>CM049599.1:11274334-11614334 GCA_026979955.1 Megalurothrips usitatus | reverse complement strand
TCCAGAGAAGAAATATATAAGGAAATGACGTGTCAAACATTTCACCGAAACAATAGTGCTGAAGCGAAATTTCGGGCACTTGCATCATGCATGAGTGAGCTCCCCCCCCCCCCCCCCCCCTCCCACCTCGGGTGTCGCGCACAGGCGGTATATGCGAGCGCACGCGTCACTGGGACGGGAACCACCGCCGGAACCCCGACTGGGTGAATCTACATACCACGCAGACAGTGTGTCGTGTCCGGAGCGCGCGGGGCCGGGGCTGGGGCCGGCTGGAGTCACACTGGATGGAAATATTTAATTGGCAACAAGACGAGTCGTGAAAATGGGCGAGTACTTTGACTGCATAATAATGCTGCTTGGTGAATATGCATCGCATCCGCCGTCGCCGCCGCGCCGCTCTCTGCGGGGGGCAAATTTAATTTTGGGGCGCCTGGAGTAAATCTCCCCGCCCGCTGCGAGTTCAACAGCCTCTTTTGTCCGCGCCGAGTGCGATGCGGCGCGCGGGGGTCGGGCCGCGCGCGGGGCCGGCGGGGTCGGCGGGGACCCCCCGGGAGCCCCCGCAAGGGATTTGGCCGTCGTAGCTCCGTGTCCGTGGCGTCGGCCCGGGGCGGGGCGGCAGATAGGGCGGGGCGGCGCTGCGGCGCTACGCGGCAGATATCCGCCCCGTCCGGCAGGAGCAACTGGAGGACGGGCTGGGCGCGTTGGGGCGGGCAGGGCCGTGAGGGCAGAGGCGGCGGGCAGTATTTCACGATCAAAAGCCTCCCCGCGCGCCGTGCACCCCTCCGCACGCCCGCTCGGCTCGAGGGAGCGTGTCCCGCAGAGCTCGCAGGCTCAGGCGCTCCCTGCCCAGCCACCGCCGCTGCGGCAGCCGCAGCCACTCCAAGACAAGTGGCCGGCCGGGCGGCTGCCCGCGACACCGCCGTGGACACGGACGCCCTCACCCTCCCTCCCCGCGGCTGCTGCTGCTGCTGCTGCTGCTGGTGCCGGGCCGCTCTCGCACGAGGGATGATGGCCCCTCCCTGTAAATCTCGCTGTAAATACTGCGGGGGGTCCATGCTGGCAGAGTAGTTGATGCGGGAGGTACAGCGGTGCCGCTTCTCTCCACTCTATATTTAGTTTGTCGGGGACGTTGCAAGCGTTCCTCGCGCCGGCCTTGTTGAGATAGGCAAATATGCAGCCCGGGGCGGGGAGGGGGCCGAGCGGGGCCGGCTGGGGCCGAGCGGGGTCGGGCGCCCCTCGGCGGCGGCTACAGCGCCACTCTCCGCGATCAGCCTGCTTGCGTGCCTCGACCAGTCCCCGCCCTCCTTAACAAGTATGCAGCGGCAGGAGAGGGACTCTTTCCTCTCTCTTCGCCTCCTCCCGCCCGTCCCCGGGCCCGGCCTCTCTCTCTCTTTCTCTCTCTCTCTTTCTCTCTTCCTCGCTCTCTCTCCCTCTCCCATCCCGGCCGGCCTGCTGTGCTGTGCCGCGCAGATTATTTAGACAACAAGGCTGCCGGGCCGTGCGCACGGCCGGCCCAGCGCCCAGCCTCTCGCCACGCGCCCCTGTCGAGTCAAGCGTAGGCCATCCGCCTCACGGGCGCGTCTCGCGGCCGCCCTGTTGCCTACCTGCCAGGCGGTCCCTCTCTCTCTCTCTCTCTCTCTCTCTCTCTCTCTCTCCCTCTCTTTGTCCCCCTCTCATTTGCTCTCTTTCTCCCCCTCTCATATGCTCTCTCTCTCTCTCTCTCTCTCTCTCTCTCTCTCTCTCTCTCTCTCTCTCTCTCTCTCTCTCTCTCTCTCTCTCTCTCTCTCTATCTCGCTCTCTTCCTCCGCCACTCAGCGCAGGACTAAGTGCCGGCGGTTTCCGGACAAATTAACGCGAGCCGGAAGGGGGCTTAGCATTCCCTGCTCCGGCCGGGCAGCAGGCGCGTGCGCCGTGCGCCGCTCCTCAGGTTCCTCTCGGTCTCGCCTCGGAGGCCTCGACTTGAGAGGGCGGCCGAACGGACTCGTTAGAAGCAACAGAGCGCAGAGCGGGGCCGCAGCGCAGGGAGGGCCTGAGCTGCAGGGCCTTGGCCGAAGCCGTACGAGTGTCGGGGCCGCGCCGCACCGCACGTTCTACACGCCGCGGCCGCCACCGTCGAGGCCCTGATCCTGGACCCCTGAACCCCGTCCGTAGTGCCTGTCGGGCGGCGGCGCGGCGGCGGGCGGCGTGATGGAGCCGTTGGAAAGGGCGCTGCCGGCCGCTCCACTGCCTCGGCCCACCCCCACCACCATCCCCTTGCCCTGCCAACGACAAATCGCCGCAGTACAAAGTCCCCCCTCTCTCTCTCTCTCTCTCTCTCTCTCTCTCTCTCTCTCTCTCTCTCTCTCTCTCTCTCTCTCTCTCTCGCTCTCCTACCCCTCCACTGTTGGCCCCTCCTCGTTGCAGATGGCGTCTTTATCTTTGGCCAGTGAAGAGTGTGGCGGACGCCGGCGCCGTAAAGCCCTGGCCGAAGCCCTGCGGCCTGTCGCCTCTGACCCCCGGCCACCGGCCAGACCCCGGTCCCGGTCGGTGGTGTCCGCCTCCTCGTGTGGGACGGGTGGTCGTGACGAGCAGCGGTGCCGCTGGCGGCAAAATATGATTTTGGGACGCGTGGGGTCGCCCGCGAAGCCGCGAAGCCTCCGCCGCCGCCCGCTGTGCCACCCCCTGTGCACCCTGAGCAGCGCGGCGCGGCGCGGGTCGGGGCTGCGGCGAGTCCACTTGTGAATATTAATGTCGCTGGAGTGAATCTCCAAGTGTTTGAGGCTGACAAAGAGTGGGCCGCCCCGCCGCCCCGCCGCCCCGCCGCCCCGCCGCCCCGCCGCCCCGCTGCCCGGCTGCCGCCCTCTGCTCTGCTCCACTCCCTGAAAGCCTTCTTCGCCGTCCCCGTCGTCGCCGTCACCGCCGCAGCGCCGCTTATTTGAGGAAAAGGGTTGCGGTGGCGCTGCTGCGGTAGTTAGGGCCGGCGAAGCTGTCGTCGTCGTGTCGTCGTCGGGGAGGGGACGCGGCCGCCCCGCACCTGCCACCCCCTCCCCCCCTCGTCGCGATGCTCCACGGCGGATCACCCCCATCCCCCTCACCATGCGCTCCCCCGCTCTATATTTTTTCCACTTGAACGCGTCGCCCCGTCTCGTCTCCCGGCGGACTGCGGGGCTGCGGGGCTGCGGGGCTGCGGGGCTGCGGGGCTGCGGGGCTGCGGGGCTGCGGGGCTGCGGGGCTGCGGGGCTGCGGGGCTCGCTGCGCCGGGCCCGGCGGTGTGGCGCCCGTTGATAACCGAGTGGCAACTTGGGAAATCTAGCGTGGCGGTGAGCGCCGGACGGCGGCGCGGCCACTTCGGACGACCCTTACTACTGACTCTGCAAACTCGACAGCAAGTGGCCACCCTATCCAACGCTGCTAGGGCTCATTATGCACAGTGTGGTTAAAATTATAAAATTAAAAACCCGGTCAAAGTTTAAAGTTGATGGTTGTGCTCAGCTGGACAAACAGGATTTCGAAAATGGGGTCAGACGACCTTTTATATTGAGGAAAAGCGAATGATAATTTGAAAAATCTATCGTGAGTTTTTTTAAATTTTTTATTTATTTTCCAAACGCTTTGTGACTTCGCACTTTGGCCACATGCCCCCATCCCCTCTCCTTCCTCAGGTCGGCGCCGCTGCTGGATAGAGACCGGCTGAGCTGCTCCCGCGGAGAACAAGAAGCATTTGCCACTCTTATCGCCCGCATGCGATACGCCACCGCGCCAGGTGTGTGTGTGTGTGTGTGTGTGTGTGTGTTATCTGCGGACCCTCCCCCTCACCACACACGCACACACATATGCACACACTCACACGCATGCGGCGGTGGCAGCTGTGCCAGAGGTGTGCAATGGGATTCAATATGCGGGAAAAGTGCGAAACCGCGCATGCAACACTACGGCGCACCTGTGCGCTGTGAAATTGGCACGCGTTATTTCCCGACGATCCACTCCGGGTGCGGGCGGGAGGGTAGGGTGGGATGGGCCTAGTTATTGCCACCCGCCCCCAACCAACCCACCCTCCCGCCTCCCCCTCCAACCCCCAATCAGCACGCCCACCCGTCATTATCGTACCCATTTCCCATTACCCTGCCCCTCCCCCCCCCCCGGGCTACCTCAACCCGCGCCTAATCACACCGCCAGCCCTCCCATCCGCCCCCGCCATCGCAGCGATCACCATCTCGCCATCTGTGTCCCCTCTCGCCCCCTCCCCGCTGCCACACTGGCAAGCCCCCAGCACAGACCACGTGTCCCATCTCTTTCTATAGCATATACAGTTCCCTTTTTCTATTTCTCTCACTCCTGCCCCCCCCCCCCTTCTCTCTCTTTCCTGCTGTTTCTATCTCCAAGCAAACTCCCGTGGCCCGTGAGCACGGACGAGTAAGCCCTCGTCCTGGTGGAAGGAGGAGGGGAGGGGGCGCTCTGCAGACTCAGGACGAATAAAGGACCCCCCCGGAGGGGGCGGGGGGACGCCGATAGGACCCCCGCGCCGTGCCGCCCTGGCAGCCTGCGCCCCTCGGGGGATGGATCACCATCACCGTGCCGCGTCGTGGCGTGGCGTGGCGTGGCGTGCCGTGCCGTGCCCTGCCGGCCCGCCGGTGCTCACTGCACACTCTCGCTGAGTGAAAAAGAGCGCACGGCCGGCACACACGCCCGGCACACGATCCCGCACGGTAATGTCGCGTGCCGGGTGTGCGCCTGGTGAATGCCGGGGGAAGGGGGGGGGGGAGGGGGTCTTTGCCGGCCTGACGCGGACTGCAGGCTGCAGCGCCCCTCGGTGCTCGGCCAGCGCCTTGCATAGCGGGCCGCCCCCTCCCCCCCTGGTCCCACCCCTATACCGCCCCCCCCCCCCCCCCGCCGGCCCGCGTTGCTTATCAGGCGCGCGGAACGCGAGCCCCCCCCCCCCCCCCCCCCCCCGCGAAGGTGTGGCCGCCCAGCGCAGTCGGTCCTGTGGTTCCGCTGTTCCATCCCGGCGGGGGCGGCGGCCGCGAGTTTGGGTGCGGTGCGCGGTCGGTCTGACGGTACGCAGCGCGGCGCAGAATGTTGCCGGGCCGGGTAGGTGCGGTAGAGGGGGGGGGGGGGGGGGCTGAGGTAAGCGCGCGCCCAACGCTAAATCGTTCGCCTGATAACTTTGCCCCGGCCATAACTCAGGGGAAAGAGACGCCAGCCACCCCACCGCCCCCACCGCCCCCCGTGCGCCCCCGCGCCACGGGCTCGGCCACCCCCCGGCGGCCAGCCTCCTGCGCTGGTGCTGGCCACGGTGCCGGTGTCCCCCGTGTGTCCGAGCCCACGGCTTGGCCGCACCAACGGCTCCGAGCGCGCCTGCCGAGGGGAGGGGGGGGGGGAGGAGCCGGGAGGAGAGCCGTCCCCCCGATGTTCTTTCATCGTAACGTCGGGGGTGAATGGAGAGCGCGGGTCTGCAGAGCACACCAAAGACCCGCCGTGCAAAAGAGCGGGGGGATCGGGGGCTCCGCGCCCCGCCCCGCGCAGGAGTATATTTGTGTGCGTGGTGCGCCGCGCCGCTCGCCGGCATGCATTCACAAAGGCCGGCGCCCGGCCCGCCTCGGCGTGTGGGGGCCCGGCCCCGGGGCCGGGGGTGCCGGGGGGCCGGGGCTGATGGGGTGGAATCGGACATTGCACGGTCCGGGTCGGGTCGGGCGGAGGACAATCGCGCCGCGCCCGGGACAAGGCGGAGGTAGCGCTGCGCAGGGCGGCGCTAGGAGGGCCCGGCCGGGCTGATAAATGTGCGGGATCGTCCAGGTCTGCGGCCCTGGGCCTCCAGCGGCCTCCAGCAGACCTCCAGCGGGCCTCCAGTGACTTCCAGCTGGTCTCCAACGAGCCTCCAACGACCTCCAGCGGGGTTCCAGTGCCCCCCAGCCGGGTTCCGGTGCTCTCCAGCGGGGTTCTAGTGTCCTCCAGTGACCCCTAGTGCCCTCCAGCGGCCTTCCAGCAGCCTCGGCGCCCTCCCCAACCCTCCGACCCATGCCGCGGCCTTTCCCGCGATATGAATTGCATGGAATTGGTTGCAGTGCTAATCTGGGGGAAGAAAAGGCTTTGCCGTAACGCGGGCCTCGCGGCGGCGCGGTGCGGGGATTAGGGAGCCCTGATTGGGCAAACAAGGCCCGCGAACCCGCCGCGACCGTCGACCGGCCCGGTCCACCCCACTGTCGCCCCGCTCCGGCTGGCGTGTAGGGCTGCGCGGGGATCTCCTCCTCCTCCTCCTCCTCCTCCTCCTCCTCCTCCTCCTCCTCCTCCTCCTCCTCCTCCTCCTCCTCCTCCTCCTCCTCCTCCTCCTCCTCCTCCTCCTCCTCCTCCTCCTCCTCCTCCTCCTCCTCCTCCTCCTCCTTCCTCCTCCTCCTCTTCCTCTTCCTCTTCCTCTTCCTCTTCCTCCTCCTCTTCCTCTTCCTCGTCCTCTTCCTACTCCTCCCACATCCGGGGCCGAACGGTCTGCTCCGGAGGGGGGGGGGGGGGGCGTGTGTGTGTGCGGTGAGGGGGAGGGGCGCTGCTTAAGTAAGGGGCAACGGACTGGTAACAGCCTGATCGCGTTCCCCGGACGAAGCGGCGGGTGTGTGGGGGGGGGGGGGGGTTGTGGTAACACCTGTCCGTCAGGCGGCAGCGGCGGCGGCAGCGCGGACCCTCCCCGTTACTGTTCCGGTATCTTCATTCCGTTCGTGGCCGGACGGGCCGGGGCCGGCGGGGTCGAGGTCAGCACTCCGCCGCTGTCCCCCAGGCCGGCCTCACTGGGCCGCGCCAGCACTGCCGGTCTGGAGCGCACTGCTTTGGTTTACTGGCTGGAATTTATATCCCGCCTCGCGCCTGGAAACCAGAACGAGACGGAAGGCGTGATTTTTTTTCTCCCCCGCCGCCACCGCTCCCTGCTGGCCGCCGGGTCGGCACGCAAGCGCAGCCCCTGACCAGGGACCGGGGCGGCGGAGCCGGCCGAGCGGGCTGACGGGGAGGAATTGCCGGTCGTCTGGCCCGGGGGCGGCCCGGGGCGGCCCGGGGGCGGCTGCGAGGCGAAGGTGCCGCCGCGCCGCTTCGCGCTGCCGCCCACCGCCACGTGTTAATTGCGAGGCTGCGGTTTCGGTCGGCCACCCTGCCTGCTCGGTCCTGCCCTCCTTCTCCTCCTCCCCGATGGCGGCGCCCGGCTGCAGTGCTGCCCGGCGCTCTCCATCATCGGGAATGGATGCGCGGCGCGGCGGGGCGAGGGTTGCCGAAGCGGCGGCCCGACGGCGTTCGGCTATACCCTTGCAACGTGCGTTGCGCACCCGCCGGAGCCGGCCCAGTCGTTTCTGGAGTGATGGCTTGCAGATGGACTCCCGAGGGGGTGGGGGAGAGAAACTGCCCCCCTGAGCGTCGGCAGCGGCCGGCACCGCCCCGCCCGCCGCTAACAGCCCCTCCCCCGCCCAACACACAGGACAAGCACGACGAAACTTTGGTCCGGGCCAGACACTTCCTTACTTTAGGGGCCGCGGGCCCAGTGCAGGACGCCGAGGACTGCGCGGAGCCGGCAGCCGATGACTCCTCCCAGGCCGGACCTCAGCCTTATCCATCACAAACACAAAACACTGTAGGCCGCCGCCGTCGGCCCGTTGCCAAACTCGGGACCGTTTGCAACTTGTCAGACGGCGGTGTTGAGGAGGATGAGGAGGAGAAGGAGGAGGAGGCGCGGCACGACGGCGCCCCTCCCCCTCCCCCCTTACCTCACCACGTCACCCTCACCCCCGCGGCCCCGAGGCCCGGGGGTCCGGGTATTGCACGAAGGCGATGAAACATGAGATATTCTCAAGGAGGACGGAGTATGCAGGCAGGCGGTGCGAATAGGCAAAGGAGAGGGAGGGGTGGGCGCGAAAAGTTTTGCTCCGGAGAACCCGGGGGAGGGGGAGGGGGGGATGTGGGAGGAGGGGCTCGCGTTGGTGTTAAGTCGAGCCCCTGGTCGAGCCCGCAGGCTCCGTGGGCAAGTGCAGGATTTGCTGTTGTGATTTAGGAAGAGCCGAAGTTTACCGGCCACAAACGGACAGAGTCCACTCTATTCGCTCTCTCTCTCTCTCTCTCTCTCTCTCTCTCTCTCTCTCTCTCTCTCTCTCCGTTCCCTGGTTCTCTCTAAAATGCCGACGAGAAGTGCAGAGGGTGGGTATATGAGAGAGAGAGAGAGAGAGAGAGAGAGAGGGGGTGAGGGGTGGGGTGGGGTGGGGGGGGGTGCCGCGCAACGAACGGCGAGGTAGGCCTCTCTCTCTCCCTCTCTCTCTCTCTCTCTCCCTCTCCTCTCTCTCTCTCTCTCTCTCTCTCTCTCTCTCTCTCTCTGATGAGGCGAGGTGCTCGCATCCACTAACGAGGGCGTGGTGGCGTGCGCGGCGTGCGCTCGCTGTGCTGCACCGGACGCGGAGCGCGGCGCTACACAACTTGTGTCGGAATGCTGCTGCGTGCGCAAGAGCAGCGTGGCCAAAGCCCCAAAACTCTGCGGCCCGGGCTGCTGCATAGTAGTTTTTGGCCTCTCTCTCTCTCTCTCTCTCTCTCTCTCTCTCTCTCCTCTCTCTGCCGTGGCAGCGTCGGCTTCTGGAGTTTGACAGCGCACCGCTTAGCAGCTGATGCTGTGAGCCCCGCTGCTCACCTCCTCCTCTCCTAACCTAACCTCACAGAGGCCTCACCTCACCTCACGCGGAGCTGGCGGGTGATGCCCGCAGCGGGGCGCTCCATGCGGGAGAGAGAGAGAGAGAGAGAGAGAGAGAGAGAGAGAGAGAGAGAGAGAGAAGGTCAGAGTTCGCAGAGTTGGGAACCACCGTGACCACCGGCACCGCCAGGCATCCCTACCAATAAGCCTCCCCGACGCAGCCGTCGCGCCGGCGCCGCCCTCGGCCCTTCGGCCGCCCTGCAGCAGGTGGGAAGCCTCGGTGCGCCGCGGGGTGCAGCGGCGGCGGCGGCGGCGGCGTCAGCTCCAGGTCGAAGGGGGTCTCGTCCGTGCCCAGATAGATCACGACGAGCCGGGCGGTGACTGAGCCGGCCGTTGGCGTGGGGGATAGAGATGGATACCGAGGGTGGGATGGTGTGCGAGAGAGAGAGAGAGAGAGAGAGAGAGAGAGAGAGCCGTCACGGGGCCTGAAGCTGGCCTGAAGCTGGCCTGAAGCCTCCCTCGCAGAATATCCATTGCGTTCCGCCGACGGACCCGTCGCGTCTCGCGTCCCAGGATTTGCCAAACAGCCCCCGACGACACTGATCCCTCCCACTGCTGCTGCAACCCTGTTTCAGTTTTGTAACGATGCCATTTCTTTTCTCTCTCTCTCTCTCTCTCTCTCTCTCTCTCTCTCTCTCTCCCTCTCTGTTTTTTTTCAGTGCCGCTATTCTTTCAGCCGATTCTGCCCGCACTGACGACGCATTCTTGTTCTTGTTGTTGCCCTGCAGGATGAAGTGGGGCCTGTCCGTGGTGGCGGTGGGCGCGCTGCTGTTCCTGGCCGTGGCCGCGGCCGACGGCGAGGTCTGGGAGGAGGACGAGGGCGAGGTGGTGATCCGCAGCGAGCGCGCGGCCAAGGCACGCAGTGAGTACACACACAAAAGGGGGAATCATTTTTCTCCCGCGGTATGAAAAGCAGTGCAGGACAAGAAGGAATGGGCCCGCGGGATTTGGGGGGGGGGGGGGGCAGATAGATGGGGTAGATTTCCGGCAGTGTCCGGGACGTTCGTCCACCGCCGCCGCCGCGAACAGCGCACGGCCGCGCGGACGCTGCCGGGCCCTAACGACGCTCCACTCTCTGAGGTTCGTGGTGGATTAACAGTCCCATCCAAAAGCTAGGGGGGAGGGGGCGAAGGGGATGCAGCAGAGGGGTGGCAGGGAAGGGGATTCCTTCCAATCATTCAACCCCGTCCCTCTCTCCTCGTCCACGCCGGAACCTTTTTTTTGGGGGGGAGGCGGCGCGGACTGCTGCTGGACTGCAGGGACAATAAATCCCGAATGAGACCCACGAGAGAGAGAGAGAGAGAGAGAGAGAGAGAGAGAGAGAGAGAGAGAGCGAAAAAGGAGCGACGTGAATAAAGGAGGAGACGGCATGCGCGAAATTTCTCGCGAAATAATTGTCGACGGCTCTTCAGGCTAGACTCCGAGCTAGTCTATATAAGGGGGGGGGGGGGGGGTGTAGAGTGTAGGGGGCGGGTGGGCCCCCTTCTGTTAGCGGGCTGGGCTGTCGGAGCGGCGCTGGCGGCGGCGGCGGCGGCGGCGGCGGCGGAGGGAAGACCTTTTCTGTAATCTGTTTTAATCCAAAGCGTCCTAGTCCACTTCCACTCAATGCGACTCGGGGGAGCCAGAGAGAGTGAGACAGAGAGAGGGGGGGTGAATGAGGGAGGGAAGTGATTTGGAGTGGGGCAGAGAGTCAGAGAAAGGAGGGGAGGGGGAGGGTTGCTGTTGTTGTCCTGAACCCCTATATATACCTACCCCACCCCCACCCCCCTCGCCTACCAGTCCAGCGTACGGTAACTTGGACGGGCCGTGTGGCAGTGTTCTACTGTTCCATACATCTAGGCCGTGCTGTGCTTGACTGCCGGGGAGTGTGGTTTCGCGAGCATCGCGGGAAGGGGGGGAGGGAGGGGGGGGGGGGGGGGGACACAGCGTGCTGCTGTGATGCTGTCTCCTTCCGCAGCTTTGATTTTCCATCTGCGGTGGCGCGCTGCTGGGGGAGGGGGGGGGGGGCGTACACAAAACGAGCGCCCTCTGCCCCGCCCCCTCGATCCTCGGTGCCCCGGATCACTTGGCCATCGGAACCGTCCACGACGTGAAAGGCAAAGGCCGTTTGCCGAGGCCGTGGAGTCCTCCTTGTCGCAGAGGCCAAGCGGCGGTCGCGCACAGGACCTCGGCGGTCGGCGGGGACCTGCAGCGAGGCCGAGGCCGGAGGGGTAGAGGACAGCGAACGTGTTCGTGTCGGCTCTCTCCGGCGCTGGAAATCTAAACCGGCCGGGCCCTCCAGCCTTTTGTTGGTGCGGCCACGCCACGCCCTCCGGCCTCTCCTATTGTGTTACTGCGCCGATCCAGCCTCGGGCCTGATGAGAGGCGGAACACGAAGAAGAGCGAGGAGGCGAGAGGGAAGCGCGGAGGTATTTTCGCACGGAATGTGTTGTCGTGTGCATAGCAGGGGAGAGCTGGAAGGGCGGCGTCGGGGCCGGGCCGGCCTGGCGTGGCGAGCCGTGGCGTGGCGACGCGGTGCGGCCAACCCCTTACTTGCCCGCCGTCTCCCTTGCACAGCCCCGCGCCACCGCGCGACGAGAATAGAAGGAGAGAAGCGATGAAGAACAGAGCAGAGCAGAGCGGCGCAGGCGTGGCTGTCGCGGGGCCGCAAAGCAGCGCGAGCGAGGCGTGGAGCGGCACGGCACGGGCAGCAAGGGGTCGGGGCGACGCGGCCAGAGACATGACGGCACGGGGCGGAAGGGAAAAATAAAATAAATAAAGTAAATAAATAAGGGAAAGCAACAAAAAGCGGCGACGGCGGCGGCTGTGAGCAGAACGCGCGGGGGGGGGGGGGGCGAGCTGTCTGTGCCGGGCAAATTCAAACAGAGACAGAGACAGCGGAGGCGGAGGGGGGGGGGGCAATGAAGGGGCTCCTGACGCCGCGAAGCGACGGGACGCGCGCTGGGAAATCCTTTTTTCCCCCTTTTCTGCCGCAGAGGAGAGTGCGTCGTGCCGACTCTAATTATTGGCAGGCAACCCCCTCATCAAATGTGTGTGTGAGTGTGTGTGTGAGAGAGAGAGAGAGAGAGAGAGAGAGAGAGAGAGGAAGAGAGAGAGAGGAGAGAGAGAGAGAGAGAGAGAGAGAGATTTGATTTGATTTGATTTGATTTGATTTGATTTGATTTGATTTGATTTGATTTGATTTGATTTGATTTGATTTATTGAAAAAGATTGTACAAAAGGACTTAGTAGTCCTCCGTGAGTACAATATGGCAGGTTGACCAAAAAACAGGTTCAGTTACAACAGACCACTAGAACATAGTACAACCGTAGGGGCGGCATAACAGAGCAAGAAAAAGTAGTATACAGCTTTGTCAGAAATTAAGATGTTGTACAGAAAAATAGTAGTGCCGAGCGCGCAGCTTAAAGTTCGCACACGAACCGCAGCGGATGACATTGGTTGGTAGTTTGTTAAACAATACAACAGAGAAGATCCAAAAGGCTCCTCGTTGTTTATCTGTGCGATGCTGCGGCACACGCAGAATGTCGCTATTCCTGAAGTAACGGTTGTGAATGGTGTCAACAAAGCAAAGCTGGTGCGATAAGTAGGTTGGTACATTATAATGTAGTACATTTTTAAGTAGTGAAACCGCAAGGAAGTTACGACGGTATTTAATTTTTAGCCAGTTGAGGCGTTGGTAGAAGGCTGAAATGTGACAGTCCCTGGGGAGATCAAACACAAAGCGAACACAAGCATTCTGAAGCCGCTGTATACGGTTTTCGCTTTCAACAACCATGCCTTCACAAACAACAGAGCCATAATCAAATATGGGAAAAATAAGACTCTCTACGAGACGCCTTCTAACACTGGGTGGAAGCAGAGAGAGAGAGAGAGAGAGAGAGAGAGAGAGAGAGAGAGAGAATCCAGAATGCACTTCCGGCCCGCCCCGCTCCTCCGGATCCTCGTCGTCCGCGGACCGGACCGGAAGCAATCCTTCGCGACCCCAACTACTTCTCTTTCTCTCTCTCTCTCTCTCTCTCTCTCTCTCTCTCTCTCTCTCTCTCTCATATCACTTCTGTCGGACGTCGCCGATATGTCCCTGCCAATAGCGCCGCACACAGTGCACACACACACACGCACACACTCAGGGGTTGCAGGGAGGAAGGGGCGTTACTGCCCAGCAGCAGCCCGCACGTCATTGCGAGTTCCTAATGTTTGTCGGGCTTAAACGCGTTTTGTGGACTTGGAAGCGTTATTGGCAGTCCCGATGACGGAAATGTTGGGTTGGAAATGCCGTCAGTCTGGAGTGCCGCGGATCCCTGTCGGCGTGGGCGTGACGGCTCCGCCAGCACCGTCTGTCGCCCCCTTCCCGGCCTCCTCAGGGACGTGGTGGGGGCGGCCGCCCAACCGCACCCCGCGCCGCGCGTACGTTTGCCGCTGCTGCCGTACGAGCTTACTATAACACTTTGCAACAAAGTTTGACTCGCCTTGCTGTATTATGTGTCCTGAGGCGGGCAAACGTACACACACGTACAGAGAGAGAGAGAGAGAGAGAGAGAGAGAGAGAGAGAGAGAGAGAGAGAGAGAGAGAGAGAGAGAGAGAGTCCTGCCTCCCTCACCCCACCATCCTTCGGCATACAAACAGTCCACTGCTGCTGCTGCTGTGACCCCCCCCCCCCCCCCCGCTTCCCCAAGTTGATCCGGCCCTCCACGGCCACTGCCTTCGGGCGGGCAGCGCAACGTGACTAGCTCGAATAGAGCACACTGCTTTATCCTGTACAAGCCCCAGTCCGGCGTGACGCGCGAGGGCGAGAATTCCATGTCCGTACGGATCTGCGGCAGTTACCGGAACATTAAAACATAAAACCAGTTATAGTAGAACATCAGTAATGGATAAGTTCTTCCGAGGGTTTAGGTTTGAAGAGATATCGTGGGGAGGTGGTGAGAGAGAGAGAGAGAGAGAGAGAGAGAGAGAGAGAGAGAGAGAGAGAGACAGAGACAGACAGACAGACAGACAGACAGACAGACAGATAGAGAGTCCAGTCAGGAGTTGGCCGGGGAACTGGTCACTTTGCTCGCCATATATATATTTGCAAACAGCCCGGTTGTCGCTCTGAGGGACACGGACCCCCCCCCCCCCCCCCCCCCCCCCCCCGGGCGGCCCTACCCCCGGTACCGGGTAGGGTACCGGGGGTTAGCTATGAGCTGGACTGCTGGACTGCTGGACTGCCCGCCGAGCAGTGAGTGGTGCCCGACCAACCCTCTCTCTCCCTGTCCCCTCTCTCTCTCTCTTTCTCTCTCTCTCTTCTCTCTCTCTCTCTCTCTCTCTCTCTCTCTCTCTTTCTCTCTCCTTCTCTCTCCTCCACACAGCAGCAGCAGCGGTGTCTCTCTTTGGCAAACTTGATTCCCTTCATCCCCCTATTGGGGCGGCGCCACGCCACGCCGCGCCTTGCCAGCAGCAGCGCCAGACCCCGCCGCCGCACGCCGCGCCCGCGGCGGCCCGCGGCCGGGGTCGGGCCGCCCGGAGGCAGCCGGGGGACCCCAAGTTGCGAAGAAACTATAAGAATAAATTAATGCAGCCGCGGCTGGCGCGGCCCGCCGAGCGTGCCGCCGCCTCCAGACCTGACTTCGGCGAAAGTGGTATAATGACGAGAGGGCTGTGTGTGTGTGTGTGTGTGTGTGTGTGTGTGCGGGGCCCCAGTGCCCCCCCCCCTCTCCCTCCGCCGATCAGGGCGACGGGTCTGCGGCCTGCGGGGCGGTACTCTAGAGGGGCCGCGGGGCCGTGGGGGCGGTGGTGGTAGCGTGGCCAAGGACTGCATGCTGCGTGGCGCGCGCTGTCCGGCCCGTGTCGTGCGGCTGCCCGCGGCTGCCCGCGGCTGCCCGCGGCTGCTCTGTGGCCCCGATCCAAGTTCACCGCATTCCCCGGACATGTCGGTGTCGCCCCCCCCCCCTCCCCCCCTCCCCCCCGGTCAGCTTCTCCGGCCCGCCCCTTCACATACTGTATGGAAGGGTCACGAACTGCTCGAAATCAACCATTCTTCATTCCCAATATTTTAAATCTGTAAAAAAAAATAATTAAAATATCACGTTATTCGAATTTTATGCAGGTCCACAGTCCCCAAAGTTCGTTTTAATTAATCTGCAGAGAGAGATAGAGAGAGACAGAGAGAGCGAAAAACTTCTCAATTTCTTTTTGCATTTTTTTATCTCCATGGATGACCCCCTAAAATACTTGGTAGCCCTCCTCCCTCTGTAGGAGACGGCAAGAACTCTTGCGCTGGTACCCGGCCCCGATAAACTCCCCCATAAAAATGTCGGGAAGACATGGTGTACTCCCGCTCGTAAGTGTAACAGGTTGCACACACGGACACACACACACACACACACACACACACACACACACACACACACGCCGATAACGACCCCCGCCGGGGGCGCAGGGACCGGCACGGGCAGACGAGTGCGCTCGGTCGCTGCCGCTGTGATTGGCCGGGGTCCGGGGCCGGGCGAGCACCGCGCCACCCTATTGGACCGCGCGGCCCTCTCGCGGGCCCCCCGCGAAGAAATACACCCCAGTCTCCCGCGCCCCCGGCAGGGAACAGTGGCGCACGTCGCCGCAACGGGAACGGGGAAGTGAAATGCTTTCGTTTGCCGTCATGTCGGGACCCTTCTGTACAGGCGGGGGGCTCCCTTTTCCGACCGCTCGGACACACCTTGTCGGTAGCGCCCTGTGCCCCGTCCGCGTGGCGTCCGCGTGGCGTCCGGCCACGCGCTGTCGGGCCGTGGGCGGACCTAATGCCATTACCCGCAGCCCGCCCTGCGGCCTGTGGCCTGCGGCAGGGTGCCGACAGGGCGGGGCCAGCGGGGCCGCGCCGTGCACAGACGGCGTCCGCGGAGCTCCGGGTCGGGCGGTGAGACCGGGTGCGCGCGTTGTCCGACTGCGCGCGAAAGATTTGCCCGGCCTACGCCCATGCGGTCGGGAGACAGCTTTCGGACGCAGTCGGGCTACGCGCGCCCGCGGGCCTCCTGACCGCCCGAGTCGGAACTCTGGGCGTGAGCCGTCGCGTCCGACTCGTCCGGCCTCGGCCAGTGTGGCACCCAGTGAGGCGCGCACCGACTATCAGGCCGCGGCCGCCGCACGCCCCCACGGAAATGATTCGGCCATGTAATACATTTAGGGGAGGCCCGGCTGCGGGGCCGCGCGGGCCGGGCGGGGCCCCTCTCCTCTCCTCATGAAAATTCATGTCCGCGCCGAGAAAGAGGGTCCGCGTCTGGTGCTACGGCGGCAGCCATGGGCTGCGGCCCGGGCGTAATGAAGATTGTCAGATGTGAAGAGGGATGCTGTGCGGGGCGCTCGCGGGGCGGGGCGGCGGCGGCGGCTGTACCCGGGGCCGCGCCGCCACCCCACGCGGGGCTAAATGGTGCCGGGGATGCATATGCGATGTGGATACCATTCCGTTCCTCCCCATCTGCCAGACATCATGAGGCGGCTCGCCAACCCCCTGCCTCCCCCCTTCTCTCTCTCGCCCTGTGTCTCTCTCTGTCTGTCTCTCCCTGCTGCCTCAGTCTCTCTCTCTCCCGCCGCGCGCGCCCGCAGGGTAGGCAGGCCCGCCACGCAGCGGCGCGTGCGACTACCTACCTCCCGGGCGCTCCCCGGCCGGCCCCGGCAGCGCGGCCAGCGTGTGGCAGAGAGAAACTTTTGCCGACCGCTGGTGGTGGTGGTGGTGGTGGTGGTGGTGGTGGTGGTGGTGGTGGTGGTGGTGGTGGTGGTGGTGGTGGTGGTGGTGGTGGTGGTGGTGGTGGTGGTGGTGGTGGTGGTGGTGGTGGTGGTGGTGGTGGTGGTGGTGGTGGTGGTGGTGGTGGTGGTGGTGGTGGTGGTGGTGGTGGTGGTGGTGGTGGTGGTGGTGGTGGTGGTGGACTGGCCGGGGGAGCCCTCCTCTTCTCTCGGGGCCCACCCCGCTCCGCCGCGCCCTCTGAACTTTTGAGTAAATAGCGCAGTGGTCCGGCCCGGACTCCGGCCCGGCTGGGCCCGGCCTGCTGCGGTCTGTGGCGGCGCGCGGCGGCCTCGCGTGACTCCGACACCTCCCGTCTCGCCCACCCACTGAATCACGTAATCAGGAGGCCCGCGCCCGTCCTGGCGCCGCCGCCTGGAGGGCCGCAGCGGGCAGCCCTCAGGGCCAGCCTCCCTCCGCACGGCGGCAGCGGCCCTTTAGCACGAAGGGCAGGCGCCGCCAGTTTCTATTTAACCGTCTCGCCCGTGGCCGTGTGTGTGTGTGTGTGTGTGTGTGTGTGTGTGTGTGTGTGTGTGTGTGTGCGGAGTCCACAGTATTCTCCGCCCCCCCTGGAGTGCGCACGGGCGCTTCCCAGGATCGCACCGATGGGACACGCAGATAGTGTTGCCGGGGGCACATAGGCGGGGGGCGTGTTCCCGTACTGACGGTGCGTGTTTTTCTCTGCCACACAGGTGACCCCTGCCGCTACGCCAAGGGGGCGTGGTCCGAGTGCGACACCAAGTCCAACACGCGCACCAGGACGCTGACGCTCAAGAAGGGCGACTCGGCCACTTGCGAGCAGACCAAGACCATCCAGAAGAAGTGCAAGAAGGGTAAGAATCAACGTGCGTATCAAAACATTTTCGATACTCTTCGTTTAGTAGACTTGCTCTCCAGTCTTTTGGGGGGCTTTACGGCTGTGCTGCGCAATGCTTTAAAAATGTGCAATGTTCTGGGAAGGGGGTGTTAATTTTCGCAGTCTACCGGCATGAGGGAGGGAGGAAGGGAGGGCCGGAGGGAGGGGAGCGGGGAGGGGGGAAGGAGGGAGGGCAGGGGAGGGGGAGGGGAGGCCTCTCGTCTCCCTTTTCAGTTGTTGGCTGTCTGAGCACTTTCCCCCAGTAGACACCTCCACTACCAGTCGCCACACACACACAGCTCTCCGTCCCCGCTCTCCCCTCTCTCTTCCTCTCTTGTGGTAATCATGTCAAGTCTGCGAATCGATGGGCAAGTCTGAGGTGGCTCGGAAGGAGGTGTGTGTGTGTGTGAGAGAGAGAGAGAGAGAGAGAGAGAGAGAGAGAGAGAGAGAGAGAGAGAGAGAGAGAGGAGAGAGAGAGAGGGAGGGAGAGAGAGAGAGGTCTGTGGCTGTGCCGGCCGTTGCCCAGCGACGTACTATCCTGCTGTCGTGTCATTTCTCCGGGCAAACGACGAAGCGAAGCAGCAATAGAACGGAAATCACAACCATGGGGTCCGAGGGGAAATGCGCGGGGCAAACCCACCTCGGGGTTGAGGAGGGCGGCCCGGGCCGCTCGTATTACGCTACGCCCGGGCGAGCTCTTGAGCACAGAGGGGGCTGCTGCCGCCCACGGGAAAGAAGGCTTTCGGCCGTAGGGTAGGGCATAAGAGGCGGGTCGTCGCCATGGATTCAATCTTGAAGGGGGCGGGACGGGGGGAGGTGGGGGGGGGGGGGGGGGGGGGGCTGTCGCTCAACAGTGCCGTAGCTGGTGCTAACCGCCGTGGTAGTTGCCGCGCCGCGCTGTCGCGCTCGCGTCTCGCGTGCGGCTGGCTACGTGAGCGGAAAGTCAAGCGCGGCCGCGGCGGGCGGCGGGAATGAAATGGAAACAGTGTGACGTGGGCGCCATCTCCGACACAACCCGCTGGGTTGGGGTTGGCCGGGCAGCGGCCGGCCCGCCGCCGCGCAAGCCGCCCCCCCCCCCCTCTCCCCCGAGCCACAGGACCGCAAGGCGATCCTTGACCGGATTGGGTCGGGGTCACAGCACAGAGGGCTCAGTGCCGGGCCATGGCCGCCCCAGGGCCCTTTGCCGTGGTGCCCCGGTCAATGGGAAAATGGGCCGCTTCCCTATTAGGGCGCCAAGACATAAGAAAGAGGGAAGTGCCGTGACGAAGCGTTGGTGTCTGTCTGTCTGTGTGTGTGACTGAGGTGTGCCGCGTGTGGCGTGTTGCAGCGTGCCGCTACGACAAGGGCGCATGGGGCGAGTGCTCGAACGGACGCATGGCCCGCACGGACGTCCTGCGGTCCAACTCGGACCCCTCATGCGAGCAGGCGCGCCAGATCACCAAGAAGTGCAAACCCAAGGGCCAGAAGAAGGCCAAAGGTGAGTCGAGTGTCATCACTCCGTTAGCACTTGAGTAAACAAAAAATTTAGAAAAAATAGTCGGAAAAATTTATGTGTGAGCGACAGAAACAGATCATTTTCCAATTGCACTGATGCTAAAATGTTTGTGTTCCAGGCACACGCCGCAACAAGCAGTAGACGTCAAGCAGGCAGCGCCACCAAAACTTATCATCAGCAGCGTCACCAGCTAGCTAGCTGAATGTCCCAATCAACTTGTTACTTCATATTTATTTTTATTTATCAATCATGAATGTCTTTACTGCTACCGCGATGAGCATTTTAGTTTTGGGCTGTACTTGTTCTTCTTCATGTTTTCCAATCATATAAGCATAGAATTTTGCCTGTACACGTTTGAAATTTAATCATTTTAGACCTCATAGCTGTAAGTTTCATGTATTCCTTAATTTGCCCATGGCATTTGTACAATACTCAAGGTGTGTAGCAATCCAAGCCAAGTCATTGATTTGCATAGTTCTTAGAAACCCACAAACTTTTCTCTCTTTCTGATTCATTCTTTACTGAAAGTGTTCATTTAATTTTTGGAGATGTTTAGACGTTTGCCTTTTTTACTTAATAAGACTGCAAACGCAATGCATACTTGTCAATGTTCATAGTAATCATTGAAATTCTCATTAGAATTGATGCATTTACATAATCACTTAGACATAATTTTACATAACCATTAAAAAGAGGTCCCCAATCTAGAATTTACTGAAGTCTTAGTTCGCTTGGGGATTTAGAAAAGTTTATCTCTTAGTTTGTCTTTCAAATGGATATTCATAGTCAGTTTTAAAACACCAATTCCATAAACAGAAAAAGTCAATGTGTCATTCTTTATTGAGTGAGGAAAAGAGTCTGTTTGTCTGGGACATTCAGAAGGTGAAAACACTGTGGGAATCTGCATTTCCTAGAAGGAATGGAGATGTTTGTCTAAAGCATGAAGAGCAAAGATGAGAAATGGTTCTTTGGCATTGCTTTTATATCTCCATTCTTCTCAAATCCGATATAATTTGTTGTAATTTTCTTGTTCATGTTGCATTTTTCATCACATAAAATAATTGTTTTAGTTACAGATTTATGATAAATTTAGCTAGCATGTCATTCCATTTTCTAGAATTTGTAACAGTGTAATGTTAACCGACTGATTTAAGTTCAATACATTGTATAAAAAGATATCCAAGTATTTACTATTCCAGTTTTTCTGAAACAATGGATGAGCACCACCCCTTTCTCCTCCTGTACAAACTGAGCAGAAACAAAAGCACATTTCAAGAAGATCATAGATCAAAGGAAAATATTACGTTAGATATGAGTGATAAGAAGTCTGGGATTCATTCCTCATCTTAAAAAAAAATTACTGTTCATTCCTAATTTTAAAAAAAAGTTTACGCTAACGGTAACGTGAAAGCAGATGAATGATAGGGCTCTCAAACATCTGCGGCGCGTGTATTTGAAATCAACGGAGTTGTTGGAAAACCCCCATTGTAGCGGGCCGAAGCGTAGGGGACCGGCCCTCTACCATGTGTTCTGGCGGCTGGGGCGAGAGGCGAGCCCGCTCAGTGCTCCCCTCCTAGGCCAGCCAGCGCAGGGACCTCCGCCGGCCCCCCGCCTAGTGTTTCATGAGGAATCGGTTTACGCGGCCGCGGCACGTCGCGCTTGCGTTTACGATAAGCCCCGCACCCCGCGTCCCGCGCCGTCATGTGTGTCAGCACGGCGACGAACACTCAGAGGCAAGGCGAGGCAGGGCAGAACGCCCGCCTCGGGCTACTATAATATGAGGCTCGACTAGGGCTGCTCAAGGGCCTGCCTACTACTGCTGCTGGGCTACTGCTGCTGCTTGGCTAGGGCTGCTCAAGGGGACTACGGCTGCTGGGCTACTGCTGCTGCTTCTGCTAACAGCCACGCTACCTGCTACGCTAACCTAACCACGCTAATCGGGAGTCAAAGGTAGCTGAAGTTAAAAATTCATCTGTTAAAAAACACTGTTGATGTTGGCAAGATCCTATGACCATGGCAAAGTGCCATAGGCGTAAAAAATGGAAAACAGACTTTCCCACATAAACACACAACTGTATCCAATGCAGTGCTCACACCACTTATGCTCTGCGGAGACCAAAAGTCTACAGATCATGTTAGCTTCTGAGGTGGACAGGACAGCAGACACATTTGAAGGGGCGCGGCGCTAGGTGGCATCAGGTCACGTGACCCGCAACCCCCCTCCCTTCCAATGCACAGTCTTCTGTTTCCCCCACCCTACCTCCCGCATGGCTGGCCCCGCCGCCGTTCTTGTTGTTCTTTTCTTGTTTATTTTCATGAGGTATGTGGCTTGGGCTTGGTCGCGCGGCTTGGTTAGGCGGGTACTTTACGGGTATTTTTTGACGACCGTCGATTGACTAGAGGGGAACTTTGTTGAAACCCCGGGATTGCCTAGAAGGTATTGCCAGCGCAGTCTTTGCGAGTTATTCCGCGTGTGTCTGATGGATTGTTTACAAAGGGAAAACACCTGTTCCACAGTTTGTAATTTCGGCTCAAGTGCCACACCCATCACTTGCCTAGATGTCCGTTGGTCAGCGCCCCACAAAGTTTGAAATGCAAAGCTTCTTCGCTTGAAGCTTTTCGTCGCATTTGTTTCAGTATTACACGTCTGTCCATACTATAACTCCGTGCTTACCGATGTGTTGGCACATTCCGGGCTTTAACTGCATCACAATCTCATAACTTGTTCACAACTTTCATGAAGATTTGCCGAATTACTCAGTCATGGATCTTTTCTCTTTGGAGTCCTTCAAATTTTTATTTGCTTATATAAATTATACTAGTGTTGTAATCCCTGTAGGCTCTTTGATAAGGGAGACCAAATTAATATTGTAAGGGAGTCCTGTTAAGGACATGGATGTGGGTGTGGCTCAAAGTCAATCTAAGCTTCTGTGTGAAGGGGCCATGAGACCACAGGAAATGATCTGTGTACCAGGTAGCTTACGTCCCGTGCTTCTTTTGCAGTAGTTGCACTTGGGGAAGTTGAGGGTTCTCGTTTGCTGTGCAAATGTACAGGCATTGTCAGGATCTACATGGGCGTAAACTATTATCTGTTTCTGAGCTTTCTCACCCTTATATTTTTATTTTTTCAGAGCTGGTGGTATGCTGTGACCTGATATACCATGTCGGTAGTGAATGATGAACGTGATGAATATCTGAGGAATCCGTTCTTCACGAAGCATGAGCCTGGAGATTTCACACCATTCTACACTGCTATTGGTATCTGCACTGTCTTGGGTGTAGCCCTGATCCTGCTGAACATCTTCTTTTGCTGCTGCTCCAAGCACAAGTATTATTGGCAGGACGCTAACACAGGTTTGTTATGAATAATCAATATTTTACTGACGGTGTTAACTTTCTGATAAGTTGTTGTTTCCTTAACACCACTGAATCTGTTGCAGGAAACCGGTGGATCTTGCCTATTTGGACTAAAACTCCTCATCTTCAACCTCCTCTAGATTACACAGAGTTGGACAAGAGCTGGCTGCCTAAGGTTGAATACGTTGAAGAACCTGTTTTGTACGAAGCTCATGAGCACATGCCAACTGTTTACTTAGAGTTGCAAAAGAGAGAAAGTGACATTTAAGTATTATCTCTTGCATGTATTGTGCATCTCATCAGTAATTAGAGGAGACAGTTAAAAGAACCTTCAAAATGGTTTTCCATGTATATTACCCAGCCTTGGCTGTCTTGGTCCTTTTTATAGCTGTTGTGATCATGTTATTGTTGCGCTTTGGATCAAGGTGGTGCAAGTTACGTCACACTGCTAAACCTCCAGAGTATGATTGGGAAGATAAAACATATGAGCAAAAGGTGTCTTATGCTTGACACCACAGTTTACTGGGTATAGTTTCAGTAGACTGTTAGTGGTTGGGAAAAAATGGCAGTTGCATCTTCATCCATTTATCATTGTAGTGTAATGACAACTTGTAGATACTGATAAGGCATAAAATTCGTCTTGACACCATGCTTTTGCATTTTATGTAGTCTTTCACTGCTTATTGTTTACCCACATAGATCTTCATTTTTGTAATTCTTACTTTTTAATATCATGTGTGAATGTGTGTTGTATGAGTTCCAGTACACAAAGGTTGAACTTTTGAAAATGTCATTTTCTCTATGTACCACATTTTATGTGAAAATATTTAAATAACTCCAATGGTCAGTCGTGACCTTCAAGGTTCTCTGTATGCATTTGTAGTTGTGTACTCATTTTGCCGTAAATTTATGTTTTTTATATGAGATGGATGTGTATTGATGTTTATAATTTTTAATTGGCATGATCTTTAAATGTAGATGCTTATAAAAGTGTCTTCATACGCAATGTTTATGAATCTTGAACTGTGTTCATTTATTTTTATCATGGTTAGAATGTCTTACTGTGTCTTTTAATTGTAAGTTGAGAATCTCTCTTTTTTTATAAATTCTATCTTGATTTGATCAACGCACAAGACAGTTTTACGTTGCCTTTCTTTGTTTGATGGAATTTATGGCTTTGCTCTATCTTGAAAAGATCTCTGCAATGGTGAGCCCTGCTCTTGAGAAAGATGTTTTTAAAATTGTGATGAGTATACTCAATAGGCATCTTTATACTTGTTAATTTCTACTCTTTTTATGGAAAGACTGTATCTAACCACTGCAGTTGCTATTATTAGACTAATTTGTAGGAACCGCAATGTGACAGCCCTTCTCTGTACAGAATTGAACTGTGAATTTTTTTGTATGTGTTAAGGTAATTTTGTATTCAACTTGTTTTTACCAACAATTTACTCTTCCGTCCATTTTACCATTTATTATAAGTTTACTACTTAATAGAATTTAGATGTTGAAACCCCTATTACATTCCATTTTTTGATAGAAGGGTATTTTGAAAAATGGAATGCGACAGACTGAATAAAAGTGCCTTACCCTCCCACCCTCAATCATTGTCTATTTACTTTTGTCTCAAGGCCTGGTCTTGGCTAGTTTTGCATTCTTGTGAGAGATAAAAGTGCTATTAATAAAGCGACCATTTTGTAACCTTTACATGAGTTTTATTCTACCCCGCAGTCACCACCCCTACAACCAGCTCCTTCGGGGCAAAGTACTCCATTACTACCACACACTTGCCTTTCCCCACGGACACACCGATGACGGCCGACTTTCCTTTCTAGAACGAAACGAGCCGTGAAAAGCTTTCATCCGGCGGCTCGCACCGCATGCATTGCACTGCACTCTGCCGCTGCCGTGCACTGAGCCGGCCCCGGGCAGAGTCGGAGCGGACCGGAGTCCCTAGTCCAGTCGTGTTCCGCTTATTTCAGTATTGAAACGCGTGGAGCGCGACGCAGCACGCGACATTCACGGCTCAGGCACACACACAAACAGCAAGAGCGGGCGCGTCCCGTCGCCTGGAAGGTAGTTAGCGGACCGCGCCCGCAATACAGTCAGGTGATGCGGGCGCGGTCCACTAACTACCTTCGAGGCGGGGGAGTCCGAGAGATGGCGCCACCAGCGGCTGCATGGAGTAGCTACCCGCCGCTGTCTCGCGCGGGGTGCTCCGTCCGGCTCGAGAACGACCTCCTCAGACCCCGACGGGCGGATAGCTTATGTCGAACATCTCGGCAGGGAGGGCGAGAAGAACTGACCCAAGAATGTGTGAAAGATGTTGGCGGATAACGGCGGGCTTTCCGCCAACGCGTGCGCACGTCTTGGCTACACGGGCCTCTGACCACCACAACCCCCCAGTCTGACTAAATCTATATTCTTTCAAATTTCGAAAAAAGGTGCAAGGTGTGCGAAAAAAGGATAGGGAGGGAAGGGGGGTAACTTAAGGGGACGAGGAGGTGAGGGGCCACGCGGGGGTCGGTGTCGGCTCCGGCGGCCCGGCCCGGCTCCGGCGGACATGGTCCATGCTCGCGGACAAGTGCGGGGCGGTCACCGGAGCCTGACGACGGCGGTCCGCGGCCGCGGCGGCGATGCTGCCCGCCGGCCGACTGCGTGCGCACGCGCGCGCGGCCACCGCCCGTGCATGATCATGATACCCGCCGCGGCGACACAGAAGTGGGCCGAATCATCTCCGCGATGACGCTGCGCCGCCCCCCGCCGCCCCCGCCAGCCCCTCCGGGCTGCCCCGGGCAGGGGCCGCGCTTTGTATACTATATAGCGCTGGCAGCGCCGCGTCCCGGACCAGCCTTTGTCCGAGCCGCGTCCCGGCGGCATCCTCAGTGACTCCGTGGCCGTCGGGGGCGTCGCAGCCGCCCACCCGCACCGTCCGCGTGTCCGCGTCCGCGTGTGCCTGCCATGGCCGTCGTGCCCCCCGTGTCCGCGACAGTACCCCCGTCGTGAGCCCCTCCCGCCGGCCCCCGTCGCGCCATGAGCCCGCCCAGCAGCGGACCCCGCGGCCGATCGCCCAGCAGAGGCAAGTGCAGTGCAGGAGCAGGTGCATCGTCGCCACCCCCGGGATTACTACCGCCGCTCGCCCGCGCCGCCGTGTGTCCAGTGCGGCCTGCTTCGGAGCGACGAAGACGACAAAAAACAACCCGAGACTAGTGCAGAGGGGGTGCCTTGGTGCATTACGGGCGGTAGGCCGTGCGGGCGCCCGCCCTCCGCGCCAGCCCACATCCGTATCCCCGTCCCGACGTCACGGTCGAGGTCCCCCCGCGCCGCATCGCCCCAAGTACCCCGGAGAGCCCCGCGCCCGCTCCCCCGCCATTACTAGGTCACCTAGTTCCTCCCCGCAACCGTTCGCCAAAAACATTTTCGGGGGAAGCGGGAAGGGGGTCAGCCCAGCCACACGAGGGGAAGCTTCCCTGAACTTGCACGTCCTACGCCAGGATCCTCTTGTCGCGGACGGAGCCCGCACATCCGACGACGGATTTGTTGTTTCGCCAGGCCCTTGGCAGTCCGTGGCCTGATACTCGGCGGTGCTCTGAGTCTCCTCAGCGCAGAGTAGCCCGCCGGCAGCGCGGAGAGGAGCGCGGAGCGGAGCGCCTGCGAGGTAGGCTGCCGGACGCCACCCTACGCTCCGCTGCGCAGCGGGCTGCCTACCCGCCCATTCACAGGCTGAACCGTGGGGAGGGTGCTCCCGGCTCGGCGGCTCCGAGCGAACCGCTGCCGCCTCTGCCGCCGTGCCGCCGTGCCGCGCGTCCCGTCACGGCCCATGGTCGCGGCCGCGGGTCTGCCACTATAAAAAAAAATATATTCTTGAACCAAGCATATTACGCTCGACTCAATGCATTTTTTCACGCTTACACCGCAAAGTCTCCGCCAAGCATAATATGCTTAAAACGAGGATCATGGCCCCCAATATTGACGATGCTTGAATCAAGAAAGACACTTAAATCAAACATCCACATTTAAGGGTCTTTCTCGATTAAAGTACAGTCAGATACTTGCCAATGATACTTGATTCAAATATTTCTATGCTGAATTGAAGGAACCACGTAGAAATTGCTTTGAATCAGGCCTTCCTTTTTATTAGAAAGTGTGACTTGAGCTCTGGGATGTCTCGCAGGGTGCTGGTCGCGTCCGCCGTGCTGCAGCATGCGGCCGCCCTGGCCGCTGCCCGCCCTGCTGCTGCTGCTGCTGCCGCTGCTCGCGTCCCCGGGGGCGCGGGGCCTCCAGCGGCACTCCGCCGGCACCACCTTCCTGAGGCCGGCGAGCCCCCTCCCCCGGCCCTACCTCCACGGCGCCCGCAACCCCGGCTCCGACGGCAGCGCCGACCCGGCGGCTGCCCCCGTCGCTTACCTGGAGCCGGCCGCGGGCGCACACGCCCGACTGCCCTACGGCCTCGGCGTCGACTACATGGAGGCCTCCCCGCTGTCGCGGAGGGTGGCCCTGGAGCCGCCGTGCTCGGAGCCGCCGCCGCCGCCGGACGGCCGCGCGGCCCGCTCCCGGCTGCGGCCGTACCCGTCGTCGTTGCTGCCGGTACGGCCGGTGCAGCCCCCGCCGACACGCCCCACCGCCGCCGACGGCTTCCCCGAGGCCTCCCCGCGCTCCGACAGCGAGGCCGACGACGACACGGAGATGAGACTGGCGGTGCCCGGCACGCGCAGGGGCTACTACGGGCACGAAGTGGGCTACGGCTCGTACTTGTAAGTACTCGACGGCCGGACGCCGGACGGGGCTTCGATCCCTGCTGACCGCCGCTTGCTTTTCGTTGCAGCCCGATCGGCCTGGACCCGCTTACCATCCTGGCCGGCCTGGCCTTCCTGGCCTTCATCATCCAGACGCTGTACCTGCTACTGTACAAGCACTACGGCCTTGGGCTGGGCGCGAGCGCCGGAGTGGGCATCGGGCCGCTGTCCGCGGACCGGCACCAGCGCGACGAGCAGCAGGCCTGGGCTAACAGCGTCGCCAGTCGCATCGACGCCACCGCCAGCACATACGTAAGTGCGGGGTCTCGGCTTTCTCGTAGGCGGTACCAGCACGTCGAACTCCCTCTGTCTGTGCTTGCAGGAGAGTGGGGCCGCCAACGGCACGGACGGGGTCAGCCCACCGGTGGTGTCCGCGGGGCAGGACGGCCCCAGTGGCCAGCAGGCGCCGCCGGACGGCGAGGTGGACGCGGCCGAGGCGGAGGGCCGCGACGACCGCGGCCAGACCCGGGGACGGCGGCGGCAAATGGGCTCGCCGCCCTCCCCGCTGGACACCTTCCTCTCCGCACTGCGCCGGTCCTGGAGCGCGCACACGCCCGCCCGCGACTGCAGCCCGGCCTGGCTGTGCCGGCTGGTGCACTGGGCGCGCGTGCTTACCGAGCCCCTCGCCGCCCTCAGCACCTACAGGCCCCGGCCGCCGCCGCAGCTGCAGCCGCTATCCAGGGCGGCGCCGGCGCCCAGGACGCCGATGATGGCGACTCACGCGAGCAGTCCCGAACCCGACACGGGGCCCACCTAACCGGCCTGGGCTGGGCAGCGTCCGACGACAAGCTCAATTATTTAATTTATTCGTGGAAGTGATTTCATTTCCCAAAGTGCGAGCCAGTGTCGCACGCCGTGTACCATCATGTATATAGTCGTGTCATGAAGTGAAAGGTACACGCTCGATATGCGGACCACACTCACTTCTTCGATCCGCCCCCTCCCCCTCCCTTCTGCCCTTGAGAGCTTTGCTCCCTGCTCCCACCCCTCAATGTCAACGTCCTGTGCAATAGTGCCGCGCAGAGCAGTGCGTACTTGTGTCGTGGAATGTACGTGGAAACTGTAAAATGGACGCTGCCGCGAAGAAAGTTTAATAATAATAAGGCATTCTCATTATTTTTTTTATCTCAGCTGTTCCCGCCCTTACACAAACACACCCACGCAATAAAACAGACAATGTCGAACTGGCTGACAAAGGCCTGTACGAGTCGAGCGAGAAAAAGACTTTTCGGTGGGCTTAATACGTCTACACAAGCTTTCACACAAACGCTGGTCCAAAAGCAATGTTGAAACAATAAACATTTGAAGGGAAAACGCGGAAATCGTCAAGATATGCATGTGTTCTCCGCCTGTCCTCAGAAAATTCGTTTTTGGCTATTTGAACCCATAGCGGAGACACACGCAGGAAGCCCTACAGTCTAACCAACACAAACAATAAGAAAAGTACCGGATCTTCCCAAATACTGACCTGCTTTCGGTATATTGACTCGTCCCTTGCCTTTCGCTTAAACGTTTGGTTGCGAAAGTAAATACTACGGGTTTGTCGTCAAACCTCAAAGTTAATATAAGAGGTCGAGATAAGATATTGTCGGTGCCTTCCGTTGTCCATCATTTTTCCTCCGCACTTTCTTTCCTGTTCCCTCCCCCGCCTCCCCCCTTCCCCCTTCCGTGTCACGAACAAGTTGTACTGGCCGTTCCCCCCTCGCACCAAGTAAATCAGAATCAGATGGCTGCTCATCCTGGGCACCTGCTACAAGGCTTTTCTTAAAACAAGAGATATTAGTGGTGTTCACCTAAGTGTGGCCTCTTCTGTGGGTCGTGAGTATCTCATTCAGTTTGGCCCGTAATAATGGGCTAGTCGTCTTCCCTTGCTTTCACATCGTCTGCAGTTGTTTGGAAACAATTAGGGGCTCCTTGGCCAAGGACGTGATTTCGTCGTCTGACGTTCTCTTTTAATATATGTCCAGGTATTCTCCAGTCGACGATCTGCCGTGAGGCTTTTTCAGTTTAAACTTAAATTCGACGCGTTAACCTCTTCGTTGAGGCTAATGACGTATTCGATCTTTATATGGGGTCCTCACTGTGCATGATCAAAGGTTACATGACCACGATTGTGTGACGTGATTCGTGTCTTATCTGCAATTTCTTCATGTTATCTCTTTTTCCTTTTGATCCCCATGGTCAGGCTTCGAGCACGCGTTTTCGATGTTCTTGGCCACCTCCAAAACTACCAAATTCATTCTTTAGACCTGGAAAGTTCTGCCTACTTTCAAAGATCTTCTCTCTCATGTTGGTTTCTTATTAGTCTTTTTGCTCAATTTTCTTCCTTTTTCACCCGTGGGTTTTTCAGCTCTTTCCCCCATCTTTGCTATGTTTGATAATTTAATTTAGTCTCAACTGCAATGATTGTTGTAAAATCAGTGGATGACTTCTAGAAGGAAATTATTTTTACCTTAATAATGCATTGAGTATAAGTATCTTGGTTTTGGTGATGTTCATGTGTTTTTTTTTCTCTTATCATTTGAAGCGACAAATTTTTTTACTCTTTCTCTTTTTATTTTTAGATGGCTGAATGTTACCCGTCTACTTCTCAAACTAAGTTTGGGAATGCCCCATTACCTAGCTCGCAGTTGGACGCAACACAGTCAAATCTAGATGCTGCAGCAATGGCTGACAAAGTAACCAAATCTGCTCAACGCCGCCCAGCAATGACTGATTACGCTGATGCTATTGAATCTCTCGAGGAAGAATTGGCATCAGAAGGACTGGCGTCAGAAGGACTGAGGCGACGAGTTCCTTGGGATAACTTGTCTATTAGCTCTGATGTTCCTGGTCTCAATGAAGTGAAGGTGAGTGGAGAACCAAATGAATCACAGTCAAACATGGCTATTTTTTATTATACCACCTTTATTTGGTGATCAGGACCTTCTTGAAGAAGATGATGCATCTGATCTTGCCTCGGAAGATGATGGTGTGGGATGTCCATTACCTAGCACACCTGTGGAGGCGGGGTTACTTGAGTGTGAGGTATGCATCGATGATATATGTGCTCTGCTCTACACATTTACTTATGAATGCTTTTCCTCAACAATACTTTTTTTTAGATTGCAGAAGTATTAAAAGCTGGGGTACTTATGGATGAAATAGACCTTGGAGCTTTGGCACACAATGCTGTGGGTCAAGCTGAAGAATTTGTTCGGAAAGTTATGGCCTCTTGGAATGTTTGTCATTTCCATCATCTTCCCAAGTGGCTTCAGGACAACGACTTCTTGCAAACTGGTCATCGCCCTCCCCTTAACTCATTCCGTGCCTGTTTCTCCTCCATCTTCCGTGTTCACACTGAGACTGGGAATATCTGGACCCATCTCTTAGGTACAGCTACAGTTCAACTTTGACTGGAAATTGAAGTTACTTTCGTACATAATATTTATTATTGGTTTTCATCATTATTATATTTGACTATGAGCCCTTCTCAGTTGCATGTTATGTTCTGTTCCAGGCTGTGTTATGTTTATCGGTATCGCAGCATATTTTCTCTCTACACCTGCAATGGAATTGCCCCCGTGGGACAAAGCAGTATTTGGAGTATTTTTTGCTGGGGCTATAATCTGCCTTGGCCTGTCCTTTGCATACCATACTGTTCATTGCCATTCAGAGTTGGTGGGAAAATTGTTTAGCAAGTAAGCAGTTGCACATATGATTCATGAGACTTCTGTACTTTGTCCTCCAGATGGAATTTTCATTACTTTACTTTTTGCAGGCTGGACTACTGTGGAATTGCAATGCTGATCATAGGTTCCTTTGTGCCTTGGCTGTACTACAGTTTCTACTGTCAATTTAGTGCTAAGCTCATTTATTTGAGTGTTGTCATTGTTCTGGGAATTTCCTCTATTGTTGTTTCTATGTGGGATCGCTTTGGAGAACCCAAATACCGTCCAGTCCGTGCAGGTATGAATTGTTTTACCTTTTACTTGCCAAATCTTTCAGTTCTTGGTCTGACTTTAAGTTTATTGTCTTTTTTAGGTGTATTCATGGGCTTTGGATTGAGTGGGGTTGTACCTGCATTCCACTATGCAATTTCAGAAGGCTGGTTCAAGGCCCTTTCTCAAGCATCCTTGGGATGGCTCATTCTTATGGGATGTCTGTACATTCTTGGTGCCATGTTCTATGCACTTAGAGTACCAGAAAGGTTCTTTCCAGGAAAATGTGATATTTGGGTAACTATATATGGATATTAATGGTTTGGTTGCGCTTCAAGTTTGTTCAGGTTAAGTCAGTAATTTGAGACAACTTTTTCTTGCAGTTCCAAAGTCATCAAATCTTCCACGTATTAGTGATAGCTGCAGCATTTGTGCACTACCATGGCATTTCTGAAATGGCTATGTACCGTATGGCCATTGGAGAGTGTGCTGCTCAGAGCCCAGCGATGGCCTTTTGATGTTAGATCAGGCCATCCTACAATGAGCTGTTAGTTTCCATTACGGTATTTTACTGGTTTTGACATACATTTGATAAACATTCATTGCGTTTTCTTCTTTACAGGGCCTTCAAAAGTTCTCTAATACCATTGGATAACTGATCCCTGACATCTTCAATTACAAAATTTGTTATGGAATATTAAGCATCGAAATATGAGAATTATATTTTATAGGAAAATAATGAAATATGAACTGATCAATTTATTATTGTGGTGCTGCTATTAACTTAAGGGTGATTATGAACAAAACTTAACTTCATTGAAGAGCAACGAAAACTCTTTGAAATTGTAAGAAAGTCTTCTTTGTCTTCATTGGATAAGTTTCCTAACTGCTGGATTTTATTTGCCCAACTACCCATAGAATTAAGAGAAGCATCAGAAGAATTTTCATGGATATTCTTAAAATTGTGATACTCAATCTTATGACAATCTTTTATTTTACTATTATTGGGTTTTACTGCTTGGTTTAAATTGTTTGAAGTGGTGTGGTGAAAGTAATGCATACTCTTGTATCACATCTGTTGTGCATATGCTGTACAATGCAAGATTTTTGCATCTGTCTTGATTGGTTTCTAAACAATAATTTTCACATGCCCATTTTCTGTTCAGTTATTCTCACGGGACCAACTGGGGAAAAAATTAAGTTTTATTTGCTGATCTGTGAATTACAGGAAAACTCATGATGCCTTCTCTTAACGTTCCCATTTTTGTTCAGACCATGTTTTGTAAGAAAATATAATCTATAATTTTAATTGGTCAGTTTCCTTTTTATGATCCAATAATATTTGAGAATTATGATACTGATTAGTTAGGCATCACTTTTATGTCCGCATTGATGTCATCTTTGTAAGAAATTTTTTAAAAATCCTTACCTTATGTTGATAACACTGATATTAATGATGCAACTAACAAAATATGTTCATGTACTTTGACAAATTTTTAAAAGTGATGAGACTGGAATACTGTTCTTCATATCAACAGGGAATGTTATCAATGAATAATTATGGAAATTGTCTGTCTTGGCCGTTGTAGTGTGAGTAGATATGCTTGGTGATATAATCTGCTGTGAGAGACTTATGGTAGAAAGAAGTTTTATTTGAAGAACCAAAATAGTATGCCTGGATGTTTGTTACACTAGCGGTCTTAAAATATTTGTACCTCTAAAAAGTTTTGTTTCTTTTCTGAAATGTCAAAATATTGCCTCTAGTGTAGTAAAGTGAAAATTTGATTGTAGATTAAAATTCTCATTTGCAGTATCTGATGTTGTGAGAGTTGGTGTTGTGAGTTATTGGAAGATAAGTGCAAACACAATGTGAAACCTGTTGCTCCTTTGGTAGACTGTGCCTAATTTAGAGTTCAAAGTAATTTTGCCGTTCACATATTCCAATGGTTTCGTTATGCAAAACGTTAGTGCACTGCGCTCCATGAATCAGTGTTCTGTATTATACTAATTGCTGGTGGGGAGGTAGAAATTTCACAGGGTAAATGAAATGGGAATTAATCCAGTAACTTGTCAAAAATATGAAGGAGGCTCTTCACTAAGCTCCTTTACTTGAAGGTGTGGGAAAGTCATCAAAATATTTCAGAACTATTGGTTTAATTTTTATATTCTCTGTGTGATGTAGAAACTTTCATATAATATATGGTTGCAAGAAGTATTTTTTATTGTTATATCGTTAAAATTAATGCACTAAAAATTGCTTACGCCATTAGCTTTTCTTTTCCTCCTATTTTTAGAAAAAATGATCTTTAATTACTATTATTAACCCTGTTTCTGTTTGTGTATTACTTAGACTCTTTAGATTTTATTGTAGTGGAAGAGGGGAGATCTCTTTTGTCGAGTTGTTTAGAGGTACTGTGACAGAAATGTCCATCACAGACACATTTGATATATAATTCACTGTGCATTTATTCGAAAAGGAAGTTGCAGTTTTAATTGTACCAGTGATCCAAAATCTTACTCTGCCGGATGTGTTTGTTGTGATCAAAGACTTTTTTTCATTACTTATGTTTGGATATTTTGGTTTAGTAAATTAAGGTTTGGTTTTGAAGGCAACTGAATCTCTCACTTTCATATATTTTTTTTTTTTCAGAAGTCTGTGTTTTCCTCACAAATGTCATATTTAATGCTGTGATATACTTCTGTCTTATAGGCCCTCAACTGGTTTTGTTGTTTCATACCATAGCTTTGATATGTCACTGCAAATCATATCAGAATTGATTTAGGGCTTTTCAGTGATGTGTTAAGGGAATCCTTCTCTTCACCATTATGTTGTAGAGAACATAGCAGTGGATACACAGAAGCAATTACCTAACCTACATCATCGCATACATTGAAGTGGACTGTTTTACCTATAAGGTTTGAATAATGTCAAATGTGTATGATTATAATTTATTTTGAATCCAAAGTGACTTGATTCTAGGTAGTGTCTGTAGTGGTTGGTTATTTTCCATCTGTTGTTCTAATTGTTGTTTGTTTTTTGTTGTTAGATTAGATCCTCATTCCTTTCCTAGGGTGATGGCAATATGACATATATTACATAGTACTATTATTGTAGGGATTGATATGCAGTAAAAGAGTTCAGTTGAAATGTATGGGTGATCTAGAGAATGCTGTATTATTTCGATCAAAAAGGTGTAACTTGCCACAGCCAGGTTCAATGAATGCTCCTATAAGTGAACCCTTTGGGAGATCCTGCATTGGTTCTTGCATACTCCTCCCATCAAGTTTTGTGATTAATGGGTTGTCAATGAGGTGCTCTTGATTTGCTTGTGTTAAGAAGTTTCGATCTTTACTAGTCTGATGTCAGACAATTTTCACTTGCCACTTTTGGTAAGTGGCATATGCACAGCTGACTCCATATTCCATTCCAAGAGTTCTTGCAATGCTTTTCAAAGGCTTACCTCTGATGAACGGTATACTTACTCAAGAAGATGGTGTTCCCATGATTACTATGTTCAAGAAATGTAGTTTAATGAAAAGAAAAAAAAAGAGCAGGATGATTTAAGAGTGATTTCGGTCTCTTTCTTGCTCCTTCAAAGCATTACTGCTGTGCGGGTCCAATTTTAAGTGCTCGGATGACGCCTATCTTCTTGAGTTATGATGATCATTAGCTTTGACCCAGCTCATGTTTGTCAATGATATTATTTAGTTCACCCTTGTAAAAAGAAATATTTCTTGTCGGGATTCTTTTGTGATAGAGCTTCTGTTGGAACGTCATTAAAATATTAGTGCATTGTTGTTAACCTGGTTCCTATTTTATTTCACCCTTTCCACATTCACTCTGACATATGGATTGAGGCAATTGAACACAGCCTTTTCAGTCTTCTTAAGTACTGGGAAAATGCTGCACAGAGCGTTTTCGTTCTTAAACTCATTATCATCTCGAACACACTTGGCCCAGCCATACCTTTCACCAGGTTAAGGAACAGCAAGGCCGGCAGACCGCGTCGGCTCCACGTATGTGACCATTCGAATGGCATTGGACCCTTGACAAAAAAAAAATGCCAGCAAAAGTTGCCATGGCAGCAGGTGATACTATGTTAAGAACTGTTTTGTGGAAATTATAAATGGTGTGAGTCTTTTAGACACCTGCGGCGGATTGTTTTCTTTCTTTGCCATTTAACGAGCTGATTTAATTGGGGGGACACGCGGGGATGGACGGGGGACGAGCAGGCGTCGGCCACACCCGTTGTTCTAACCCTCCGTTTACGAAGGGTGACGCCTGACCGGTCCGTAAGGATATGTTAAGAACTGTTTTGTGGAAATTATAAATGGTGTGAGTCTTTTAGACACCTGCGGCGGATTGTTTTCTTTCTTTGCCATTTAACGAGCTGATTTAATTGGGGGGACACGCGGGGATGTACCGAATGCCCAGATTCTGGGCCAGGGGAATACCGCGCGTGGCGGCGGCAGGCGAAGGCGCTCCGCTGCAGACCGATGCGCGCCCCACGCGCCATTCTCGGGCACACATATTGGGTGCTCTAGATCGCTCTAGGTTGATCGGATCAGAAAGATACGTGTACCGCCGAAAAGCTTAGACATTGTACTAAAATCGCCTCGCTTACACCCACCATCTATAACCAACCGTTCACGAACTACGGCTTGACAAAGGGTAACGCGTGACCGGTCGGCCGCCCATTGGGCGCTCTAGATCGCTCTAGAATCCTCGGATCGTAAATATATGTATACCAACAGAAAGCCTACACTCCGTCCTAAAATCGGCTCGCTTACACTACCCACCTAAACCCAACCGTTCATTAGCTACGGGCTGGGAAGCGTGGCCGCCCGTAGCTGCGCGTGGACGCAACGGTGGCGCGGGCGCGCTCGTCCCCCGGTAGGGCCGGGCGGCCTATATATGTTTAGCTTGGCGCTCGCTGCCGCATGGGAGTAGAAGCCGCTGATACATTATCTTAATATAATTTCTTATTCTGACGTTGCAGATAGCAGATATATGTATCACCTGCTAAAAAGGTGTCTACTTGTCGGCGCCTGCGGTGGAGACACTAGGCAACCGAGCAAAGTACGGCAGCATTGACCACACGTAGCCTGCCTACCCTGCAGGCGAGGGAGCCAGCACTGCTACTTCGTCCGCACCCATCTTTCTCGTCATCACACTGAGGCGAAAACGTCCCTACCTGTTCTGATGATTAAAATGGCAAACCGCCAAAACCTGGAAAGCGCTACGGCGCAGTAAAAAAATTATTGACGACGGGAGCGTCACGTCCGGGGTTTTGAAATTATTTTTTTCCTCTCCTGCTGCTGCGTTCTTATGGTGGACTTCCCCAAAGCCAGAGACCAGAGAACGTCGAAGGGGGAGCGTTGGGCGAGGACAGGCTTCCATGCAGGGGGTCCGGCGCCGGCGCCCACTGTCTGGGGCCGAGCCGCGGGGGCCTTCCCCTGTCCGGCCTCACCAGGCCCCACTCCACGCACACGGCGGGGGCCATGCCGGGCTACAGGCCGGGCTACAGGCCGGGCCCAGGCGAGTAGCCGGCGGCGCAGCAACAGCAGCAGCGGTGGAGGTGGTAGTCGTGGTGGTGGTGGTGGCGGCGGCGGCGGCGGCGGCAGCTCGCGGAGACAAGACCCGGGACTTGACAGACTGCGGCCAGACTGCGGGGAGTCGTCCAGCGGTTCACATACAGACCAGACGCACGCGTCCCGTCCCCAGTGCCAGCCGCAGCACGCACGCGCGCGCCGCACCGCCCGACACCGCTGGCGGAGCCCCCTGGACAGCCTGCACAGCCCCCCGCCCCACGCGCACAGACCGCGCGCCGACGCCGCCCCCGCACCCCGTGTCCTCGTACACCGACACCCGTCCTCGCCGCCGAACGTTTCGTCGCCGCAGGGGACATGACGGCCAGTGCGAACGCGCCGTCGGGGCTGCCCGCCCCCGCCACCGCATCAGTCAAGATGCCACCGTCGGCCCTGGAGAAGGAGGAAAGAGGTAAGCGAGTGTCGACCCTCAGTGCACGGCACGCACACTTACTCAGGCACGAAGTCGACGGGTTTCTTTTCCAAAACTTTTAATAATAATGTCCGCGTCGCACCGCGATATGTGTGTGTGTGTGTGTGTGTGAGTGAGTGAGTGAGTGAGTGAGTGTGCGTTTGTGTGTGTGAGAGAGAGAGAGAGAGAGAGAGAGAGAGAGAGAGAGAGAGTTCATTGACGGCGCACCGCGGCCTCTCAGCGGGGGGTGGATGGAGGTTCTGGTCGTAACTGTGGCGCCACGGCACGCGCCACCACCACCACCACCACCACCACCACCACCACCACCACTTCCACCACCGCCGCCACGCGCCATTGTAACCTTCACCTTCGAAAAACGCAGTGCGCGCGCGCGCTCGCCTGCAGGCCGCCGCCGCCGTCGGCTGTGCAGCGCTGCAGCGGCTGCAGCCCGCGCAGACACCGAATAGTAGCGCCGCGCTTCTGCTTCTCTGCGACGCGCGGCCACGCGCCGAACGCCTCCAGCCGCGGCCTCCGCGAGAACCACACATTCTTCGCCTCGATGCGACCGACTTCATCGGCGCGGCGCGAAGGCCCATCACGAGAGTCGCGCCGTCGGTCTCAGTGGGAAACTGCGGTGCCCAGGCGGCGGCGCCGCCGTGTCTCCGCGGTCCGCGAGACCTGCGCCGTCATCGCGGCGGCGGCTGACGCGGCGGGGAGCCGCGCCCTCCTCCCTTATCCTGCTCGCCGACCCCGCGGGGACGACGAGCAGTGTCAGCGCGAGATGCGCAGGTGCGCCGCTGCCGCTGCGTCGCCACCGCGCGAGGCGTTGGTCGCGGGATCTGGGCCGCCGCGCACGCCACGTCGTGACCTGAATGTGCAGCGGAAGGATCGGGTGGTGCGCTCCCAGCCACCAAAGTCACACAATGCAACCGATAACGACAAGGGCAACACCGCGTGCGCGGCCCGCGCTGCCGGGCGGCTGCCGGGCGCCGCCGCCGGCCGGGGCTGCCGGGCCGCCGGGCCGCGGCGTCGTGCAGGAGGAAGAATGCGTCGTGGGATCGGCTCGGGGCGCTGACCGCGGGACTCGTCAGCTCGCGAGTCCTTCGGTCCCGTCAACGAAATCCTTGATGAAGTCGCACTGCAAATCCCGGCCTTCTTAATTTCGACCGCGAGCTTTAAACTCCGAGGCGATCCATTGTAGCGAGGGGGGATGGGGGGAGGGGGTCTGCGAAGACAGTGCACGGAATCGCTCTGTGGCAGCGGCAGCGGCCCTCTCTGGGAGCACGGCACGCGCACGGCACGCGCACGGCACGCACCCGGGGAGCGCCCGGAGGGTAGGCAGCGCCGCTCCTGAGCGCGCACCGGTGCCGTGCGGGACGGCCTACCCCGGCGCGCGCAGGCGCACCCCGGCCGGTCCGTCACCGCGTGTTGTCGCTTCCGCCGCCGCCGCCGTCTCAAGGGAAAATCAGACACGTTTAATGGTCGTCGTCGTCGTCGTCGGTGACGGCGGCGCGGCGCGGCTAGCGAAAGTGACCCGACGACCCGAGCGGTGGTGGTGGTGCCCGCGGTTCTGCCCGGCGGCGGCGGCGTCCCGCCTGAGGCCGGACAGAGCTGGGCAGAGCCGGCAGAGCCGAAGGAGGAAGTACGATTCTCTTTCATTCGCCGGGAATCCCCCCATTGATATCGACCGACAGACGCGACAACATTATTAATAACAATAATAATGATTCTAATAATACTGACTGATACGGCCGCGAGGCGGCGGCGAGGCTGGGGGGGGGGGGGGGGGGGGGGGGCAGCCGCAGACCGACGGACGGACGCCGCGCCACCGAAAACCGCCCTAATTTCGCGATGTGATGGGCATTTATAATTACATGCGAGGGTCAGCAGAGGCGGCGACGGCAGCGATAAGAGAGGAGGAAGGAGTGCGTCGCGCTGCACGTATGTGTGTGTGTGTGTGGCTTCCCGGCTCCTTCCCCATTCAGCCCTTTCGCCTAGGAGAGGGGGGCTGGGCAGCTGCCGGCGGACTTTGCGCTGCGCTGCGCGCACCACCTCCACCCCGCTGGTGTTTGATGTTTCCCGCGGCGGGTTCGAGGTCTCCGCCGGCCTGCCTCCGCGTGCGGCTCTCTGCGTCGCATTTGGCGAGCACACGAGGAGGCGGTGACGGCGTCGGCGGCGACGGCGGCCAACCTCACGGCAACTCGAACTGAAGCTCATTGGGAAGGAAGCGGCAAGGAAGTCGTCGAGTCCGGGCGTGGCGTGGCGCGGCGCGGGGGTCATACGGTATTCAGCGAGCGCCGCGCACTGTGGCCGGCTGTGACTCGGATCCCCCTCCGGACACATGGACACGTGCGTTCCCGGCGGCGGCGGCGGCGCCGTGCCAAGCGTTGTGCTGGACACAGTCCAAGGAGGACGTTGGGGTAGGCCGCCGCCGCCGCCGCCTCGCCACGCGACACAATAATATTGTGCTATCGCCTGCCGCGTCCTGCCCTGCCCTGCCCGGCCCTGCCCGGCCCTGCCGTCCGCGCGGGATGCACTGATACCGCTGGGCGTGCTCCGATAGGGGCGTAAGTGCAGCTAGAGAAATTAAAACGCGGCCAAGAATATCACGACAGCCCGGCGAAAACTGGTACGCAGAGCGAGAGAGAGAGAGAGAGAGAGAGAGAGAGAGAGAGAGAGGATAGGATACGGAGGATAGGATGCCGCGCGGGCTTAAAAAAAAACGGGCGTGGCGTGACTGTTTCCTTATCATTTGCCCCCGGGCTGGTAACACTCGTAGTTACAGCATTGGTAATCCGCGGCAAAGTGACATCACGCTCCAGCGTCATACATTCCTCGGAATGTGGTGTCAGAACGTGAACGACCCTACTGCTGTCACCGTGCGTCGGAGCGTGGCGTCACATCCCTGCGGACTCGCCACTGAGAAGCCCTCCACGCCGACCGAACCTACCCTAACCCTGAGCACACGCTCCCGTCTTGTGACTTGTGCGCGGAGAGTGTCGGAGCGTGACGGGGCCGTGCCGCCGTGACGCCGCCCCACGTCCCACGTGTGCTGCCGGCGCCGGCCTCCCGCTAACCTTCGGTCCCGATTGGCGCCGCCCTGCCCGGCCGATCCCGAACACTGTGTTGTGTGGCTCTGTCTCTGTCGCACTCTGCTGCCTGAGAGAGCGAGCGAGAGAGAGGTGGACAGTGTTCGGAGTCACCCTGCCCTGCCCTGCCCCGCCGTGTGCAGTGCCGCGGCCGACACCCTTTTCCTGCTGACTGACCGCCGCTGCTGCCGCTGCTGCCGCTGCCGGTAACGCGCCGCCATTACGCCCGGCCCCGGTTGGCCCGGCCCCGGTTGCGCGGCCGCGCTCCCGGACCGCCGTACCTCCGCGCGCCGGCTCTGCGATGTACCGGAGTAGAGGCACGCGGCTCGCGCCGGGACAGCGCGGGCCCATTTACTTATTTGAAGGCAGGGCCGCCGCGGCCGCCGCGGCCGCCGCCGACCGCTGAACGCGGGCGTCCCGTGCCGGTGACAGCGTCGGACGACTTGATCTCTTCCCTTCCTCCCCGGCCCTGACCGCCGTCCTGCTTCTGGCCCGCCGCGGCAGCACGACAAAATTGCGGCCCGCTGCCCGCGGCTGGCGTGTGAGTGACAATCCTGCTACCCGGCCGGGTGCCCAGGACCGCGCCGAGGACGCCGAGGACGGCCTCGCCGCGCCTGCCGGCGGTGGCGGACGTCCGCGAGCGGCGTGTCCCGGGAAAGGTGCAGCGGCTGCTGCGGGCGGGGACGGGCGACACGATCCCGAACACGACGTGAGCTCGGACCTCTCCGTCGCCCTCTTACGAAGCGCCCCGCGAGAGCGACAGAGACCGGGAATCGGCCGCGGCAGGGCGCTCCGTCACGGTGTGGTCCAGCTCCACCGGGCCGCTCGCGTCGCGTCGCGCGTCGAATCGCGTCTTCGCCGGTATTTGTCGACGGGACGCCAGCAGTAGTCGGTCCAAGGACGTGCCTTGCCGGGCTGGCCGACACGCGACCCCTTCTGAAACCGCTCGTACCCCCAACGCTCCTGTCTAGAGGGAGACGGAGCGATGAAACACGACGGAGAGCGAGTGAGACAGGGCCGCCAGTTGCCTCCCTCGGCTCAGCCGATCGCTGACCCCGCGCACGCGGCACTGCGGCGGCCCTCGGCAGCGGAGCTCCTCAATTTGGCTGCAAAAAGCGATCGACACTTGACTTCCCCCCTCGTTTGCATCTGGGCGAGAGTCCAGCGACCTCCAGCTCGGCCGGCCGCGGCCGCGACTCTTGGACGCGGTGACGCGGTGCACGCTGCACCTTGAGCACGCCCCGCCCCGCCGCGCGCGGCTTTTGCACGCGGGTTCGTCGCCCGCGTCGCGCCGCGCCGCGCCGCCTGGGGCTTGTCGGTCCGGCAATAAGCCCCCGGCCATAAGCCTCCGGCCGACCGTCGGCCACCTCCGCCGCTGGCCCTGACGAGGCATGCAAATGGCCGCAGTGTCATCCATGCCGCCGCGCCCGTCCCCGCGCCCGTCCGCCGCCGCCACTCGAATGTGCCATTTTTGGAGCGAGCGGGCCCGGCGAGCTTCCTTCGTCCCTGCAGGTGCGCGAATGTGACGCGCGCTCCTCGGCCTTTCCTTCCGCGGGGGAATGACCGCCGCCGCCACCACCTCCGCTGAAGATGCCGCTGTAGTACCGGCAGCGCGTTGCGTTGTGCATCATGCGACGTGGTGGCCGCGTGCGTTAATAAGTGCATCGCTCGGCGGGCGACAAGTCGTGGGTTCGACTCTCTGCGACTTTGCCAGTTTGAGTACAATGCCGGTGTGTATATACTATCGAACTCAGAACTCAGCGTGGTTTTTGGGCAAATTGGTGTAGTGTTGCGAGTGCTTCGGAAATTTTCCATACAAAATTGTCTGATTTGACAAAAAATATTCTAGAAATATTCTATATTTTCTGAAATAAATTCGTAATATTCAGAGGCTTTCGAAACGCCAGTTTAGTGTGCGAATGAAGAGTATCAACCCGCACCCGAAAACGACTTCAAAATTTCCTTCTGGAGCCCGCTCAACGGCCGGCCGGCCCCCTGATACGGGCTCAGGGTGTCGGGGCGATACGGCGTTGGCCACTCTTTCCGATCCGCATTGATATCGGGCTTGGCTGGGGCCCCATGTTGACGCTGATAGCCCGCGAGGCTGCCGCCGCCGCTGCCGACTGCCGCTGCTGCCTCGACGCCCCGCCCGCACCGCGGCAGACACCAGACAGCACCACCGCCGTTCATTGCACTGGTCACCCGCGCGGTCATGCGGAACTTTCCAAAAAGTCAGAGCCGCGCATCGCACACCGCACGCCGTGCTCCCCGATCAGCGGAGGTGGAGGTGCCCCGCGGCCGCCTGACCGGCGTATCGACGCACACGGAGGCGGCGGGACTCCGCTCGCACTCAGTCCGGCGGCCGTGGAGCAGCAGGGGTGAGACGACGGTGACGACGGCGACGACGGCTGACCTCCAGTGCACCTCCGCGACGACGACGGCGACGACACCATGTGGGCCACGGCGAGCTGGTCGGGACCCGGCGACGGCGGCGCGCCCTGCTTCCTGCTGGGCCACGGCCACGGACAGGGCCTGCGCGGGGAGAAGCAGCGACTGCTGGCCAAGGATCCGGCAGCGGCGGGGTCGTGGCTGCCCTTCCGCGAGGGGCTGGCGGCCGCACACGCAGGTAACACGGTAACATGGCGCCGCCCGCCCGGCACACCGCCACAGGCCACAAGCAGCCACAGGCCTCAGCCGCGCTCAGGACGTCGACGGTGACGCCGACGCACACTTCGCCAGCTGACTCACTGATAATTTCGATCCCGGCCCCGAGCCCCGCCGAATGATTGCCCGATAGCGACGCCCGCGGTGGCGGCGGCGGCGGCCGGAGAGCCGACATTGTTTACGGCGAAGAAGCTGCTCGGCTCGGGCTGGCCGGCCGCCTCCTCCTCGGCTGGCCGCCGTGGCCGCGGCCGCGGCCGCGCGGGCCGTCCGTCCGCCCCTCCGCGGCCGAGAACCCGGCGGCGCTTCCGGTGCGCGGCCCGAGGGGTCGCGGCCGGCTGCGGCCCTCCTCCGCCCCTTCCACCGCCACCCCTGCCGCATGCGCTCCGACTCGGACGGACGTCACACGTTTATACCTCGTCTTCCTGGCAGCCTGCGACAAGGCATTACACCGCCCCCGCCCCTCCCCGTCAAGGATGCTGCTCCGAGTTGTAAAATGACACGGAGTTGATCTGGCTGGCACTGTCGCCGCCGTGCGCGCTGCGGTGGCGGCCGCGGCCACATCGCGGCCGTAAAGACACGCGTTTTTACTCCATTACGCGTCGGAGCGGAGCGGAACGGGCCCGGCTCCGGGGCTCGCCGCTCCGCTTTGCATTTTATCGGCGGCGGCCGAGCCGTGTCATTGCTTGGAGGCCCTTCCTGGTGATATCTCCATCGGAGACGAAGACTCCTCGGGGACCCGCGACCACCCGACCCGGTATACCCGGTGCCAGGGCGTTCCTGGACGCTGCCGCCGGCGGGTGTCTCCGTGACACAGCAGTATGATGACCAGGGCAGCGGGCTGCGGGTCTGGGAGGATTTTAAGCAGGAGTTACACACACCTTGCGCGCAAACGGTCCTTGCCCTGGAGAGGCTGATGTGCTTCCGACGGCCGACCGACCGACAATCTCTACTGCGTCAGAGGGCTCCCGTCATGGCGGGGGGTCAGTGATCTGTGATCCTCTTGATCAATCCTCTCCCCCTCCTTTTCCTCCTCTCCTCCTCTCCTCGTGACCGAGGCACGACCGCTCGCCGTAAAGGTAGAGGTGTTTGCGGCCGAAATCCCGGCTCCCGCGCCGCCTCATTGCCCATGTCCATGCCCGCCGAGGTGCTCTGGGGCGTCGTTCATAAAGTCATCACCCTTCCCCGGCCCACTCGGCTGCCGAACCACGGTGGTGGGTGACCACCAAGCGCGACTCTGCGACTCTCATCCCGCCGCCTCCGCCGCGAACACTGAATGTTTCAAGTCCCCCCGACGACGGCCTAGTGCCGCCACTGAGGTACCGCAACAAGACGTCACGTCACGGCGACACCGGGTTCCGGTTCCGTCAGGCTGAGACCGAGTACCCGGTCGGAACCGCGGATCCGGTTCCCCCGATAAGCGGTGCGGCTGCGGCTGCGGAGACATTGTCCCGTAACTGTTGCCACTTTGCGGCCGCGCGGCGGCGGGGATCGGGCCGCCGAGCCGAGACCTCCGCGCATCGCCTCGGCCACGTCACTCGCGGCGCACATGTCTCGTGTTCCACGATCTGCTTTTTATTCTTTTAAATATATACGGCGGCGTCGGCGCTCGAGGTTCGGACGAACGCGGCCTGCAGCACCGGAATACCGTTGTTGTCTCACGGGCGCACACCGCGCGCGCCTCCGAGCCTGTGCCTGTGCCCGTGCTGCGTGTGCGCGCTGACGCGTGTCGAGGCGACGCGACGAGTTAATTCACTCGCTGGCGCCACTCTGCGTTAGCCTTGTCTGATACGTCCGGCACACACTGCCACCACCACCGCCTCCGCGACATCACCCCCTCCCCCTCCTGCCCCCGCCTCCGATTGCGCAAAGATCTCATTACACCCAACTACAGCATTACAGTACATGGTTGCCCGCCTGTATGTGACTCGTATATTGCGACGATTACGGCCGATGCGCGGCGCGATGTGTGCGTCTCGTCAGGGAGTGCAGGCGGCTGCAGCGGCCGCAGCGGCGGCAGCGCAAGGCGCGGCGGGTCTAGAGTGCAGCCCGTCAGTTCCCCCCGTCGAGTGAGACACCACCACCGCCGCCGCCACCACCCCCTCCACCGTAACCACCGCCGCCGCCACCAGGCGTAAAGCGGTCGAACGCAAGTTATTTCCATCGGCGCCTTTTATCATTCCTTTCTTTTCTCCCTCTCCGGCCGATGCAAAAATAGCCGCAGACGGCGGGTTGAGCGGCTGAGGAGTGCGGAGACGCGGAGCCCGTGCCGCCGCCGGCCGGAGAGCGGGGTGCAGGGCCGCGGGGCGGCTCCCCGCGGCGCAGACCCGTGTGGACCCCGCCCGCCCCCCACCGCCGCCGCGCCTCGGGTTCAAACACACAAGCCGCTCGGCTCGACTGGCAGTGCGGCGTCCAGCGGCGCGTTTTCGTGGCTCTCCCACGCTTATCGCTGCACATCCGCACTGACCCAATAAATCCCCGGCATCAACTGTCTCGCGTCTCGGACCGTGCCGTCGTCGTGCTCCTCAATGGACGCCCCTGATGTGGATAGGGGGACGGCGTTCGACGGCGGCAGCCTCGGACCCCGTCGTCAGCGCGGGACGAGCGCGCGGCGTCACCACCGCCGCCATCTTTACACGCTCCTCATAGATCTGGGCGCGATGCCGGTCTCTTCTCCGCGATGAGTGTGTGTGTGTGCGTGTGTAATCCGGTTTGATAACGCAGCGCGGCCACCCCGCCGACCCCCCGCGCCTCGCCCGCTCCCCTCAACCGATTCGGACCGATCTCAACCGGCGGCAACCGCATATAATGCAACCGCACCGGGTCAAACTCACACAGCAGCGCAGCGCGGCCGGGGGCTACGGGGGCCGCGGGGGCCACACGAGGCACACGGGCCCCCGCGTCGTGTTGTGACAACCCCCTTCAGCGCTGCTGTGCCCCGCCGGCCCCGCCGGTCTGCTGGCCGCACATGCCGCGTTGCCCAACGGCAGCCCCGGGGCCGCGCCGGCCGCGCCGCCGGGGGTTTTCCGCGCCGACGCTGCGGCCGCGCTGCGCTCTCCTCCGCGCTCTCTGCCTCTGCGCCGGGCGCTGGGACGCTGCTGCTATTGATGCATCGATACGGTCGCCGGGGCGACACACGAGCGCGACACCGAGGGGCACGAGCGTGTGCCGTGTGCATCGCGCGGCATGCGGACGCCCCCGCCCCGCCGGCCCCGCATGCCCCGTCGCTGACCGCCCCAGTCCAGCGGCGTCTTCCGTTGTCGACATTGTCAAAATTCCGTCACGTGTGATATCGGCCGCGGCCAATGTTGCGTGGGCCCCGCCTGCCTGTACTGCCTCCCCTGCCCCTTCTCTTCGTCTGTTTCTCTGTCTCTCTTTCTCTCTCTCCCTCTCTTTCCCTTCGGCCGTTTTCCGAGTTAGGTGAAAGCGCTTTTGCGCGGGGCCCCTGCTGGCATACGGCAGAGCAGTGCAGGCCGTTGCTCCGCGTGGAGACCGTCCCCGTCGCCTGGCCTGTATATTTCCACCCCCCGCCCCGCCCCTACCCCCTGCCCCTGCAGCCACCGCGTACGGCGATGCATGACGCCCTGCTGACCGGGGTCCGGGAACGGCCCGCGAACCGCGACGGGGGCGGTCGGCTCCGCGGGCTCAGCGGCCCGAGATCCCGCGCCGTACGCCGTCCACTACGCCGCAGCCCCGCAGCGCCGCGGCACAGAGAGCGCCGCCCCGCGGCACGGCACGGTCCGACGGGGACCGGTTCCCGGACTAGTTCCGGGGAATGCGAGCGAAAATCATGCCCCGCAAAATCCACCGCCGGCGTCCTACCCGATCCCAGAGCGCGGAGGTCAGTTCGTCCCGGGCGGGCCGCACCGAGGAGGCTTAGCTGCCCCTGGGCCCGGCTGCGGCCGGAGTCGGCCCGGTCGGGTCCTTCCCTCGGCGGCACCCGAAGTACCAGACGAAAGGCGAGGTACCCGAGCCCGCGGCGCGCCGCACGGGCGGGGGAGAGAGGCGAGCGCGGGGCCGGGCGCTGAGGCGGAGGAGGGGGGCCGGGCCGCCGCTCCGCGCAGTGTACGACGTGGCCGACACGTGCAGCGGGACCGCCCCGGCCGGCAGCCACCGAAACCCGCGGCGCGCGCCTTCTCTGCGATCATTATCGCGGCCTAATAATGATTCGATAAGGAGCGACGCACTCGCCGCTCATTACTCCGTCCGTCCGTCGCGCGCTGGGACGGCGACGGCCGGGTTAATGATAGCGTGTCCGGCGGCCGGCGACGCGCGGAGAGGTTAGGCCGCGCTGTCAAACCGCGCCACGCCGGCGGCGCTCGTCTGAGCGGCCCTCCGCCGCCGCCGGGATGGAGGCGCCGCATGAGCGGGTGCCCCTGATGGCGTCCGGCCCCCGACATGGAGTCCGGCGGCGCGGCCGATGGTGGCCGTGGCCGGTGGGGGCGGCCGGCCGCGCCCGCCGGTCCGCGGCCCGCGCCATCCGCGCGCTGGACTGCTGCAGCCTCAGAAGTAAGTCCCCCCCGGCCGCCGCCGCGGTAGGCAACGGCAGGACGCCGCTGTCCGCCGGGCTGCCTATCGCACCGTTGTAAGGCGCTCGCCTAGCAGGCCGACTGACCGGCCCGCTTGCGTTTGCGTCGTCTACTTTGCCAGCCCAACACGCTGCCTTCGTTGTTCTGTCTTATCGCACCCGTATAAGGCGAGAGAGAGAGAGAGAGGGAGACATAGAGAGAGAGAGAGAGAGAGAGAGAGAGAGAGAGAGAGAGAGAGGGAGGGAGAAGAGACAGTGTTCGGAATCAGAGTCACTCGGCGGATGAACGGGTTTCCCGCCCGAGGGCGGCCAAGTCCGTTTGAACTCGGTCCCTGGAGGGCGCCGAGGGGCGCAGCGCTCCTCTCCGCCGGCAGCGCCGCTAGGCGTTGCGTCACACCGCCTAGTACGTGAGATCGATGGAAGACAATGGGACGGCGCCGCTACAGCGCTGTATTATACTGTATTATAAAGGCCTGCCGTAATAAAGTGACACCGCTTTAAAAACGAGCAATTATCGCCGGCCGGAGGGGGATCGGCCGCCGCCTCCGCGCGACGCTTCCCACCGCACCGCCACGACACTGCGCGGCGCCGCGGCGCGTGGCGGCATTTATTTGCTCGGGCAAACTTATGGCCACCGCCGCTTTATTTTGTCGTGCTGAAAACTAGTAGCGCCACACCGACCCGTACCTGACCCGGCGGCTGCCCCCTGCCGACCGCGGCCTTGGCAAAATCGCCTTGCGCGCGCGCCGCTTCTCAAGTAAATAAAAACAATTCTGCTTCGGTAAACGGCAATAACAAACACCCGATCTCTGAACCGAGAAACACACAACGTGTGCCGCTTCAAAATGTAGTGTGTTCAGGAGAGGCCCAGCACGGAAGTGGAATATTCGTGGACGGCCCTGTTACACAATTTAAAGTCCTGGAGTGTAGGGGAGCTTTGGGAGCATCACCCTCACGTGCATGTTGTTGTGCCGCAGATGCTGGCCGGCGCCTGGGCCGTCGGCACCTGCAGGTGGCGCTGCTGTCGTTCGGCCTGTCACTGGCCTACTCCTGCCGCATCAACCTGTCCGTCTGCATCGTGGCCATGACGAGCGGGTCGGGCGCTGCCGGCGTCCCGGTGTACGACTGGGACCAGCAGCAGCGCGGCCTCATCCTGTCCTCCTTCTTCTGGGGCTACATCGTGACGCAGGTGCCGGCCGGCATGCTGGCGCAGCGCTACGGCCCCAAGCAGTTCCTCATGGCGGGCGTCGTGGGCTGCTCGCTGCTCACCATCCTGACGCCGCTGGCCGCGGCCTACGGCGGCTGGCAGCTCATGTGCGCGCTCCGCGTCGGCGAGGGCCTCTTCCAGGTGAGTGCTCCCGCGCCTCTGGCTGTCGTCGGCGGCCTGCAACCTCACTTTAAAAAAATGAGTACCTTTACAAAAAGAAGAAAAAAGTCGGGAATAATAGAGGAGTCAAACTTAAAAACCAATTTTTTAAAAATAAACTACTATAAAACAACACACTATAAAAAAGCCGAATTTTGATTTTAAATCATGGTGAAGTACGCTGTACACGAGTGATAAATGAGTGTAAACGAGTGGTGGAACGCTTGGCCGGCGCTGGCCGACATACTGACGGCCCCCATGTGCTGTGTCCCCGCAGGGCATGATCTACCCGTCGTCGCACACCATGCTGGGCCGGTGGATCCCCCCGCTGGAGCGCGGCCGCGCCTCGGCTCTGGTCTACAGTGGCACCTCGCTGGGCACGGTCACCACCATGGCCGGCGTGGGCCTGCTGGCCGCGTCCCCGCTCGGCTGGCCGTCCGGCTTCCACGTCCCCGGCGCCCTCGGCCTGGTCTGGGGCGTCCTCTGGCTCTGGCTCGCCGCCGACTCCCCGGCCACCTGCACCGCCATCACCGCCGCCGAGCGGAACTACATCGAGACCGCGCTGGGCGCCTCGTCCAGCGGCGAGAAGGTTAGGAAGGTCCTGCCGCCGGCGGAGACCCGCCCGTGTCGGCGGCGCTCACTCACTCACCCCCTCCCCCTTTTCCAGAGGCTCAGCGTGCCGTGGCGGTCCATCTTCACGTCGCTGCCCTTCATCTCCCTGATCGTGACGCACCTCTGCCAGAACTTCGGGCACTGGATCCTGCTCACGCAGATGCCCAACTACATGAAGAACGTGTTGCACTTCGACATCAAGGCGAACGGGCTCAACTCGGCGCTGCCCTACCTCTGCCTGCTCCTGTGCTCGTTCGTCGTCGGCTACCTGGCGCAGGTGGTCAACGAGCGCCGCATCCTAAGCCTCACCGCCTCGCGGAAGGTCTTCAACTCCATGGGTGAGTCGCCGCTGCTCCCGCCCACCAGTCCAGCTCCCGGTGCCGCGAGCACGTCTCAAGCTTTGCGCTCTCCTCACAGCTCACTGGGGCGCGGGCACCGCCCTCATGCTCCTCGCCTTCCTGGAGGTGACCAAGAACCAGGCCGTGGCGCTGCTCACCGTCGCCGTCGCCCTCGAGTCCGGCACACTCGCCGGCTACCTGGTGAACCACGTCGACTTGTCGCCTAACTTCGGTGGCGCCATGATGGGCATCACTAACTCGATCGCCAACACCATGGGCATCGTGGCGCCCATCTTCGTCAGCCAGATCGTCGGCGACGCCGAGACCTCCACGCAAGAGGTGAGTGTCCCTGCTCATGTCAGCCGCGCCCTCCTCCCGGGGCGGCGGCGCGCGGCTGCGGCCGTGCTGACGGCGCCCACGATGACTCCGGTGTCTGCGCAGGACCTGGTACGAGCCTGGAGCACGGTCTTCCTGATCGCGTCCGCCGTCTACTACAGCGGGAACCTGTTCTTCGTGCTGGCCGGCAGCGCCGAGGTGCAGCCCTGGAACAGCCCGTCGACCTCCGCCTCCTCCAAGAAGCAGTCCTCTTACGTGTCCTCGGGTAAGCGAGAAGCGACCCGGCCCGACCGGGGGCCGGCCGGGGAATGCGAATGCTAATCAATGGGCTTTCACCGACCTTGCAGTGCCTTGCAGTGAGGCTGGCGTAGCCGGCAGCCGGGGCAGCTGGGGCAGCTTTCCGGGGGCAGCTGAGGAGGTGCCCACATAACGAGGCTTTCACCGCCCAGCCTTGCTTTCGTAGCCGGCCTTTATTTTGCGAACACAGCCCCAGTGCCGGCCGGGTCTGGCCATGCCGTGCCCCCGGCCGAGCCCACCCGGCGCACGCAGGCCGACACACCTGGCTGTCAGCGGTAATGAGATGTTTTTGTGTGCCCGCAGACACCATCTCGTCGACAATATGAGGAGAGAGCGCCGGCTAGGGGCCGGGCGGGCCGAGCCGGGGCAGCAGGGTAGGGCTGCGGGCGCGCGCTCGGCAGTCGCACCCTGCGGCGCCTGCGGCGACCCTGGCCGCCCCGGGCCGCCGGCTCTGTCTCGGCTCTACTTGACGTTGCCGCCGCCCGGATAGTGCTGGCCGTCAGGCCGGCGGGCCATCGCCGGGCCGCGCCCCGCGCCGGGAAGGCGGTCGACCCATCCAGCAGCAGGCATGCCGCCGCATGCCGCCGCGTGCCGCGCCGCCACCAGGGCCACGCGCCGTAGCGGTAGGCAGCACATCCTCCTCGGCGTGAGAGGAGCGGCGCTCAGCTGGCGACGCCGATGGGCGTGAATGTGTCGTGGATAGCTGTGAGGACTCGATGCAGCTTACTCGCGGTCGCGGACGCACCGTTAGCCTCGCAGGCGGGGGGCTGGCTGTGGCATGGATCCACACTCGCTTGTGATCAAAGTTTAATGTGCTGTGATTGTCATGTAACTCCCAACCTTCTAAAGGTATGAAGTTATCGTACTGCTGCCTTATAGTATAGTGCGCGTCGGAGCTCGGAGGACATGTCCGCATAGAGGTGACAGATCGCCTCGACGCTTCGATTTGGATTCGACGTCGATGGATATTTGCATCCGTCACAGATACGCTGACGCGAATGAAATATTTTACACACTTGATAATCGTGAGGTCGGGTGGGCGAAATTGCCAGACAGACGGCCGGCTTCTGGTCTTCCACGTCGTGCCGACGTATAGTTAGGAGAAAGCACAGAATGAATGAGTGTGTAGAAGGAGGAATGAATTTTTTACCCTGTGGGTCAACAAAGGAACTGGAAAAAAAGAGGAGGGCCACTTTTAATTCAGTCCATTAATCTAGTCCACATTGTGTTTGTGATTCGAGTAAGTGAACCTTCCAAGTCGCCAAAACGGAAGGGAGTTATGGGTATTCCCGATTCCACGGATCAAGACTACCAGTACTACCACCCACTGCGCTTGAGATATTTGTGGGAATTAATGTGAGGATATATTTTGAATAAATACGACAGTGAGGGATAAAGTTATTTAAACATTTATTCCAGCCTTTCTCCCTACACAAGGAAAAACAAAACTGTGCCAAACTCGCAATTTGGGCTTTCGACATTTTATTGGAACTACATACACCATCCAATTTAAATAATAACAGAAACAAAACGGTCATTGTACTTTTTACCATTTTTCTCATGGACAATCAAAATAAAGATGAAATGTAGAGCATATCATCACTGAATTTTACTCATGAAATTAAGTATATAGGTAGCACGACGGCGTAACAAGGGTTGTGTGAAACATGTCTTTCCTTGTCAAATAAGTCATTTATACTGTCATGAAAATAGGGATGTAGGAGGCCTTTAAAAATAACATCTAAGATCGTTTAAAGCTTATAGTCATTCGCGCGATTATACATAAACTTAATAATTGATCTATCACAATATGGTAATGATTGCGATGTTCTCGCCCAGAATAATTTTGAGCTGCGTTAAAAACGCGTTCATAGACTGTGCACAGCCTGTGATCATTATCAACGGGTAAAAAATTATTGTTCTGTTTGATGACGCCTTTTTTTGTGATGCATTGTCCAAGGAAACGAACGTCACAGCAAAAAAAATTAAAAGCAAATATGTAGCTATTTCCTTTTGAAGGAATGTCATTCCAGAGAGTCAGAACGTGTGTAGCACGTGGATTCGTACAAAAAAACAACAACGAGAAAAAACAAACTTGAAAACATGCATGCTGAGACTGAAACATCTAAAATATCACCTGCAGAAAGCTCAAGATATCAGAACCTCGAAGTAATTTTCTGAGGTTTACAAACGTTAATACAGACTATCTACTGATACTAATTTGTAGGTGCTGGCCTACCAAAATCTCACTTCAGCAGACTTTTCTATATATACATAATAATATGGTACTTGAGAACCCAAACTTACAAATTAAATAAATAATACGTATCCCAACACTCTCCCGTTAACTAAAACATAACAGAAGAAGAGCTGGATGGATAAACAGAACAGAAACAGCCTCCCTAGAAGGCATTTCATCATAGATGTTAGTAAATTAAAAGTGCAAGAAAGAATGACTAAATGTTATTCACATATCATTGCCGACATTGACCGAAATCCAAACAGACACAACCCAATTCAATTTTTCTAATTGTACTCACAGCTACTCTATTTCCTAGTCAGCGATGAATCTGATAAACATGACGTATTTAGATGCCACAACATGAAATGTTCGATCATTACTTTGGGGGACAGACAAACCATTAATATTACTGATTGATCAGTGACTTACACATGTACGTGCATTCTTTTTGGGCTCAAACTTTAGGAAATTCAGAGATTCATCGTCTGCTTCGTCGCGACTTATTCTAAAATGAGAGATAAATAAAATATTATTTATTGTTCCTTTCTCTAGTATCACAGTGAAATACAATCCGCGATACGGGATGACTAACACTCCGCAACGTTATGAATCAGATCGTTTGCCGAGTCTCGGCCGAATCAATGTCCTTGCGATATGGATGAGTCATCATTAACTCTGATGAAGAGTCGCGAAATGAGATGCAATCCTGCCCAAGTAAAACAGTTGCAGACGGGGGGAAAGACAACTCCCAGGATTTGTTAAATCTGAGCAATCAGAATTCTCCCAAATGATTGACTATCTTTCGACACAACGAGGGACTGTTCATATCTTCATGGTATTTGAATTCCACTTTTCGTTCGCACCTAGCGGCTTGAACGTAATCACGTAAAATGCACTACCGGTACAAAGCAGCAGTAGAAACTTTTTGAAACGTCCATTTCTACCGAAGGAACAAAATATCAAACTAGATCATTAAGTGCCCGGTGAAGGGCCGGAGGCATGGCACAATCCTTCCGTCTCATCTTATTGTTTTTCTTTCTTTCTTTTTTCAGGATCAACATTTCCAATTTCATTTCGTGGAATGCACTATCAGTCGTTCAGCGCGTGAATCGATTATTTGAGAGGCGCGGCGCGGCACAGGTAGCCGCGCGCGCCCCCTCGAAGCCGTCCTACACACTAATATGAATAACACAAGGAAGCACCTGATAATCACAGTCTGCATCATTCTTGCGGGCGGGACGTGTCTGCCACGGTCCGAGCACCGTCCGGGGACGGCGACGGCTCGGGCAGCCGCGAACAACCCCTCGGTCCGGCCGCGGCAGCCGCGGGCACACGGCCGGGCCGTAAAGCTACGGTTTTAAATTGTAATCCTACAGATCACAGGTCCAGCAGGAAGATACGATATTATGTGGGAGATCCTCTCCTCCGCTCTCTCTCTCTTTCTCTTTCTCTCTCTCTCTCTCTCTCTCTCACACACACACACACACACTCTTTTGCTCCCTCTGCACTTATTATTATAGTTGGATTCCGGTCGAATGCGCACCTTTAAGAGTACCACTAAAGAAATTCATGCAAGAGTATAGCGGGGCGGCTCTCCTTCATCGGGGGGCTTCTCAGGTCCTCCGGGCCTTCCGGGTCCTCCTGGTCCTCTGGGTCCTCCAGGTCCTCCAGGGCCTCCGGGTCCTCCTCCGGGCTTGTGCGCCGGCCCGTTGCGGGTCGGCGCCTTGGTCGGGGCGCGGCACGGCGGCTGGGTTACACTCATGAACTGCCGAACTCCTGTATGCTGACGTAGGTGCCGGTCACGAAGCCGAGCATGCCGAAGGCGATCACGGCCATGTTCTTGTACACCTTCCAGTTGTAGGCGCCTAGGCCGCCGGGCGTGTCCCAGAAGGTGATGAGCTCGATGACGGCGGGGAACATGAGGCCGAGCGTGGACAGGCAGACGGCGCCGACCAGCGAGATGAAGGGGCCGAGGTGCGGGATGGCGATGGCGAGTCCGACTGCGGGGGAGAGACAGAGAGAGACGCTGGATCAGTGTCGGGCGCCCGGGGGAGGTCGGGTGGGCTGGTCCATCCCGAACCCTGCGGGCGTTGTGCTTACCGGTGCCGACGACGAGGAACACTCGCAGGACGTACTCGGAGGCGACGGGGTACTTCCGGAGATGCACGTCGATGAAGCCCTTGCGGATGATCTCCATGGGCACGTAGAACTGCAGGGCGTACGTCAGGAAGATGGCGAGGGCGATCATGACCTTGACGGACTGGGCCAGGCTGCGGAGGGAGAGAGGCGGTCGTTATTGTACTCCGACCACGAGACGCTCCCGACGAACGGCAGACTCGGTGCCCCCCGGGTACTCACGGTTCGTCCAGCGGCAGGTTGAGGGTGATGGAGCCCGACGTGAGCTCGCCGTACTTGAGGTAGCCGAAGAAGCCGACGCAAGCGTATAGGGACACGACGACGGACATGCCCGTGTTGAGGACGCCGGGGCAGCCGATGAAGTGCGTGGGGGTCTTCATGTTGTTCTCGAGGGGCATGACCTGGAGGCACACCAGGGGCGTTCAGAGAATATTCCGCGGCGCCAACCGGAGAGCTTCGACCTTACGGAGCACTCACCACGCCGATGCCCTCCAGCGCGAAGATGGCCGTGCCGAAGAAGAGGGGCAGCTGCTGGACGCTGGAGAAGTAGGGGCGGTCGCTGACGGCCGGTAGGTCGCTCAGCAGGTAGTACAGTGTGATGGCCATGCCCGCGCCGATCAGCAGGTTGGCCACCATGGAGAAGGGCGACAGGTACTTGAGGTTGCGCACCATGTTGAGCAGCAGCAGCGGCGGCAGCAGCGTCAGCATGTACATCTGCACGCTCATGTCAGAGCCCGTGTAGTGGTTGATGACCTGCCAAGAAAAAGAAAAATCAGTCAGCGTGACCTTTATTGAACCTGGGAAATTTTTGCACCGGGGTTCGAATAAAATGAAGCCTTTGCAGAATCGAAGGGGGAAAGGGGCCAGCGGCCAGGGAAGTCCGCTGCTGCTGCACGTACCAGTTCGCGCAGCCGCCAACGTGTGCCTTGTCACGGCAGTGACATTACCTACGGGCTGACTACTCTGTCTCACCCGCACTCGTCCGGCCGCAACCATGAGCGTGACAGAGACAGAAAGCAGGGTTCGGACTCAGCCGCGACTGGGTGGCTCTCGTTAGCAGGCGCCTGCCAACGGCGCCTTTGAAGCCCCTCCCGGACGGTCCTGGTGCGTACCTGCTGCAAGTTGGTGGCGACGAAGACGATGTACACGCAGCAGCACCCGAGCAGGTCGATCACCAGGAACGTGTTGATCACCGCCCTGCCCAACAACACACGTACGCGTTACACAAACGTTGCCTACCGCCATTTTGATTTTTCCCGTCAAATACGACTTTTGATGTTGCGGGCGGGCTTTGATTGTTTAGAGCGCTAGCGGGCGCCGGCTGCTCACCTCGCCAGCCTGGAGAACTTCTGCACGGCCGGCGGGCCGCAGGAGAAGGCAGTCTCGGCCACGTCGGCGAAATCCAGGGACGGCACTCGCGTCCGCCGGCACAGCTCGTGGGCGCATTTCACCTGAAGAGAGAGAGGTAAGACACATGAGTGCGATAGGTCATCGTTACCGCGGCTTCTGACGCGCGGGGAAGCGGAGCACAAGCCATCAGCGGTGACGTCACGGCGGACGTCACCCTCGCGCGCCGTGCCGGGGCCGTGCCGGACGTAAATAAACACACCGACACGTACAGGACACTGCAAGCATCTCCCTCTGCAGCCGCCGCCCCTGACGCAATCGCTCTCGGCTTTCAGACTCTCTTTCGGGGGGTGTCTTTTCGCGTGTTTTTATCCCCCCCCCTCCCCCGCCACACATTTTCGTCTCGGTCTCCCCACTCACCAGCACGTGCACGCAGTAGGTGCATACGAAGCCGATGGTGAAGGTGGCCGCGAGCCCGAAGAACAGGCCCGCGTTCTTGAAGGCCATCGGCATGGCCAGGATGCCCGTGCCCAGACTGCCCTTGAGGAGGTGGATGAGCGTGTCCATGTCGCTGCAGACACAATGGAAAGACGGTTGTCGTCATCGCCAAATCGAAAGGACATTGTCACTGCAAACGCAGCAAAATTTATGGTCGGCGCGGCTGCGGCTGCCCCTTACGTAGTGGGGTGCTCCAGGTTGCGGTGCTTGAAGGGGTCGTAGGTGGCGGCCTCCTCGTCCGCGTCGCCGGGGTGCTCGACGAGCGGCGTGGTGGAGCCGTTGGTGACGGTGAGGGGCTGCACGCCATTCTCCCGGTACTTGAACCTGTCGGGACGGGGCGGGAAAAAATCAGAAACTTGAAATATCGAAATGGTAGAGGAACAATAATACGAAAAATTAGAATCGAACGTGGCTTACTTGCTGAGAGCGAGGTCGGAGAACTCTGAGCGGCCGCTGCCCTTCCTGCCGGGCGTGTACTCAGTGATGACTGGCCGGGGCGCCTGCAACACGAAGAGCGAACGGCGTCAGCGGAGCTTCCCGGATCCGGCACCTCCTCCGGCGCCTCCGGCCTGGTGCTCGGCGGGCCGGCCTACCGGCTCCCGCCGGCTCCTGCCGGTGCACCCGCACGAGTCGCGAGTTTGAAGTGGTTTACGCGCCTGTCGAGGGCCACAGGGCCACAGGGCCCTCCTGCCGCGGGTTCTGGCCGGGGCCAGGGCGTGGCCAGCAATGTGATGAGCGGCCTTGGGAGGCCAGAGTGCTTTTCTCACCCCCCCCCCCCCCCACTCCCATGCGCCCCCTCGCGCCTCACACACACACACACACAAACACATGTGACGACGGGCTGCCCGGCCCGAGCGACTTAGTAAGTCCAACACCCCGCAGGAGATTTCATACCCTCTAAATCCACCGCCACCACTAAATTTCGGAGCAAAAATAAGTTCCAGCGCTACAATCAGAGTCGCCCTCGGGAACCGGTAAAATAACAATTACGCATTTCTTTCTTGTAGTATCGGTTGGAGAGATTGGAAGTTATGCAGTAGGCTATTCCATGGCAAAAGACTACATTCCGGCAATGGGGTGCCCCGCCAGTAGGGCATTCCGCTAATAACAAATTTCTCCAATGAGGTACACCGCGCGATACAAATAAGATTTTCCCCCAAAAATAAAATAAAAGATGAATGGCTTAGTCCGTGCTTATTCAATAAGAGCCGAGTCAGCTGAGTTAGACTAAGTTAAACTCGGGCAGCCGCGCCTCATCCATATTTCGCGGGGCGCCAGAAGTGGAACAACCTCGCGGATTGGGGCCGCACTCCCCCTGACATTGCCAGCAGCAGCAGCAGCAGCAGTGTTGACAATCGGACAAACAAAGTGTACGAGCCGCGGAGAGGGAAGGGAGGGGGGAGGGGGGCAGGGCAAGAGCAAGAGAGAGACGGGAAGAGGCAACGCCGTGAGCGGGAAGGGTGCGGGGATAGTGTGTACGAACGGGTCGGAAGCGCGCGGAAGCTGGCCGCCGGCCCGGCGGTACACCATCTCTCAGTGCCGGTCAATCCGACGCTGGGAATAAGGAGACGTTTATGTAGGCGACAACATAACGAATGTGGCCCGGCCCACGGCGGCGGCAGCAGCAGCAGCAGCGGTGTGTTTATTCGTGTCGGCGAGCCCTGCTTGCCCTGACGCAGAACCTCGCGCCCTCGCGCGCCATGACGAGCGTAATATGCGATCCCTAAGGCAGCGGCGCACCGCATTTCAGAATTCGGACTTCCTTTCCTCTCTCTCTCTCTCTCTCTCTTTCTCTCTGCGCGGCCCAGGAGGGACGCGGAGAGGCGCGAGTGACGGGGCACGGTGGGCACGACTCCAAAGCGCCCACAAGTATTTACACATTTTAGAAACGGCCGCGCTTGAGCAAGCGGGCACGTGTTCCCGCAGGGTGAGGGGCGGCTGGGAGAGGCGGACACACTGCTTCTTGGCAGAGGTCGGCCTCCCGGATCCAGAGAGCGGTACAGTCACCCCGCGAGCGCCTGGCGTAGCGTCGCATGGCGCCTCCGAATAGGGGGAGACACACACACGAAGCATAGTCGTCAGGGGCGGGCAATTTGCCGCTTTTCGCATGTATTCAGGCGGAAAGTAGAACCCAGTGTCTAGGCCAGGCAAGGCTAGGCTGGGCGGGGCTGCGCGGGGCTGCGCGGGGCAGGGCAACATCACCACCACCCCCAGCCGCGCGGCGGCCGCGGTCGCCACGGCCAGCGCCAAGCAGGTGCCGGCGGACGCGACCTTCGCTTGACGCGGGAGGACGGCACCGACGGCACAAACGTTTTTAATGTTTTCCTCTGAGGGGGAGGGGAGGGGAGGAGGGCGGATGCATGTCGCAAGCGGGAGTACGCGGCTCGCCGCTCCGCACACTTTCACATTCAATTTGCCGAGGCGGGCCGCGTGTGGCGCCACATAATCTTTCAAGACGTCCACATTTTTTTTTTAATCAAAAAAATTACGCAGCTGCAAAAACGTGCAGGTGAAAAGACTCTCAGAAGTGGAGAAGAGACGTTGGACTGTCGTATTTTGTGTTTTATTTTTAATAGATTTTCGACGGTGGTTTTTTTTTGCCTGCTGCGCTCCAAATTCGTCTAGGCGGCACGCTTGCAAGGCTGCACCTGCCCTTCCCGTCGCGGTGGCGCCACTCTGCGTGGACACTCCGCGCAGTGTGCCCGCGCCAGTGCAGGCAGCAGGCAGTGCAGGCAGTGCAGGCAGTGCAGGCAGTGCAGGCAGTGCAGGCAGTGCAGGCAGTGCAGGCAGTGCAGGCAGTGCAGGCAGTGCAGGCAGTGCAGGCAGTGCAGGCAGTGCAGGCAGTGCAGGCAGTGCAGGCAGTGCAGGCAGTGCAGGCAGTGCAGGCAGTGCAGGCAGTGCAGGCAGGGCAGTGCAGGCAGTGCAGGCAGTGCAGGCAGTGCAGGCAGTGCAGGCCGCAGTGCAGGCAGTGCAGGCAGTGCAGGCAGGCAGGCCAGGCAGTGCAGGGGCAGTGCAGGCAGTGCAGGCAGTGCAGGCAGTGCAGGCAGTGCAGGCGCACAGTGCACAGTCGCAGGCGTCAGGCAGTGCGATACCCGCCAGTGCGCAGTGCAGGCGGCGGGGGCTGGGCTCCTCGTGCGTCACATACGCACAAACACACGCACAAGCACACACACACACACACACACACGCACAAACGCGAGACTCATTCACGCCGCGGCAAGTTGGCGCGGCCGCGGCCGCGGCCACGCATAAGCAAGCAATGCCAGGGAGGCAAAAATCCAACAGCCCAGCCCCCCACGCGCCCAAAACAACTTCCTATGGGAAAACCAAATAATTAAAAAAATACACTTAAAAATAACATGTCAAAATCGTGCCGGCAGTGACCGCTTCAAAATTGTCGGTCAGCGATGAGATATAATGGGAGTGCATTACTGCGGCACGTGACCCGGCCGGCTCGGCCCGCCGCCGCCGTCGTCCTCGTGTGCAGCGCAGCAGCAGCGGCAGCAGCGGCAGCTATCCGCCGAGCACACGCCCAATTTGCGAATGAATGGCTGTCTGTGGAATGACTGAATGCCCTCCCACTTGTGTCGGAGACCTGAGGAGCAGCCCCTACCCTTACCAGCTCTCCTTCCCGCTCCCGCGCGGACACAAGTAAAAAGCGCCGCCTTGCGGACCGTTTCGTTTCGTTTGGTCGCGACCCCCGTGGTGTTGGCAAGGCGGTGATCGTCCTCGCTGCCGCCCGCACAGCCCTGCTGCGTGCGCTGCTGTACCCAAAAAATGACATTTTTGTTTTTGCAGAGCGAAACGGATTGTATAATCGTCCTGAAAAATATAGCGCGCGGGCGGTCACAAGGGACGCGTGTACGCCGACGTCTGACGGTCCCACCCGCGTCACATGCTGTTGTTTGCCCATGTTTGCCCCCCTCCGCCCCTCTCTCTCTCTCTCTCTCTCTCTCTCTCTCTCTCTCTCTCTCTCTCTGTCTCTCTCGCTCTCCTCCCTGACCTGTCCCGTGCTCTTCAATAGGTTTGGCCCCCACCGTCCTGCTGCGGAGTCCTGCCATCGGACGGCACGGCGGCGGCCCCCCCGGGTCCCTGGCATACGCCGCTCGCGGTCCTAACGCAGATTGCTACGAATTGGCTCCCCGAGCGTGTCTCAACTACATCCTGTACATGACGGCAAACAGGCCAATCATGGGCGTGAAGGAGAAGGCGAGCGGGAGCCGCGGGAGCCTCAGGCGCGCGGCGTTGCTGCAGAGAGGAGACACGCGGGGGCGTGCGGGGGCGCCCGCCGGGTAGGCAGACCCGGCCGACACCCATGCGCGGCAACGCCGGCCACTGCCTACCCGGCGGGCGCCGGGCGGAGGCTGGAGGCCCGCCAGCCCCGCGGCAGCAGCGGCAGCCGCCACTCGTCACGCGGCTCAGTGGTGACAGGTGCACAGCTCAAACGAGGTCCCTCTCCCCTCGGCCGACCCCCCACACTCCCCTTGCTCCCCGCCCGCAAAAAAATGTACACACAAAAAACGATCAGTCAGGCCGTTTTTTTAAAAAAGATTTTAAAACAATCATGTTTCACAAACAAAGCAGTAGTGCACCCAAAATAAAATTCGAAGGCCGAAAATTTCAAAAATAGGGATATAAAAAATATCATGTTTACTAACAAATTTAAAAGGCAAAAAAACTTTTATTTTTTCGCGTATAGCAATCAAATCCCAATTGTTTTTAGATCTCAGGGCACGCCGTGCGTCGCGAGCGATAGTTTGGCCGCGCTGACACGACACATGGCTCAACCCCCGGGGGGCTCTTGCAGGCTGTGCAGTCTCTGCAGGCGCCTGCTGAGCCGACACTTGTCACTGCTGGCCGGTGCCGCTAGTTAGTGTACAGCCCCGGTCCCCCGGCCCCCGCGGCAGGCGGCAGCCCCCCACGTTAGTGCACTTCCGCACGTGGCCCCGCCAATAATACCGACGCCGTCATAGAGCAACGCCGCCCGCAGCCCAGGCACGCGTCCTCCGCCGGACAGCAACGTCCTGCAGCAGACCCTTGCAGTCTCTCTCTCTCTCTCTCTCTCTCTCTCTCTCTCTCTCTCTCTCTCTCTGCCGTCACACACACACACAAACAAACAGCCAGCAGCGAGGGTGAGGGTCTCGGAGGTGTTGGGAAGGGGTGCCTATTTTTACTACAAGGAACAGGTGGCGGCGCGGCAAGTGGCGGCGGAATAGCGTCCGTCCCGCCGCCGTCCCCTTCCTTCCCGTCCGTGCCGCCCCGCCTCTCGCACGGTATCCGAATCGATCAGAACCGAGCGCGCCGCCGCCAGGGCCGTAGCCAGGGTGCGGGGGGGGGGGGGGGGGGAGGTTGGGGGGTCACCCCCCACCCGGAGACCAGGCTAGGCAACCAGCTTAACAAGCGCCTGCTGAGGCAATAGGCGCGGCATTACCCCCCGAAACCAAAGTCTGGCTACGCCCCTGGCCGCCGCTGCGGCTGCGGCCGCTGTGCCGCGGGGCCGCGGCACCTGACGGACACCATCGCTGCCGCCGCGCCGCCCGGCTTCGGGACCGAATCGCCGACAGACGGATCTGTCAGCGTTTTCGCCTTTCTCGTCCGGCCCCCGCCCCCCTCCCCACGCCCACGCTCATTCCGTCCCGTCCCATCCCGTGCCGTGGCGCTGGCGCGGGCTGTCCGGATAGAACCGGAGTCAACCACCGCGCGGCGTGAGGCAGGGCTGGGCACGGCTGGGCACGGCGCGGCGGCTCGGCTCGACGAGGCCGGCGGCGCATCCCCCTCCACCCACGCAGCGGCAGCGGCAGCGGCCCCGGCCGGGGGCGGGACTCCCGGGACTCCGTCACTCGGACTGGGGAGGGGGCGCAGCGCGGCGCAGCGCAGCGCAGCGGCGGCCGGTGTACGGGGTGCGTCCGGCCGGGACCGCAGACCATGCAGAGCCTGCGCAGCCTGCGGATCCTGCGGAGCGCGGACTGCGATGACGACAAGCCCTGGCCGCCCCCCGCAGCCCGCAGCGCGGCGCCCAGCGGCCTCCAGCGTGTTGTGCGGGCCGCAACCCGCGCGCCGCGCGCCTTACGTAAGAAGCCGCGCCGCCGCCGCTTGCCGAAATGAATGGCGCGCTTTCGCTGTCCACCCCTGCGCGAGGGAGAGAGTGCGGGGGTCGGCGCCTGGGAGGGAGAGAGAGAGAGAGAGAGAGAGAGAGAGATACAGATAGAGGTCGCAGTGGATAGCCTCAAGCTTCAGCTCTTTTGGCACCGTTTAGGTCGGAAAACGGTATACGAGAAGGGACGGAGCAACACACGCCCCGACAGGGACACAAAGGCGCACCGCTCAGCTCGCTCCGGACACCGCCGCACGCAGCCAAGTAGAGCGAGTAGTGTGTGTGTGTGTATGTGTGTGTGTATGTGTGTGTGTTATCTCGTTACAAAGGTGCATCTCCCTGTGCAGGAGTGCTCTGATTGGTACCGTCCAGGCCGCTCCACACCGGTTCGCGGGTCTCTCTCTCCCGTCCTTTATCGGAAGAAGAAGAAAAAAAAGAGAGAGAGAGGTGGGTGGGGGGGGGGGGGGCTAAGGTTGTCCCGTTCCGATCCGCTCCACCGACTGTGAGAGCACGGCGGATAGCGGACGGATGACGTAAATATTTTGAGCGCAACGCGGAACGCGGGGCTGCGCCTGACGGGTGGGGTGGGCACGGTGGGGGCGGCGAGGGACGGAGGGTTGGCAGCAGGGCGTTGAACTGCACCCCGCCCCCACCTGTGGCGCTGCCGCCGCCCCTGCCACCCCCGCCACCCCCGCCGCCCCTCCGCCGCCCCCTGGAGGCGTTCGGAGGAGGACCCCGCGGGGCCGAAGTGTACGACTTTATTATGCGGCAAGGGACACGGAGCGTCTCGTCACCGTCAGCGCCGGGCCTTAATGGAAGCATAATGAGATGAGGTGGGGCCGGTGGGGCGGAGCGCGGAGCGCAGAGCCGGGGTCTGTTGTCGGCGGGAGCCGGCACCTCGCTGCGTCCAACTCTCTCCCTCTCTCTCTCTCTCTCTCTCTCTCTCTCTCTCTCTCTCTCTCTCTCTCTCTCTCTCTCTCTCTCTCTCTCTCTCCCCCTCGCTCTCTCGATCCGTCTCTATCCTTCTCCTCTCTCAGACACGCATACACTCGGAACACACGGGGGTCATCGGGCAACTGTTGCTGGCTGACTGCCGCCAGCCTGACTGTCTCTAACTTCTACGGCGTCTAACTCCTCTCTGTCTCCCTATCCATTCAACGTACAGCGTCTCTGCAGTCGTCGCCCTCGCCGGAGGTGTCCAGCTCGAAGTAGAACATGGGCACGCCGCTGGCCGTGGGCTGGGAGAGGCGGCGCGACCCCCGGCGTGACCCGGACCGGGACATGGTGACGGCGGGGGTGGCGGCGGTGCTGAGCGCGGCTACGAGGGTGGCAGTGGCCGCGGAGGCCGGGGCCGGTCCATCGGGGGTCCTCCTCGACAGGAAGGGGGCAGCGGACGTCAGCGGCGGGGGGGCGGCGGAGGCGTCACCGACACCGGCGTCCTCGGGCCGGAGGCCGCGGAGGGCACTTCCGTGGGCACTGTCGTCGGGGAGCGCGCGTCGCGTCGCAGCGTCCGCGCCCCGGGGTCAGGCGTTACCCCGCCAGGCTTCTGCTCGACGCGGGGCGGTGGTCGCCACTGTTGGCGCCGAGTCGAGTCGAGTTGAGTCGGGGGCGCTTAGGATCGCCAGAGGCGGCCGGCCCGCCGCGCGCCGCCCGCCCCCGGCTGCCCCCGGCCCGTGCCTCTGCCAGGGCTGTTCGGCCGCTCGGGCCGCCGGGGGGCTGCGCCTGGCTGCGCCGTGCCAGCGGGGGCCAGAGCGGCGCCCGCCCTCCCCCGGGCCGCAGGCTCCCTCCCCCGCACGCCGCGCACCTCCACGAGCCCGCGACGGCGACGCCACTGAGCGCCTGGACCTGCACCGGCGCACCGGGTCCCGAACACTGCCTGCACTGTCGCACTCGCGGGCTGCTCCATAAGAGAGCGAGGGCGAGGACCGAGTTGATACGCCGGTGCCGGCCAGGTGCATCTCGCCGACGCGTAGTAAGGCGCCATCCATTAGGACGGCTCACTCACTTAGCATCGTTATAGGAAATTTGGCGAAACTTAAATCACGGTGTGCGGGGAGCGCTAAAAGCGCCATTTTCCGAAACGCCACAAGAATAACCGAGAACGGACGGTGACGCCGCGGCGGCCACGGCGCCGCGTTCTCAGTCGGGCCGGCAAGGGCATCTGACATCTCCGTCACACACATGCAAACCCCTACGAGCAGAAAGAGACAAAATTTCCCGGCAAGGCCCGCAGCCGCTCCCCCGACACTGCCACGGCGGCGAGGCTCAGTACGCCGCCTGTGAATCTCGGGGTAGGCCAGCCCGCCCGGCGACCGCGCGTGGAGAGGCCGGTGTTGCCTACCCGCCCGTCCCTACGCCGCGCCACGCACCGCGGGGGTACGCGTGGCCTCGCGCCGCGTTCACGCACGCGAGTCGTTCAGGCACCCTCACGCCCTTCACGACGTCCACGGCGGCGGAGTCCAAGGCCCCGCGACGGCGTAACGGGCCTCTGCCAAGGCGGTCCGATTCCGTCCGAATTTTTCATCCCGCGTAAGACAGGCGTGAAGGTTGGGCATCGCGCGGGGGCCACAAAGTTGCAGCCGCCGTGTGTGTGTTCGGGTCGTGTGTGTGTGTGTGTGTGTGTGTGTGTGTGTGTGTGTGTTCTGGCAGCAAGGCCACGGCGGCGCGGGGGCTTCGGCCGGCGCTTACCTGGGGCGGCGGGACTTCCAAAAAGTACTTGGTCATCGTCGTGGCCTGCTGTGTGTGCGGCGTGTGGAGGCGTCCCGCACGGCCTGAGACTGAAGCCGCGGCCCCCGGCGCCGGCCGACTTATACGCCGGGAGCGTTCTGCACGCCGAACCTGCGGCGTTATCTATTTCTGCCTCAAATCAGCGCTATACTCGATGTAGTGCGGGCAAAGGGGAAAAACACAAGGGCCTACCGGAAGGAAAGGGGGGGGGGGGGGGAATCCTGCGACCACTGAAATCAACACTCAAAAATGGACCCAGATTTGACAAAAAAAATTAGACATTCAACTCTTAAAAAAGTCTACTCGCTAAATTATTATTGTGTGGCGTATTTTGGCTGCACAGAGTGTTATGCTGCTAGAGAGAGAGAGAGAGAGAGAGAGTTTTTTTTATTTGATTTGATTTGATTTGATTTATTTGATTTGATTTATTGATGTAAGGGTTTACATAAAGCGCTAAAAAGCACCACTGACATGTAAACCCGCCCTCTTAATCAAATATAACAATTTTAGAGAAAACAACAAAATCTCACTTTAGAGTAACCGAAAATAACAGTATGAATAGAATAAATACAGAAAACACAAAAATACAACACTTAATAAAGTACATCACAATTGAACATCACATAGATACTTCTCAACTACACCTTTTACAAAATGAATTGATTTATCGACATGTTCAAATAATTGCAACTCATTCCAAATTTTACTTGATTGAATAAGAAAAGAGAGATGGTATTTTTCTGTCCTGTGAATAGGTATTTGTAACTGTAACTTGCTGGATCTAGTGGCACATATATTACTGGAGGATATGAATTTATATTTATCGAATAAATAGGATGGAGTACCTGTAACAATAATCTTGAAAACCATGATCTCAACTGCCAAGATTCTTCTTCTGTCTAACTTCAAAAATTTTAAGTGATTGTAGTAAGGGGTGATATGTTCAAATATAGAAGCCCCTGTAATAAACCTTACACAAGCATTTTGTACTCTCTGCAATTTTGAGTTATTGCAGTCCGTAATATCAGTAAAAAGTACAGAGGCATAATCAAAGTGAGGCATTACTAGTGTCATAATTAAGATTCTCCTTACGTTAGGCGGTATAAATGAAAAGGAACGTCTCAACTGTGCTAATATACCAATAACTTTCTGTACCAACGCATTACATTGCTCAGTCCAGCTCAGAGTTCCATCAAACAGTACCCCTAGGTTATTTACAATGGTCTTATAAGGTATGACACAGTCATGAACAACAAGTGGTGAAAAAGACATACCAGCTAGCATGTTCAAAAATCTTTGGGATCCTGCTATGATAGCTTGAGTTTTAGAAACATTGAGCACTAAATTGTGCTTGTTGCAATAATCAATAACACTTATTATATCACTTGTCAGTTTATGAAGATAGGTTTCAAAATCATTAAGAGGAAAATGAATATATAGTTGAAGGTCATCTGCATACATTACATAGGAACATGACTTCAGTACCTCAGGTAAATCAAACAGATATATCAAAAACAACAATGGACCTAATACACTTCCCTGAGGCACTCCTGTGATTATTTCAGCCCAGTCAGACATTTGGTCAGATGAAACATATACTCTATGACATCGTGAGGTAAGATAAGATTTGAACCAGTTGACTGCAGAATCAGAGAAACCTAAATATTTTAGTTTAATGCAGAGAGAGAGAGAGAGAGAGAGATCTGAAATAGGGACGCGGTTTCGGGCGAACGTGTTAAAAATCCGCACCGGTACCGGATCGAAAATCCTCCGTTTCTAGAAAAGATTTTCTCGCGATTGCGCAGCACTGCATCGCTGATATGAAATCGGCACCGTCGTGACGCCAGAAGGAGAGGACTGCGTCGTGCCGCGGAATACGCGGTGTGGACGGGGCCTTGCATCATCAGTCCGCTAATCAACGCGAGTCAGGTGAACCTCAGGGAGAGAGGAGAGAGAGAGAGAGAGAGAGAGAGAGAGAGAGAGAGAGAGAGAGAGAAATAGAGTGAGAGAGGGGGAGAGGGAGGGAGAGAGATGGGTGCAGAGTGTATATACACACACTCTGATCGTCAACAACGTCTCTCTCAGCACGCGGGTAGTGCGTGGGCGTGTGAAGAGAGAGAAGGCAAAAGGCAGTTTCCCTTTAAACCGTGTGCTGAATCCGGACGAACCTATGGGCATCCTAAACGGGCAGAGATACGGTGGACTTGGAGATAAAGCCGTGATACGATGATTTTTTTCGTCATCAGGCTGGTGAGTCATGGAGGAAGTAAATATCGATCAACGTCGAATCTGTTCGAGTGGAACCATGAAAGGAAAGTGGGTTTTCTTCGAAACCGAGCAGAAAGGACGCAACACGGTCGGTGCCTTATTCGGATGTCCTGATTAAGCCAGCCGTGACGCCGCCGCTCCGACCGAGGCTTAAAGGCAGGCCGAGATAACTCGTCGCCGAAAATCACGCTCGCAGAGAGATCGGTGCCAAGCCCGGCGAGCCACCGCGGCTCTGACGGAATCAGGTTCACCCGAGGACAGGGACAGGGATGGACTGCAGGCCGCCTTCGTAGCTCCGTTTCTGTCGCACTCGTAGGGTGCTCCGTACGAAGAGAGAGAGAGAGAGAGAGAGAGAGAGAGAGAGAGAGAGCTTTCAGCTAGCCTCTCCCCGGCGTGTACTGCTCTCGCTGCTCAACGCTGCGGGCTGCCTTGCTGCTCTGCTTCTAGGAGTGCGTCGTCTGCTCGCACGTGCGCAGAGGGAAAGGGGAGGGGCGCGGGGCTGGGTCCGCAGCAGGGGGCGGTGACCAACTGTTGCAAAACAACAGGACCACTCTCTCGATCGACAGAGAGGGAGAGCTCCCCCCCCCCCCCTCCACCCCCTCCCAAGGGCCCTCTCCCCGGCGGGCCCGCGACGCCCGTTGCTATTTTTGCTGCGGTGGTGGCATTCTCGGCGGCGGCCGCGGTGCGCGCCGCCGCTGCCGCAGCCGTTGCCGCCGGCACCGCCACCACCACCGCCACCACCGGCAGTCGCCCTGCCCCACCCTGCCCTTCCCAAACTCCGCCGAAATTCCGCCCCCACGCCGTCTGGGACGCCTCAGTATACACAATCCAACAATCTTGCCGTCCACGAGAGACGAGCGAGCGCGCGAGTTGTTGCGATGTAGGAGAGTTTAAAACGCCGCAGGCAATGCAGCTTGGACTCACTGGGTCGCTGCCAAAGTCTCCCCTGCGCCTGCCTGCCAGTCTGTCTGTCCGTCTGTCGACGAACGGCTGTCTGTCTGTCTGTCCGCCTGTCCGCCCGGCCCTGCCTCGTGCAGCTGACTGCAACGACGAGGCACCCGTCCGTTTCGGCAGCCCGCTGCCAGTAGATGCCGGTCACCACTTCTACACCCAAATAAATAAATAAATAAATAAATAAATAAATAAATAAATAAATAAATAAATAAATAAAATTGATTTCCCAAAACTAAATCAACATCACCGTCATTATCATTATCGTTCTCTGGCCTTGAATGAAATAGTGTCCGTCCCAATACGATATGTGCCGCAAATCTTATAATTCCTCTCAGTACCGACCGGGCCGTGACCTCAATCCTGCGACAATCGCCGAAGCTTAGCGCCGCAGCCGCCGTGACTTGTCACATGGCATGTCACATGGCATGTCACTTGACACGTCACGCCCGCGGGGACCACCCCCGGCGCGGAAGTCTCCGTGGCGGCCTCGCTACGATCGCTATCTCCGCGGGGGGTCCGCGGGTATCGGGCTGCGGTCCCGCGGCGGCCCTCGCGCGCACCCGCGACCTAAATTCGTGCGACATTCGCGAGAGACGGGCCGCGCGGCCAGCGGTGCCGACGGCTGCGCGGCGCCCGTCGGGTAGGCAGCCCATTCGACGCGTGTACGCGGGTACCCGGCTCGGCTCGGCTCGGCTCGGGCACGGCAGGACGTGGCGGCTCGGCCCGGCACGACTCGGTTCGCGACTGCTCCGCTCGCAAGGCTTCCGCGGTTCGCGTACTCATCCACTCACAGAACCAGCCAGCAAAAACTGGGCAACGGGGTCCCCCGACCAACGCAGGCTCAGGTCGGGGCGGCGAACGTGGTTACTGCTTCCACGCCGAGCAACGGGAAAACATTCACGGCTCTCATTCATGTCTTTCCTCTCTTTTCTTCGCCATCTCTCTTTCTTTCGCTTTCTCTGTCTATGTCCCTCCCCCTATCTCTCTCTTCCTCCCTCTGTCCTCTCCCCCCCCCCCTTCCCTCCTCCCTCCCTCTCTCTCTCTCTCTCTCTCTCTCTCTCTCTCTCTCTCTCTCTCTCTCTCTCTCCGTGCTCCCCTCTCGTCTACCTCCTGCTACCGTCAAGGTCAATCAAGGACGTGCAACAGGCGGCGCAGCAGCCGTTCCACCTCCACCGCTGCCGCACCGCCACGGGAACCGCCGCCGCTGCCACCGCTGCGGCTGCCACCGCCGCAAGCGGACATTGCCCGCCACCGACATGGCTACTGCTGCTACCGCTGCAGCAGTTCACTCGTCTGCCGTCTCGGATGGGCAGTCAGAGCCACGGCACGGCACGCCGCTGACACGCGGGGACACGCCCCCGACACGCAGTCACTGCAGTGCACTGCAGCCACGGGACAGGACAGGCCGCCGCCGCCGGCGCCGTCTGCCTCTACTGTGTTTATATTGTTTCCTTCCGACTCGGCTGGAGCCGGGAAGAGGGGGAAGGGAGGGGGGCGGGGGTAGTGCTCGCTCTGCACAGCGATTCCGAACATTGCGAACCTCTCTCTCTCCCTCCTCTCTCTCTCTCTCTCTCTCTCTCTCTCTCTCTCTCTCTCTCTCCCATTCTCTCTCTCTCCCTCTCTCTTTCGCTATAGTACGAAGCAACCCCCTCGACGAGTGCGACAGAGACGGAACCGCGAAAGGCGGGCAGCGTGTTCGGATCGGAATGAGTCGGACGCGCGGCCGTCGCAGTCCCAGAGTCATTTCCTACACGCCGTATCGAATCGCAATCGGGCCGCCCGCGCTCATCCGGCAGACCCAGTTCATTGCCTTTCCGCCGCACGCCCCGTCTTTCCTCTTCCTCACTTTTAACAAAAAATTTCTTCTTTTCATTGTATTTTTTTCAAGTTTTCACTTAAACTTTATGATGCACGCGATAGCATCATTTTTTCTGTACCGCGACTGTTTCTGTTTGTACTGTACACCTGTTACCTCTTGTCCCTGTTTACACTTTTGACACACGGCGCGTTCTTTTTTGTTATTTTTTTCTCTCGCAGCAAACATAGCGTCCTGCGCCAAAACATTTTATTTCTCGACCTTAAGGCCACACGTCGGTTTTGCCTGCCACTTGCCCTTCGCGCCTTAAACAGTGACTATTTTTTTATTTTGAGAGAAAGAGAGAGAGAGAGAGAGAGAGATAGGGGGGGGGGGGGAGAGGTCAAGACGGCGGAGGCGTGCACGGCAGGCAGGCCGGCCAAGTGAGCGTGCGCCGCCAGCTCTGTGCGGTGGTGTGTGCGGGTGCGTGCCAGACAGGTGGTGCCACGCCAGTGTCATTCCACATTCCACTTGACTCATGACACTTGGCAGTCACTCAATGCAGTCAACGTCCCGCCGCCGCCGTGCCTCCACTGACGAGGCCCCCCGCGGCCCCCCGTGGCCCCTTGCGGTGTGCGCCATGGCAGTCATTATGTCGAAATTAAGAGAGTACGAAAAGCCGCCCTACGGTGGTCCCGAGTCACCGTCGTCACCGCTCGCACCGCGGCAGTCGGGTTACATTCGGCAAAGATTCGATGGCCCTTTCCCGCCTCTGATTCACCCGCTTTCTCCTTTTGTCTCAAGAAGCGTCCCGTCCGCTGTCTCCTCGCGGCCACGACCCTGCTGCCACCCGCCGCCGCCCCTCATCAGGCGGCCGGCCCGCGGAGCAGCGGAGCAGCCCGGAGTGGCCGCCGAGCCGCTGTTGCGGAGTCTTATCAATTAATCCGCAGCGGGATGGCGTAGTGAGGCGCCGAGGAGAAAGGGGCTACTACTACCTTGCCCCCCCCCCCCCCGGCCAGTACCGAATGCGGTCCCGTTTACAAGCCCCCCCTCCCACCTTCCCACGCGTTCGATACCCGTCCGATTAAAAAGAAAAGCGAAACTGCTTGAATAACACGCGGACCGGCCGAGGACGGGACGGGACGGGACAGGAAAGGGCAGCCCCAGACGGCTGCCACTTTACAATGGTAATGTTCGGTAGGGAGCCGCGGTCAGCGAGCCGCGAGTAAACTGTCCACCGCTGCACGACCGCAAGTGACCTCCGATGACCTCCGCTGTGACCACACTCTGTGACCACGCTCTGACCACCCTGTGACCACGCTGTGACCACACTGTGGCCTCGCTGTGACCACGCTGTGACCACACTTGTGAACACGCTGTGACCACGCTGTGGCCACAGTGTGACCACGCTGTGACCTCACTGTGACCCACTGTGACCACGCTGTGACCACACTTGTGACCACGCTGTTCCGCGGGCTCCTCTCGTTCTTGCACAATAGGCACCGCCAAGACTCTTATGTGCGCGTGTTTCCAATCTTTCCCAGAATTTGACCGTAATTTTGGTCATGGTCGTGTCATAGTTTCGCCTTTGAGGCGTGCAGTCTTCGGAGAGCGTGTGTCACGTGGCGGATCCCGCGAACGCCGACACTCGGTGTGACGGCATCCGCTGCACTGCCAGAGGATCCCCGGCGGCACGACTCGGTGACACACTCGGTCGTCACACATGCCGGGGGAGGGGAAGGGGAGGGGGAGGTACACTTGCTATCACCTTATCGATAAGTTCGTTTGAGTTTGATAAGGTGCTGCGGCGATAAGGCGGGAAGGAAGGAGGGAGTGCGTGGCCGGACAAGAGGAAACGCAGCACTGCGTAAAGGTAATATCATTATGCTTAAAAAAAAATCGACCCGAATTTTTGAAGCATGTCCTGTTGAAAATATTTCTTATTTCACCCCCCCCCCCCCCAAAAAAAAAATGTACACCCTGATAAAAAATGTTTGAGATTTCGCAAAGTCCTGCGGGGAAAAAAATTGCCGAAGATCTTCGTGAAATCCCAAATATGCAATACACGTGCTTTCTAAGGGCGTTGTACTGCTTGATAATTAATCGGGATAACTGTAGTTATAATATAAGGTTGTTGACAGAAATCAACTGTTGGAAACTTTGGGAGAGGGTAATCTTCAACATTTTCTATCAGTGCACAGCACATTTCGGGCCGCGCGCCGTGGACCGTCCATAACCAGCCATAACCTGGTGGTATCATCGACGCAGGGAGGGTAAGGCTCGTTGAGAGCGCGTTGTGCGACGCACGGTAACGCAGAGCTGCGTCCGCACACGTCACTTTCAGCCAATTGAGTGTGCCTGTGAATAAGTGCGGGAGGGGCGGCTCGGCAAGGGGTGTGTGTGTGTGTGTGTGTGTGTGTATGTGCGCGTGAGTGTGTGTGTGTAACCTTTGGCGGGACGCGCAGAGGACCAGCAAAGGTCATACGCGGCCCTAGTTATTTCGAAAGCTTGGCGGCGGGTCCGGCGTGAGCGGGCGGCGCGGCGGCGGCGCGGGTGGCGGTGCATCACGTCGACGCCCTGTCTCCCTCACTGTAGGGAGGCCGGCGTCGGCCGTCGGCCGTCGGCGGTACCTCTAAGCCCGCGCGGGGCCCGGCCGGCCCCCACCACGGAGACGCCTACCTTGTCGTGCACCGTGCACGTGCGGCACCGGCACCGCAGCCGCCCACTGCACGTGCGGCGCGGGGACAGCACGCCCGGAAGCAGCGGATTGTAGTCCTCTGCACGCACGCACGCACGCACGCACGCAGTCGCTTCGCACGCACGCACATGTGTTGGCGCACACATGCGGACCGCGAGGGGGGCGGGGTAGGGCGGGGCAGGGGGCGGGCCTGGGAACGGGGCGGCTGCCGGGGATGAGCGGAGAGCTGCGCCGCAGAGCCGGCCGCGATCAGTGCGGTCCACATCACACACCGCAGCAGCAGCAGCAGCTCCTCCGTCCCGCTCGCACCCCTCGCGGCGCGGGACGCCCCACGAGTGCGAGAGAGTCAGCCTATGCTACGAGGCGCAAGGCCACATGCGAGTCTAAAGAGTTGGGGGAGGGGGCAATGGTGCCTGCGTGCCGCCGCTGCTGCTGCCGCTGCTGCTGCTGCGGGGTAAAAATGGGACCAACCGCACCACCGCAACCAGCGGGCGCATGCGGTAGCCGACGGCTCCGACGGTAGCCGCCGCGGCCCGGCGCAGCGATCCTTGACCTCATGCCGTGGCGGGCGGGAGGCGAGGAGGGAGCCGCCGCCGCCAGGCCGAGTTATACACTACAGTTATACTGACACCGCACGCCAAAATCAGCAGGCGTAAGCCGCGAAGAGGAGAGAGGGGCCGCGGCTGGTCCCCGGCCCGCCGAATGCCAGAACTGTACGAAGAAACGCGCGCCCAATCGGATGCCGCTTTTGTGTTTCGGGATGCGTGAGGCGAATTAATGTCGACTGCGTTGGCTAGGACAGGACAGAGAAAAATCGCGTTCGTAACCGCTCCCCCACCCCTCGTTTCTCTCTTTCTACAGTATCTCTCTCTCTCTCTCGTCTCTATATCTCTCTCCCCTTCCCCCTCCTCCCTCGCCGAGAAAATCTCGGTCACAGTGCGCGAGTGTTGAGTGTTTACAAAGAGGCCATCGATTTGTGCTCTGCTCTTGCTGCCCCGCACACTCTCAAGGGGAAGGAGAGAGAGATATGAAGATGGGGGCGGGTAGGCGGAGTGAGAGTGAGAGAGCGAGGGGGAGGGGTACCGAAAGAGGGGGGGGGGGATAAAGGGGGTAAGCGCGAGATGTCCCTGGTGTTCACCCCCTGACCCACTTAAGCGAAGCGATGCGGCCCTCTCGCGTTTCCTCGGAACTGTTTTTCGCGTTAGCCGCGAATTCGCATTACGCGGGCTTGTCGCCGCCTTGAGTGGGTCGGCCGAGTGAACACACTCGGGCGCTGCTGCCGCGCCATGTTTCGAGTGGCATATTCGTACTCACAATTCAGTTTTACGCGATTTTTTTTATTCTTTGGATTGCACGCACACACACAGACGCACTCTCCCTCGCACACACACACACAGATGTATAGTATAGGTGGTCAGCGGGGGCACTGCGCGCGGTACCCAAAAATGGAGAGAAATCTTTGCTGGTGCGGGGCTGAACTCGAGTCGCGCGCGGCGCGGTGCGGCGTGGTGCAGGAGTGGATGCGACAGCTGCGAGCCCGCCGCGAGCTGGGCACGGCACGGCATGGCACGGCACGGCACGGCGCGCAGGCAGCCCGACAAGGCCCTCCTCCTCCCCCTCATTATGCGTCAGGCAGAGATCCAGTCCCGTTACGGCCACCGTATTCGTATTGGGATCGGTCGTATCGCAAGGCGCCGCCGCCACCGCCGCCGCCGCGGTGCACGAAATGAGACGGGTTTCCGCGGCGCGCGTGGCTGGACCGGGAAGCGTGGCGCGGCGCGGGCGCGGTGAGATGACAAGCTCACGATGTGACGGCGTCACAACTTAACTCGACAGTGCGTTATTTATAGCCCCACAAGATTCAAAGAAAAAGGAAAAATGTGAGCGAGACAGCGCGACATAGTTGGAAACCGGTTTTCCAAAGTCGTTCAGACAGTCAAACGCGTTGAAACAATGACGGTGTGAGTGTTTAATGAGGCGAACCGCTGTCGTCTCTTGGGAAAGTCGCAATACCAAGCGTACGTCAAATTTCACTCAAAAAAATATATTTCAACCCTAAAAAAAACTGCTACACCGAGAATGAAAGAGTCACAATCATCGCCCAATTTCGGGCAACAAGGAGCTTTGAAAGACTATTTTAAGAACCCGACTTCAGATTTAGTCTCGAAAGTTAGTCTCGGCTTGACTCCTCGATTCCAAAAATGGGGTCATCTGATAACAGATAAAAATTTTAAGGCTCATCCTCATCATGGTCACCTCAACTCACGTTTCCTGCGGGTTTGATCAGAAGAGGTCACGAGACCCCGTTTCTGGAATCCTGGGATCAAGCCGAAACAAACGCGCTGTATTCAGATATGGAGTCTGAGGGCGAGTTCATAAAATAGCATCCCAGAGCATCCAAGACCCTCATGGCCAAAATTACGATTACGACACTTCCATTCTCAGTGTACATGCTAATGGAGACCGGGCTGGAGCCGCCTTCGGCTGGAGGCGGCCTGGGCGGCGGCGCAGCTCAGCGCCTGCAGTGCGGGGGGTAGGCCGTGCCGCAGAGCACCGGTGCGTTGCGGTGCTGGCTGCCTGCACGTCCGCAGGCGGCGACCGCCGCCCGGAGGGCAGCGCTTGGCTTCCCATGCGGCCCGGGCCGGCGGCGTGTGCCGCGGCTCCCGACGGACGCTATCTCGCCCATCTCCCCACACGGAAGGTGACGTGTGGCCATATGGCAAGTTCCCTTCTCGCAAAGAAAAAGAAAACAGAAAAAAGTCCGTTGGCAGGTGAGAACTGCATGAGGGCTCGCCCTCTGCACGAGCGGAGAGGGATCGTCAGGGGGGGGGGGGGGGTATGATGTAGACCCGCCTTATACCCCCCCCCCTGTCCCCTCTACGCGCGGAGGGCCGCCGAGACACAGAAGCAGTCCGACCAGCTCGACTCCCCAATCAATTTCTGAACAGCCTGCCGCTCTGTGCTTGCTGAGTTACGAGGTGCATAAAACGAGATTGGCCCTTGGCGGTGCGCGCCTCCTCGCAGGTTTCCGATTTCTCGCGGCTCCCCCGCCTCCCCTCCTCTTTCTCCTCCTTGTACCCCCCCCCCCCTCTCTCTCTCTCTCTCTCTCTCTCACACACACACACACACACTCTTCTGTCCGCAAGGGTCAAGTGTGTTTGATTCACACTAACCACCCAATCAGGAGCACTACGAGAATATCTCAATCTTTGGCCAGCTGGAGAAGGGAGAGGGGCCCGTGAGGGCCGGCGGGGGGGGGGGGGGGGGGGGGGGGGGTTAGAGCGATCATAGAGATTATAGTAGCGAGCAATAGTGGCCGACAAGGAACGCATCATCAGGACATTTTGGTGGACAGGCACACTGTTAAAAAAAGTCATTAATTAGCAGCAAGTGCTGCTAACCAATGAAAATGGCTGACCCATTGTCCGATAAAAGAGGTTAGTCATTTTGAAATGATAAAAACCATTTTAGAATGGCTAAAATCAGCCAAAAATTCGTTTCAAAATAGTTTTGTCATTTCAGAATTGCTAATCTTGCCATTTATTTACAGTATTTTGTGTTGTTCTCAAATAGCCCTAACTATTTCCAGAGCAGCCATTTTAAAATTACTTTTTATAACAGGGCAGTGCTGAGGGGGGCAGCAGGCGGGGCCAGGACCGGCCCGAGAGGATCACAATTTTCGCTGCCGCAACGTGTGTGGTTTATTTCATTTATTTCTTTCCGATTTTCTTTTCTTTCTTTTTTCCATTTAAAAAAAAGACGTCTCGCGCGAGGAAGCTGTGTTCTTTCCTTCCGCAGCCGCGCCTCCTACAGGAGCTATGACCGAGGACCACGCACACGGCTTATCCTAGCCGGACCGCCGCGGACCCATAGTATTTCGACGCCTCTGGAAATTTTCCGATACGGACACATGCACACACACACACACGAGCGCGCGCGCGCGCGTAAGCAAAAGGAAGGCGCCGAGAAGAACCAGACGGGGGAAAGAGAATTGATAAAAGAGGGGCAAAAAGGAAGAAGGGCCGTAAATGGAGACACTGCCTGGTGTGGCTGCGGTCGGCGGCGGGTGAGGTGTCTGCATGGAGCTCGTTTCTGGTAGTATAGCGAAAAGGGAGTCGTGTGTGTGTGTGTGTGTGTGTGTTTGTCCTTCACTTTGCGGCCGCAGTGCTGCAGCCGCTTTACGCCCAGGCAATTACAGAGCGTCCACGCCACCTCATCCAGGTGGCCATTCCCCGGCTTCCCAGTACTGCGACTGCGCTAAATAGCCAAAGGACATGGAAAACCGAAGTCTCTCATTCACTTTGCAAGCGAAAAAAGAATCATTTTTGAAAACAGAAAGCGAAAGCACGAATCAACGCCGTTGTAAAAGTGTTTGACAGGGTACTAGGACGCACGGCCTGTCCGGGCGTTTGGCGCTACCCCCTCTTCGAGTGCCTGTGGCGGCGGCGGCAGCAGGGCGGGAGGCGGGAGCATACGAGAGCAGGTGGACCGGTTTTTGTCGTAGTTGAGTCCAACTGAAACCTCCCGCGGATGTAATTGACATTCCTGAGGTTGGCAGTAAAAAGGATCTCATTGACGCCAGACACTGCAACGTGGGGATGACACTAACCGGCCGCCGCCACGCTGCAGTGCGAGAAAGACGGGAACACCGGCCTATTTGACAGTGAGGCATCCCTCTTGCACTATCGCAGTCAAATGAGGCGTCCCGTCTACCTCTCTCATTCTCTCTCTCTCTCTCTCGCACTCAAAACCGGCATGTTGTCTGCCGCTCGCGCAACAAAAAATTGTCATTTGGCGCAAAAAAAAATGTTGATTTGGGGACAAGCACGACATTTAGTTGCGGGAACTGAGAACTCATCGTGGCAGTTATAAATTCGTTGGAGCAACGAATATTCTTATTTTCCACAGTCAAAAGAACTCTCTTTCGCACTTTTGCTGATCAAACCGGAACGAAATCCGATCTACCGTAACTGAATTTCGTTCTGTCCCGAAATCAACGACCAAATTCGTTTAATCAAATTTTTTTTCGTGCTCTGCGTTGCCATGAGGCAGCACGAACTCGGGTGGGGCCCGGCCCGCGACGGTCCAGCCAGACCTGCAGAACTGTTGACGGCGGGTCCCGGCGGGTCCCTGGAGGAGTTCCCAGAAGTGCCGGCAGAGCCCGGCAGAGCCCTGCAGAGCCCTGCAGAGCCCGGCAGAGCCCGGCAGAGCCCGGCAGAGCCCGGCAGAGCCCTGCAGAGCCCGGCAGAGCCCTGCAGAGCCCGGCAGAGCCCGGCAGAGCCCGGCAGAGCCCGGCAGAGCCCTGCAGAGCCCGGCAGAGCCCGGCAGAGCCCGGCAGAGCCCTGCAGAGCCCGGCAGAGCCAGATGCATCCTTCCTGCTGGCGCATCCTTTGCTCATCCGGCAGGAACAATGCAGGGCGGGGCGCGGCCGTGAGACAACACGCCGCGACAAAAGTCAATGCTAATTTATTTGACAGATTGAAAAATAAAAAAAAAGTCAAAGGGGGAAAATTAATCGGCACATGGAATCGAAAGCCGACTGTGAAATTGTCCGTGAAATTTGATGGCAGATTTTTTTCGAGTTTTTTTTTACTTATTACGTGACACGTGTCAGTACTCTGTACACTGTGACAGCCTCCTCGAATTTCCTCTGGTTACGATAGGCCAGGTGCCCTCGGGGGCCACACGAGAACCTTTTGGGAGTGGCTGTACCGGCGGGCGGCCGCGGGCGGCCGCGGGCGGCGCTGGTATGCAGACCCGTCCGCGGCGGCGTCCAGTGCCGTCCGGCAGGACCGACCCCTGCCCGGCCGGGTTCGGGTACAGTCTGGTCGCCAACGTCTCCCACTCCAGGCGACCGCGGCGAGCCCGCGGAGTCGCGGGCTCCAGGGGCTCGGCGGCTGGAGCTCGCTGGAGCTCGCTGGAGGCCGCTCTGGAGGCCGCTCTGGAGGCCGCTCCGGAGGCCGCTCTGGAGGCCTCTCGGCGGTCCAGTTGGGCACGCACGGACCGACCCCGGCAGGCGTGGCTCTGCCGGCTCCGCGCAGCGCAGCGCCGAGCGTCCTTTCAAGGTCAAACCAGGACGGGGCCTGGCCTGCCTCGGGCTGGCAAGGACTGCCCTACCAAAGGCCGCGAGGGTAGGGGAAGCTGCCTTGACCTCAGAGCGGCGTGTGTGGAGGGGGGGGGAGAAGCAGAGGAGAGGAGGGCAGAGACAGGGGGCGAGAGAGAGAGAGAGAGAGAGAGAGAGAGAGAGAGAGAGAGAGAGAGAGAGAGAGGGGGGGTGCCAACAGGTGCATGTGCATGCCAACTCCATAGCAGGACAAACGACAACAGCAGCATCACACAACACGGGGTCGGAGTCAAAGACCTCTCACCTGGTGGGGAATGTGGGGTGAGGTGAAAAGAGAAGAAAAAGGAGAAACAAGACGCCGAAATTTGCGAAAGTCGACTGACCGCCGGCGCGGCTCTACCCGCGCCTCGGGCCGCCCAGACGACGAGTCGTCGGCCGGCCGCGCGGCGGGAAACGTTTTTATTTTCTTCGATCGGAATAGATCGTTAACTCGTTAACTCCTCCATAACTCTCGTGCGACGTGTGGCGCTGGCGGAAACTTTGCGTGTCCCGCTACGCAATGCTACGCGGCGCTACGCAGCGCGGCCGCGCACGAGACGGCCAACTTTTCCACGGCAGTCGTTGACGAGCCCACAGAGCGCGCGCGTGCCGTGCCGTGCCGTGCCGTGCCGTGCCTGCCAACAACGCCTCCTCCGACAGGTGTTGATGGGCTAGAATCAGAGGAGAGCGCCACCTCTGTAGTTGGGGGGGGGGGGGGGCATCAGTGGGGTTCCCGTTATCGAGCGTACCGAAATATCGGGCGGTGGACCGGATCCAAAAACATCGGGTCGGTGATGCGCAAGGGCTCTGCAGGAGCTCCGGGGCTCAGACCATGACTGAGATGTGTTTCTCGAAAAATTTTAAGTTTATAAATGTGTTAGACTGCCGTATTGCCAGCCTCGTCTCGTACCGCCGACCTCCTTGTGATACCGCGAGAGATTTTAGCGCATGCAGCGGCAGCGCACGTCCAGAGCGGCGGGAATGCAGCGGACTACTGCTGCGCCGCTCGCTGGTCACGTGACAGTGTTGCCGGACTCAGGAAAACCAAAACCACCCACCTCAAAATTTAATCCGCCAAAATGATACCCTTTGCGAAAAAAATCCGTAAAATGAGCGGATTTTTCGTGCTTTTTGCCTATATTTCCGCACGAAAAATAGCCCAATTGGCGGTTTTCCGCCCCATCCGCGAACACAGTCACGTGATGGTCGCCCTAAACTGAAGGAGAGAGACAGAGAGAGAAAGAGGAGGGGCCGAGACAGAGAGAGAGAGAGAGAGGGGGGGGAGGGGGGGGGGAGACGGACAGACAGAACAGCGCCAGTCAACCCTAAGGTAGGCACTGCAGCAGCACTGCAGCAGCACTGCTGCAGCCCCGGGTGCACGTCACCGCCGACGGCGGCAAAGGTTCTGGGTATAACGCGTGCCAGGACTGCCAATAACAGTGAGGTATTGGCCGCGTATCGGCAGAGAGACGCTTCATTTCCTTACAATAAAGAGTCCGGCGCCGTTGTCGCGTTCATCTCACGAGAGAGAGGGAAGCCTTCCTTCACGCGCGCCCCGCAAGTTTTAAAAGCCGGGGTAAATGTATGCGACCGAAAGGACTCGCTCATGAATTATTCGGACGGGAGAGGCTGCTGAGGCGCATATCAGCCTTCGTACGCGGCCTCCGCGGCCCCGCCGGTCCCCGCCGACCCCGCCAGCCCCCGCCTGCCCCCGCCGGCCCCCGCCGGCCCCCGCCGGCCCGGTCACGGATCGGGTACACCGCCAATCACACCTCCTGCCCAAGTACACCGGGGCCGCCTCCTGTTACATCTCAGCCCGTCGTTGCGCTTCTTGTGTCTACAGTGCGACGGCGACAACGTAGACGTATCTTCGCCGCGCACTCGATGGTCTTGACTGGGAGGGGGGGGGGGCATGAAATCGTATGATGTGTGCCCCACCGCCGCCGCCGCCGCACAGTCACCACACGTCAGTCCGCAATCAGTTCCTTTTCAGGATGTGGGTAATCACTCCGCTACACACAGTAGTGGTGCGCTGCTCTACTCTGTCGAAAAAAAGAGCGAGTCGAGGACGCAGAGAAGTCGGCGGCGGCGGCAGCAGCGCTCCGAGGCCGTGTCCACCGAGAGTCCCGCGGCCCGGCTGGGCTAGAGAGACGCGGAGGCCTCTCTGAGTCTCTCTAAGCTGGGCCGCCGCTCGCTGGGGCGCCGCGCTCATGTGCTCCAGAGGCGCCGGGCTCCTCTTCGGGACGCAACGCCTGTGGCTGCCGCTCCGGGCGCGAGTCGCGCCGTGTGACTGACGGAACGCGACGGGACGGCGTTGAGCAACGCCCGCGGCTCGCCTGCAGGCCACGCCGGGCTGGGCTCGGCTAGGCCAGGCTAGGCTGGGTTGTCGAAGGCGAAAAGAAAGAAGTTGGACATCGGGAAGGCGATGGCATCGCAAATACGGCCAGTGCCTCGGTGAGGAGGTTAGAGGGGGGGGGGCTCAGGAGCGACGCCGATGCTTGTGCAGGACTAAAGGGAGTAGAGGGGGCAGGACGGGGGGGGGGGGGGGGGGCAGCGCCGCCGCGCCGCTCCGCGCGCAGACCTGAGAGTCTTGCGACGGGCCGGCGCGGAACGTCGCCACGGAGACGCGACACGGCACCCGGAGACGGGCCGCCAACGGTGCGGACGGGCCGACTCGCTCTCCGGAGGCGACACCTCCGATGCTCGCCGTCTCCGCCCCGTCAGCCCTCGAGAGGCGACGGGGATATGAGCTCGCAGAAATGCTGCGTCCGTCAGCAGCTCCGGCCTTGGCGCCGTCCCGAGTGGCGCCCGGGTCTGCGGGGGCGGCAGCGGGGGCGGCAGCGGGGGCGGCAGCGGGGGCGGCAGCGGGGGCGGCAGCGGGGGCGGCAGCGGGGGCGGCGGAGGCCGGAGGCTGTCTGGGGAAGGCCCCGGTTCGGCCCGGCGGCGCCCCCGCCGGCGCTGCTGCACCAATACATTGCGTAATCCCCTCCGCACTTCTCCCGCCTACGCCTATTTTCTTCGACCTTTCCTTTCCGGATTGATCCGGTTTCCCCGTATAAGACGTGACATGCAGGCGGCCGGCAGCCACGCGGGCACGGCACGGCAGGGCCTCTTCGTACGGCCGCCTCCCCAACCCCAGCGCGCCGCGCCGCGGCCTGCAGGGCCCCAGACGAGAGAACTATTTTCAGGTTGGCTACACTGTGCGCGTTAACATCCAGGCAGCCGCCTCGCCGCGCCCGCCCCGCGTCCGACGCCGCGGCCACCAGCTCCTGCCCGGCCGGCCGACGTCGACACTGCGGTACTGCGTCACGTGGCACTGTGTGCGCTGCTCACCGCGCGCCGCGCCGCCCAGCGCCGCCCTGCGAGAGAGCGCGCCGAACAACGCGTCGACTGTGCAGCCCCGGCGGCGCCTTGCGGCCCCCACCGAGGCCCCCGGGCCGGAGCGGAACAGACCGCGGCGTTGTCTGCGCCGGGCCCCACCTGAGGGCAGCGGCCGCGCCCCCGCCGCCCCTCTCCGAGGACCCCCAGCGCGGTGCCGGCGGGGGCCCCTCCGCGCGTCCTCTGGCGTCGTGGCGCCGGACCTGGCCTAGGCTAGGCGCGGCCTAGGCGAGGCGCGGAGCCACGACACAGCCGCGGGCTAGGCGGCGTTGCCGTCCCAGCAGAGTCAAAATCGGCTGGGCCGAGTCGTGCTGCGGTCCGGTCCAGGGGTCCGCGGGGGATCCACGGGGGGTCCGCGGGGGGTCCGCGGGGGGTCCGCGGGGGGTCCGCGGGGGGAGGGGGGGGTCCGCGGGGGGTCCGGGACGCGCGATTCACGCCGGCGCCGCAACACTGGTGGAGCTACCGCACTGGGCCGCGGCGCCGATCGGCCCCTTGCCACCGCGTCGCGGTCCTTGCGGATTTTGGCGGACATCAACACCGTCTTCGTCGTGGACACCACCTCGCGTCGCGGCGATCGGCTCTGGAAACGAGTCTACCGTGAGGCGTGAAGGCATCCCGCGTACGTGGCAGGCCTCGGCGGCGGGGGACGTCCACGCGACCCTCGCGGGGCGCGGGGTGGGCGGGCAGGTGCCGGCAGGTGCGGCGTGGGGCAGGGCGATAACCACACGCATCGTGTTTCAGCAGCGATAAGGAGAGGCACCCCCACCCGCCACACCCCTTCTCTTCCTCTCCCTCCCTCTCCTTCTCTCTCCCTCTGTGTAAATCTCGGGGTTTTTCCTCTGCCCCGACGATACACTGGGCCGCCGCCCGAGCTCCGAGAAAGGAGTTTTCAGCTGGCATTTTTTTTTTCTCCTCGGTGTGAAATGCCTAAAGGCGTTTCGGCACGACTCGGAAGGAACAGGAGGAGGAGGAGGTGGTGGTGGTGGAGGGGCCGAAACAGGAGGCTTGGCACGACGACGGGCCAATTGTGGGTCTCTTTGTTTTATGGATGGAAATGCTCTCCGTGCGTCTCTGTGTGCGAGTGTGTGCGTGTGTGTGTGTGTGTGTCGGAGGGGGCCGGCGGGGGTGGAATACATCCATCGTGATTCAGCACATTGGTTTGGCCTTCGCACGCCCCGCAGCCCCTCTCGGCGGTCGGGCGGCGCGGCTGGGCGGCACCGCCCGGACACCCGCACCGCCGCACTGCGTACCATCCGTGCGTAGCGTTCACCGAACCGCACGCGACGAGGCGACTAACGCGCCGCGCCGCCCGAGACGCCGCCGCAGCCTCGTGACTAAAGAGAGACTCGGAGTCTCTCTACTCGTGACTCCCGACCCTGATTATCCCCGACGGGCTCTCGTGTTTCATACCGAGAGGCGGCGCTCTGAAAAAGAGGAGGAGGAGGAGGAGGAGGAGGAGGAGGAGGAGGAGGAGGAGGAGGAGGAGGAGGAGGAGGAGGAGGAGGAGGAGGAGGAGGAGGAGGAGGAGGAGGAGGAGGAGGAGGAGGAGGAGGAGGTGGAGGAGGAGGTGGGGGAGGAGGAGAGGGACCAGAGAGTCGGAGATCGTTCGTTGCCGCCTGGGGCAAGGTCGATTCTAAACATGGACTATTCTGCTGCCCGCGCGACGAACCGAGCGGCGTTTGCTTGGGACACCTTGCTCAAGTAGTTTGTGTGTGTGTGTGAGTGTATGTGTGTGAGAGAGAGAGAGAGTGCGGGGGCACACCGCCTGCTGTACAGACAGACACGCGGAAACACCGACTGCTGGGGTGAAAGATATATATTTTCCCGATCCGTTTTTCGAGTCGGCCGGTGGACCGGACCCTGAAGGCTGCTCTGCTGGAGGAGGCAGGCCGGTGGCAGTCGGGGATACACACGCGAGTATTCCCGCGGTTCCTGCAGTCTCCTTTTAGTTTTATTTTTTTCGCTGCAGAGCGGGAAGGAGGAGGGCGGAGGGGATGTGAGGGTGTGTCGGCCGCCTGACCAGGAAGCGAGCGAACCACATACAGTATAGCGTCGCACTCCACCGTCTTCTTGTTTCGCCGCGCCTTCTTTCTTTTGGATTTGTTGCTGTATTCGCTGTCGTTCACTGCCTGCCATACCACGTAATTCCCCCGTATGAAAGCAAGTGATCCACACTGCGCTCAACAAGTTTTATCGGCCGAGTCTGGCGGGGGAGGGGCGGGAGGGGCGGGGGTAGAGAAACAAAGTCTGCAGCGCAACTAACACAACAGAGCGCACGCGCAGGCTCACCTACAGACGGCGGCGCCGCGGGGCCCGGCGCAGCACCTTCCCGGACTGATGAATCAGCTCAAGACACGCGACCGCAAGGGGAGGGGGGGTCTCTAACTCTCTGCCGTGACGCAACAACCTAAATGCGACGTAAGTACGCACAGGGCATTGGGCGCATGGGAGCAGCGACTGCGGCTCAGAGCTGGGCTGGCGGAGCCTCCGCAAGAACTGCCCCACTGTAAAAAAATATTTCGTCATGTGACAATAAATGTTGATGACGAATATTTGTCACCTAAATATTCTAAATATCGTCACTTGAAGATTTTCTCGTCACGTGCCGAAAAATGTAGGTGGCAAAATTTTCGTCACTTCTGCGCGAAATGGTCCAAAAATTTATTTTCTATCTCCCAGGTACAATTGTTTTTTGTGACGAATTTTCGTCACAACATGTGTGACGAAAAATCTTGAACAAAATTTAAGAGCAGATTTTTCGGTAAGTGACGAAAAATATTTTTACAGTGCCTTGGATCTGTGCCTACCAGCCTTGGGTCAGAGTGACACACACACAGAAACAAAATACACAGGAGGGCCGTGCGGAAGCTGCCGCCGAAAGTTGAGTTGCGGATTTGTTATAAAGTCTTCAGGAGGAGGGAGAGAGATGGCCACATGCTTACAATCTTTTTGTTCCGCGACACTTCCCCCTCCCCCCTCTCTGTCTCTCTGTCTCTCTCTCTCTCGCTCTCCCTCTCCCTCTCTTTCGCTCGCTCTTTTCTGCCCACCTCTGAAAGAAAAAGGGAGGGGGGGGGGGGGGGGTGCGACGTGCACGCCCGCACGCGGCGAATCAAGACAGAAAACGGCGACGCAAATCTTTTGGGAAGCGGGTCAGAACGCAAACACGATCAGCGCCGTCGTGACAGGGGAGGCGGGGAGAGGAGGAGGAGGGAGGAGCGAGAGGAGAAGGGCGGACGCGCGGCGCCGGGTGCCGGCAGTTGGGTGCCGCCGCGCTGGCCCTACCCCACCGTGTACAGTCGAGCACCACGCCCCCGCGTGCGGAAACGGTTTACTCGCCGCAAACATTTGTGTTGACACGCGGGCTGCGGCCGTATTGTGGGTACGCGAATTAATCTCCGTTCACACAGCTTCGCCGTGCGGGCGCCCGCGGCAGCATGAACGACGCTACCCCGTGGCGTTTCGCACCGCAAGGGTCATGGTGTCAATCAATAGGGTATTCCAGGGAAAACTAGACTGGAAGTGTAAACCAAGACGAGCATGGCCGGGTACATAGCGCGGTATTGTGACGGGTACCGCGACATGGAGTACCTCCGTCGCGGGCGTCAGCCACGAGCCGACTTAAAATTTTGCGGGCCTTGGCTCTCGCTGACGATGTGTCACGACCACTTGGTCAGGCCACTGCGAAGCCACCCCGTGCGGCCAGCAGAGACACCCTTCGCAGGCCGCGCGATGGGCGTCTTGTGTTGTGTGACTTTAACAAACGATCGTGACACATCATCAGCGAGAGCTAAAGGCTCGCAAAACTTTCCATGAAGTTACCCCTCGCAGCACCGCGTTCCAGGCGTGATCCTCTTGTCATCTCCCTATCGCCGTTCGGACGGAGCGCCTGTGAGCGCGAGGATAGGCCGGCCCGCACGGCACGGGCGCGTGCGGCGCGGTCGCGGCTGCCTACCGGCCGGGCGCCCTCCCTCGCTGCTCGGGAACCAGGCCGCCGCGCTCGCATCCCGCGGCCGGCAATCGCGAGACCCTTCGAGTGGGCCGCCGGCCGGTCCTCGTCCGTTTTGCAGAGATAAAGCGAATCGGGGTCAGGTCAGGTGGCAGGTGGCAGGCGGCGGCGCCCTCCGAGGCCGCATGTTTTACTCCCTTTGCGTCGTGCAGTTTGCAGCGCGCCGGGAGCCGCGTGGCGGATCGTGGCGACGGCCGAGACCTTGTTGGAAATGTTGGCCCGTCACCCCGTCACCGTCCCGCCTAACGCCTGCTGACGAGCGTGCGCGACGGCGCGCCCCGGTGATGACAGTTTCGGGTGCCGCGCTCAGGAGGCCTAACCAGACCCCCTCCCGGCCCGGCAGCCTCAGCGGCCCCGGCCGACGCGGGAGCAGGCGTCATGCCGACCAAATATTGGGCCTGGCTTTGCCTCGCACAGCCCGAGCACAGCCCGAGCACAGCCCGCGCGCACGTCGTCGCCGGCAGCCACGGTTCGCTTTTTTGTTTGCCCCTCTCTGTTGCAATTCGCATAAGAAAAAGAAACTTTTTTGTTATTCTCTTTTTTTAAAAAAAAAGTTGCGTGCGCGTGCGATGCACTCTTCACTCGGCCTGCTGTATCTGCAAAGGGCCACGCCCACCCACCCCACTCCGTGCAATCACCGCACAATCTGCAATGAGAGAAATGTTTTGTACACGAAATCAAAACTTTGGTCTCGGGCATCAAAGTTTGTTCTATCAGTTCTGTCTGGCGCTACAATCACAGTTTTCGATGCTGGCATTAAGGCCTTTGGTTCCGTCTTTTAAAGCTGTTTTAGGCTCACTACGATTCATATTTTACACACCAGTTAGAACCTATTTGATGCGGGACACGAAAACCAGTTCGGTGCTAGTCACCAAACGTACTTGATTACCAGCGCACCAGTGCCGACTGCCATCTGACTGCTAGCTGACTGCCATCACGGCGCGATGCGGGGCAACGCAGATGTCTCGGTGGCTCAGTGGGTTCCGCGCCCGCCGTGCGGAGTGTGAGGCGGGTTCGGTCGGGGGATCGATTCCCATTCGGGGCGTGATCAGTTTCTACATCATGAAATGTCCAAAACTGTCGGTATAAAGCACCGCTGTCTGTTTTAAAAAAAAAACAGTGCAAAGCATACTTTTGCTTATATTTTAAAAGTAAAACAAAAATAAAAATTTTGCGACCGAAACGAATCAGCATCAGTGTCCGCAATAAGCGGCTTTGGTTGTTACAAAAAAAGCTGTTTTAAGCCACGATTAAAATAAGAATGGCATAGCCATTGAAGCTGTTTGATGCGGTGCATCAAACAAGGTAATCAAACAGATTTGGGCGCCACGCCGAAATCTTTGGTTAGTCCAAATATCATGAAAGTGTTTAGATCTGGCAACCAAAGTTTCGATAGTCTCTATGAAACATTTCTCTCAGTGAATGTGCAATCGCAGCAGCATCCGCCGCGACATCTGCCCCGGCAGAGTACCAGGAAAACGTCCGTGCTTCACTTTCCGGCGCGCATGCGACTCGAACGCAACGGGCCGCGCGGCGCGACGCGGTGCGACGCGGGGCCGACGCACGGCGGCCGTCATACGCGTTGTGTAAACCTCGGGGCAACACCGTGTTATTAGATCACTTTTACTGCATCCCGAATCCCCCCTTCCCCCCCCCCCCCCCTACCTCTTTCTCTCTCTCTCTCTCTCTCTCTCTCTCTCTCTCTCTCTCTCTCTCTCTCTCTTTCCCCCACACGCGCGCGGGGCGTGGCTTTTGTGGTATTATACTGGAAGTGGATCTCCCGGTGACCTGCCCCCTGACTCTCTCTCTCTTTCTCTCTCTCTCCCTCTCTCTATCTCCCTCTCTCTCTCTCTCTCTCTCTCTCTCTCTCTCTCTCTCTCTCTCTCTCTCTCTCCCTCTCCCTCTCTCTTTCTCTCTGTCTCTCTCTCCCTCTCTCTGTCTCGCTCTCCCTCTCTCTCTGTTCGATATTAACGGCCGTTTCCGAAAGTGGCCACGAGCGCCTTGTGCCGCCCCGTAACCGGCTATGTTGTTGTGGTCCGGTAACCCGCCGCCCCCGGCCATGTGCTCCAGTCACGTGACGTGGAAGCAGTAAAGGGACATCATCATCATCATCATCATCATCATCATCACGTGCGCATCACTGACCGGCCGCACAGACAACAACGTCAACAAAAAATATTTTTTTAAACGTTTTGAAAAATAAGAAAACATGTAGTGCTTTCTCATGACTTACTAGGAACAGGAGAGGTTGCTTGCTCTCCTCAAACACTCCCCTCCCTCCTCCTCCTCCCCGCTCTCTTTCTGCCTGTCGTTTTTTTTTTTCTCTCTCTCTCTCTCTCTCTCTCTGTCTCTCTTCACTTTGGAAACGGCGCAGCGCCGCTCTCTCAAAGTGGCGCTCGCAATTCGTCGTCGTCTGGAGGACCAAAGGTGTCTATTATCGGCTGCTCCAATTTGTTTGCCCACCGCGGCGTCGTCCTGGCGTGTGTGTCCGGCGTGGCCGGGCGGCTGGGCCGCGGCCGGCTGGGCTGCCCGTCAGACATTTGACATTGGCTGACCTCTGCCGCGCCTCTGGTTGCCTCTGGCCGCTGCGGCACCCACGGGAGGGGTTCGATTCCCGCGCCGCCGCCGCCGCCGACTCCGCTCTAGATTCTCTCATGGCTTTTGGGGGGCGGTGGGATCTCGCGGGGCGCGGCCGCCAGTGTCCGCGGCGCGGCGGTGTCCGGTGGCGACCGGATCATCCGCAGGACAAGTCGCTCATACAACGCCAGCGAGCGACATTAAGCAGTGCAAGCTCGCTGTCTCGCTTCACATCACTCTGCCCCCACCTCTCTCCCTCTCTCCCTCCCTCCCTCCCTCCCCTCTCTCTCTCTCTCTCTCTCTCTCTCTCTCTCTCTCTCTCTCTCTTTAGCACTCTTCAGGCCAATAGGGCGTCGCCGACACAACGTGCCCCATTCAACGTCGTCCGGTCCCGGCGGGTCTGCTGCCGGTACACCGGCGCGGTCGGATGGCGGTCGGTTACCGTCGTCTCTCTCTCTCTCTCTCTCTCTCTCTCTCTCTCTCTCTCTCTGGTATTACACACATCCGACGCGAACCTTCAGACGAACATGGAATTAGCGGACGAAATGATGCAGGGGAAGGCCAGCAGCAGCTCCCTGGGAAGGAGGAGTATAAGTAAGGCAAGAGGAGGAGGAGGAGGAGGAGGAGGAGGAGGAGGAGGAGGAGGAGGAGGAGGAGGAGGAGGAGGAGGAGGAGGAGGATGGAGGTGCATAAATAACAGGGGATGGAGGGAGGAGAGGAGAGGAAGACGGTGACGGAAGCTAATTTCAGGCGGGCTACTCGGACTGGCTAGCGGATCCCCGCCCCTGCAACGCGAGCCCCGGCGGTGCCGATGTGGCCTACACCGCGGGCAGCGCCGCCGGGCCGCCGGGCCTCGGCCGCAGGCCCCGCCGCGCCGCGCCGCCGCCGCCGCCGCACCCCGCCAACACAACCGCACCGCGCGCTGACTGGCCCGATGGAAAATTTTCAACCCACACATGCGCACGCACGCACACACGAGGCGACGACGCTGTCCCAAGCGGCGGCGCCGGGGGGTCGACTCACAGACGCACCTCTATCGTCGCCGCCCAGGCTGCCCAGGCGTGCCTCCAGGCCCTACAGCAGCAGACAGTCGACATTGATTCGGTTCATTCCCAACATACAGTACATGCTGTCTTGGTTCCGTCCCTGTCGCAAGCGTGGGTGTGTGTGTGTGTGTGAGAGAGAGAGAGAGAGAGAGAGAGAGAGAGAGAGAGAGAGAGAGAGAGAGAGAGAGCAGTGTTCGGAATCAGCCCGTGCCGCCGCCAACCCTTCGGGGCTGGCCCGCCGCGACGCCGCCGCCCGGACCTGTTGATCCTTGCGGGCGCTTGTGGCTGCGTTTATGTGCCGGGGGTGGTGGGAGAGTGACACAACGGGGACAGGGGTTGGAGGGAGGGGGGCCACAGCCAGGACCAGAGAGCAGCAGCAACAACAACAACAACAGCTCTGTGAGGCTGGAGTGAATGACAACACGGCCGCTCGGATCCGATTCGGGGCGGCCTAGCCGAGGCCGTCTGCCGACGCTGCCCGCCGCGGCCGCTTCGGCACGCAAATACCGATGCGAGTCTTTTTCGGCGCTGCCCCGGCGCTGTACAGAGTGCCGCCGGGGCTGACGCGGCGCCGCGGGCCCAGCGTTGGGGTAGAAGGGGCGGCGGGGATCGGAGCGCCGCGCGGACGGGCGGCTGGAAGCAAATCTGGGTCATCGGGCCACTCGGGGCGGAAAACTTGTCCCCAGGGGGCTGGCGGGGGCGTGCGCCGGCCTGTGGCCCCCGTAGGAGCGCCCTCCCAACCCACCCGCCCCTCCCGCCCCTTCCCCACAACGCCCGTCGCGAGGCGTACTTTTGGGCGATTTCTATCTATCTCTCTGTGTGTGTCTCCCCCCCCCCCCCCCCCCTCTCTCTCTCTCTCTCTCTCTCTCTCTTTCTCTCTCTCACTCAGCCGACTCCGGCGGTTGTTGTCCGCGGGGTAGTGCATACGGGCTGTAAAGGCGCCCTGTGTCGGTGTGCCATTGTGCTGAGCACACGGTGTGCGTGTGTGTGCGTGTGTGTGCGTGTGTGTGCGCGCGCCGTGGTCAGGGAGCAGCCGGCGTCCAGCCGGCCAGCCCGCCGGAGCCTTGCCGCATTCGCCGCGCAGTGTCGATACCCCCAGCGCGCTGCCAAATGACGGTGCGATAATTCTACGACACGCGTCCCCATAAATGAAGCCCGCGGTCCGGCGATACTCCGCGCGGCGGCGTGCGTGGGCGGCGGCAGCGACTTCTGTGGGCGACGAGGACGGGCCCTGCAGGGCGGACGGCTGCCGGCACCGACGGTGCGGTGCGGTGCGGTGCGGTGCGCTCCCGGGTACCTGCGAGTACCGCGGCCGCCGGCTCGGCACGGCTCGGCACGGCTCGGCACGGCTCGGCACGGCTCGGCTCGTCTCTGTTCGTTGATGGAAATGCAGTGTGTCGCCGCCTGAATCGCTTGCACCGCTTGCACCGCTTTGCAACGCTTGCACAACCGCAACGCGTCACCGTCGTCGCCGCACCCCGCCTGGTTAGGGTAGGCCAGCCCGCACGACGTACGCACGCGCGTCGCTCCGGTGTTGCCTACCCGCCAGGCGCTCTACCGCGCTGGCGAGCAGCTTTTGAGTGGCATGGTCTACACCCGTGTCAAGTCATTATTCCTGAAGTTTTTGGTAACAATTAAAGCTGGTCGTCACACGTATGCCAAAGTGCTTTATTACATTCGATTTTGAACAAAATGTACTCCAATGATTCCCTCCTGTGGGAGGACAACGTGGAAAGTCCGTAATTTTTTTAAAGAACACACACAAAGAAAACTGTCCGCATAATAGCGGGTGGCCGAGAACGAAACGGGGGGCTCCCTGCAATGCCAGCGGCGCCTACGAAAAGACGTTCTGCTCGTTTCTGTAAAATAGCAAAGCAGACACACAAGGGGAAGCCGGCGAAGGCGCCCCGAGATTTAGTCGTCCTTCTGCGGGCGCCGCGCAGCATGAGGCGGTAATGGGCTTAACTTAAGCACCGACAGCCCACTTGTCATCCCCCAGGCCAATTCCGCCGCGGGGAGCGAACGTCCCCCGACTTCCTGCCGTCTCCGACGCCCGAAGAAGGGTTCGGGACAGTACCGGCAGCGCGGCCGGCCGGCCGGGGTGGCCCGGACTGGCCTACATGTTCGCGCGAGAGACTCTCGTGAGCGGCGCCGCTTCCTTTGCTTAGTCATGAGGAGAGTGGCGGCGCCGCGGGGCGTTCGCGAATGCGGTCCGTAAGGCGCATCGCACGCGGGAAGCGAGAAGGCGGCCGGGATCACCCGCTCTCCCCGAGCTCGCATAGCGCAGCGGCGGAGAATGGTTTCCTCCTGTTTATTTTCGACCCTCTATTTATTTATTTATTTTTTTGCGCCGGGCTGCCCGGCGTGGTCGTTTGCCGCTGCCAATAAGCAAACATCAGAGATGGCCTCCGACAGAGGCGCCGGCGGCTGCCGGTAGTGGAACTCACCCTCGTCGGCGACAGGGGCGTCGTGCCGTCCTTGTTGATGACGTGCATCATCGCGCCGCACCTGTTGCTCCGGTCTGGGCGGCTGCGGGCTCCGTATCCTTAGGGCTCGGCCGTCCCGGCACTGGCGCACGCACGCACGCACGCACACGCACTCGCACGCACGGCGCGGACCGCTATTTTTACGCGCCCCCCGGGGCGTCGCCGTCGTGGTGGACGAGAAGAGACTGAACCGGGCCGAACCGAACGGCGGCCGACGGCGTGTTCTGACGGCTGTGCGGCGACGGGGGTGAGGGCGGCGAGGAGGGGACGTCTCTTGTCGTGTCCCGCGGCGGGCACGCTGCTCCGCCTGTGCTCCTGGCTGGACGGTAAGGCGGTGGCGGCGGCGGTGGCGGCGGTGGCGGAGAGCGGAGCGCGGAGCGGAGCGTGCTGCGTGCAGCCCAGGCGTCGCTCAGACTCGGAGTGAGCCGCCGCCGTCCCGCGCCCGCGTCCCGCCCCCCCCCGCCCCCCCCCCCGCCCCCGGCCCCCCGGCCCCCGGCCCCCCGGCCCCCGGCCCCCCGGCCCCCGGCCCCCCGGCCCGTCCCTTCCACCGCAACGCCTGCCTCGCCCCTGGCCTCTCGCCTCGCCAGGCCATGCTGCGCCTCGCCGCGGCCCGCCACAGCAGGACCGAGGCCGCGCAGCACACACCCGGGGTGCACTAGGGTCCTCGAGGGTGCCCCTGGCCCAGGGGGTTGTCCAAGTACAACAAGTTGGGAGGGGGGAATAAAAATACGGACCGCACTTGAATTTTTTAAAATGCCCTGGAAAATCTCGGCTTTAATCGCTTTTGAAAACAGTCCTCTAATTACTCCGTCCGTGGGCCGCCGCCCTCTCCTCCGGGGGAAGTCGCTGGCCCTCGCAGCCCTCGCGGGCCGGCAGCAACAGGTGAGGGTGGACGCGCGGCCGCGGCACCCGACTCGGCCCCCGACCCCACCCCCGCCGCGCCCTCTCAACGGAGGCGCTCCCAAGGTCACGGGCAGGCCGGGGCTCCGCGGGGGTCTGCGGGGGGTCTGCGGGGGCAGGGGGTGGCGCCGGTGGCGTGTGGCCGGGCACTGAGGCGGCCGGTCCGGTTATTTCCTCTTCCACTCGCCTCCATTCATGAGCGGCCCCCGGCCCGGGTCTCTGGCCGGATAGACGACGCGCAACGTCGCCATTCGAACACCTCTCACCTCCCCTCCCTCCCCTCCATCGACTCGGGGCGGTCCGATTTTTGCACCGAGCACGCTGTGCTCTGCTCCACTGAAGCAGAAAATGTGTCTCAGAGGCCCAAGCCCGGCCCGCGGGGGGGGGGGGGGGGGGGGCAGCCGGGGGCGCCGCGAAGGTGTGCGGCGGCGGGTCCCGGGCCCCGGCCTAGGGGTGGTGGGGGCACGCCCGGGCACGCCGCGAGAGGCGCACTAGAGGAGAGAGAAAGTTGTCTTCGCGTCGGGGACCCGCGGGGCCCGGCCCGGCCCGACCCACGCGGTAGGGGTTCAAATGTGCTCAGGCAAGCGACGCAAGTCGCGCAAAGCCGCACATAACAATGCCGTTGTAAAAGTTGCACTAATAGAAATATGCTGATGTAAAAAAAATCACTTTGTCAATATGTTACAATATGAACTGAATTTTTTTCATATAATAAGCTAAATTCAGACATTATAACGAATAAGTCACTTCCCATCAGTCAGAGGATCAAGCCTATTGATTTGAGGTAATTCTAGCCGCATGTGTGGACCCGCCTCGCAGCGCCGCCGCTGCGGCCTGACCCTGGGCCGGGGCTGAGGAGGAGGCGGACCTCGGCGGGCCCCGGCCGGGGCGGAAGCTCTCGCAGTATGGTTCGCATGTTCCCATACACGGCGGGAGGTGCGAATAACCGGGCGTGGCAAATAACGCGGGAAACGGATGCGGCGAGAGGCTGTCTGTAGGAGGGTGGGAGGGGGAGGAGGGGGGGGGGGAGGGGAGAGGGTGTACAAAAACAAAAGAGTGAGTGACGAAATTTTGATTTTGTGCGCCGAATAGAAGTATTTTCGAACAAAAAAAAACAATGACCACATTTCAACTTTAAAAAAAAAACCGTCAGGGTGTGGTGAGAATGTCGTCACAAAATATCCTACTGACGGGCGCGGAAACGAGGGGAAATAAAATTTTTCGGTACCGCGCACTGCCCGGGACCCGTGAGCAGGTGCGGCATACGACTGACGACTTCGTGGTCGTGCGCTCGCATACAGCGAGCCCATCACACCAGCTGGCCGATTGGCTGGTGCCGAACTCTGCCTTTGCGACGTGAACGCTGTCGCTCTCGTAAGAGAGGGAGAGGGGAGAGAGAGAAAGATAGAGCAATAGAGAGAGAGAGAGAGAGAGAGAGAGAGAGAGAGAGAGAGAGAGAGAGAGGGGGGGGGGGAGGGAGAGAGAGATATCCGAGTTCGAAGAGTTCGGTGGTTCGGAATCGCACTGCAGGGGCGTAAGGTAAGGTATGCGGGGTGCATCAGCGCTCGCGTTGCCTGCATTAGCGCACCTCACACCCTCAATTCTGTATCCTTGACTCAATCGTTCTCGCCAAGAAATCTCAAATATGCTTGATACAAAAGCTTCTCAAATACGGGTTTCGAGAAATACTTGAGCCAAGTATTACGGAGGAATCATGTATTTGGGGCAATACTTGTAACAAGCAGAATTGCCATGAAAAGCCAATTTGGCTTCACCGAAGAATTAAGAATTGAGGGTGCACAGGAGGTGCCCCCCCCCCCCCCCCCCCGCGGGGGTCCCCTCCCTGCTGAGCCCCGATCGCCGCTGTCCCACGGCCATGGAAGCCGCGCCACGCAGCGCTACGCCGCCTGCTTCCCGGAAGGGAAGGAACAAAGCTTCAACATAGGGAAGAAACGCGACGGCCGCTGGCCCCGAGGAGCCGCTCGCTGCCGCCGTCGCTGCTGCTGTTGCTGCTGTGTCGCACACGCGGGTTGAGTTTCCTCACGGGTTCGCATTCGCCGGGAGCGGCGCGGCTGAGCTGACCAGTCGGAAGAGCGAAGAAAAGGTGTTTGTTTACTAATAGAGCGGCGTGTAGGAGGGGGGGGGGGGGAATGGGAACAAACGGGGCCGGGGGGGAGGGGAGTCGGCACTGTTTCACATGGGGTGGCAATGGTTATTCCAGTTTGTTCATTAAAATAATTATGATCGTGCTTTATTGGAAAAAGTTCAGTGGCTGATAGGCGCCTGCCGGCTGGGTAGGCAACCCCGACATCCTCACGCACGCCTGTCGCGCGGGTTGGCCTAACCTGACAGTCGCAGGCGCTCGGCCTCATATGCGATTATGCGTCATATGCGATTCGGAAATACGTTATGGAGATGTGTGAGTGAGAGAGAGAGAGAGAGAGAGGGGGGGGGGGGTAGAGGAGATCGTGCAAAGTGCGAAGTCCACAAACGTGTGGCGCAGAAGACGATGGACGGGCTGCCCCCACATTTCACACGGGCCGGCTGGACAAATCCGGCGCTTAGGTCCACTGAGATGAAAATAGGCTCGATATGCTGATGTTGACATTCTTCTAGCGAGTGGTGCCGAAGGCTCACGCCAGTGTCACGTCGCCGCCACGTCGGCCCGTCACGCTGCCGTCACGCCATCGTCACGCTGCACAACCCGGCCCAGCCCCGCGACCCCCGTTCCCGCGGACAGCGGCCACGCCTCCAATAAAAATGCAAAATTATGATTATGGCGCTGCCGTCGTCACGCGGCCAGGCCAGACCAGACCAGACCGCCGGTGCGGGGGGTTGGCTGATCTCTCCTCTTCAGAGGGGCTCCAGCTTTCTCCAGCCGCGGGGGTGAGGGGCGGCGGCTGGAGGCACTGGAGGGAGCCCGCGGCCACGCGGCACGACCACTGTCTGCCGGACCTTGAACACGAACACAACGCGAGGAGGCGGGGCGCACCGAGAGCATGACCCGGCCCGCCGCCTATAAATAGGCGCGCAGAAAGTCACCCGACACCCCAAGCGGCGGCGGCAGCGCCACAACCGCCCCTGCCCTGCACGCCACGCCCCGCCACGCCACGCCACGCCAAGGATGCCTCGGGGATTTATTGCCGTGCCGTGCCGCTGCTGGAGGGGCCGGGCGGGGGCAGACCAGGGCAGACGCGGGCGCCGGGACCAGCCCGCCCGGCGGGTAGGCAGCACATCCTACACCGGAGCGCTTGATGAGGCGACCGCGACCAACGGCGCCCCATTGGTCGATCCCGGTACGTTACTGCCGTCCCCACTCCCCCCCCCCCCTCCCACTTTGATCAGATGTTATCCATTAGCCCTTCCCCTCTCCCCCGACTCGTTTGAACACCGGCACCACCCCCTCCTCCATAGACAGTTAGGTGCGTGAAGTGCCACGTGGCTCGGGAGCGTGCGAACCCCGTCTCCCTCTCTCTCCTTCTGTTTCTCCTCTCTCTCTCTCGCTCCTGCCCACGACCGCATAAAACCACCCGAAACCAAACCCGCATCACCCTCCCGACCCGACTCAGTTTACGACAAGCGCAGGGGTGTGCGGGCAGAGGCTCCCATCCGGGGGGCGGGAGACGATTCATCAGGTGGGGGAGGGAGTGTCCCCCTCCCGCCCCGCTCCACCTGCGGGGCCGGAGGCAGCCGGGGGCGCCCGGGAGCGGGGGTGGAAGGCGCGTGGCTTGACGACGGATCGGATTCGGATCTGCGGCTCAGGCCGTGGCGTCTGTACTCGAAGCACAGGTGACGGGCCGGCGCCCGCGACCATCCCTTCCAGCCCAGTTCGCGACGCGCGCTATCCAGCTAAGGGGGGCGGTTCACGAATGAGGTCACGACCCTAGAGGGGGGAGGGGGTCAAGACGGCCCTCTGCCCTAAATGTGCCGGCAGGTAAGGTGAGACTCGTGAAAATAGAGAGAGAGAGAGAGAGAGAGGGCGAAAAATAAAAATGGAGCGTTACGTCATTTGTGAACAACCACCCTCCTCCTGCGGAATAGAGCAATCACTGCCATTCACATATCGAAGAAAAATGTGCCAACAGTTGTATGCAGACGCTTTATTTCGGGGCGAATAAAAAAGGAGTTCACGATGATTTCTATTTATTGTCACCAGTACAACTAATCAAACCACCGTCCTGAGACATGGCCTCGGCCCTCTTATCCTCCAACCTGCAAGGAAACAAAATTGCAGAAAGTTGCAAAACAATGACAAAATAGCATTGCCACACAAATACACACTCTTCAAATTCCGTGGCGAGGCGAGGCCCCGATTCAGCTATTTCCCGAATTATGCTGGTCGCCAACACAGGAGCACGGACCACTTCGTTCTTCAGCACCGAAACAGCATCGGCAATCGTATCTGCGGGCACAAAAAGTAGAAGTTAGCAATAATAACAATCGAAGCACCGAGCTCTCGCTACCCACCTAGGTCAGAGCCAACCTCCACCCGCTTGATGTTCTTCGTGGCGAGCGCGTTCGCCAACGATTTGGCACTCGTATCGAGCTGGTACAGCGCCGCCAGGCGCCCCGGCCCACCTTCAGCTTGTAAAGAAATAAAAAAAAAGCACAGAAATCGTGAGCAAACAAACAGAATTCTCAGATATGAACATGAACTCAGATAGGGTGTTCTGGGCAAGTCCGGAAATGAAAGTTGGTGAGAATGACCGGACATCAATAGAAGGTCAGCCATGATTTTTTTCATAATTATTTAAGGGGTAGCTATTTTGGCAAATTGGAAAAGAATTACCAAAAATGCACCTCTTTCGGACATAGTTAATACATTAGTTGACAAACTAAAATTCACAATAGAACATAAGATTCAGAATAAAAAGTTGATTCTAAAAAGCTTTGAAACGACGCAATGTCATGAACTGGTGCGATGTTTGGTTTTTGCTGCTTTTTTTAAAACCGAAAATGTCTATTTTGCCAAATACAGCAGAGATTTAAGACAAAAATTTCCTTTGGCTTGGGGGTCCTTGGGGTCACCCTGAATGAGATCTTAGACCTCCCAGTCAAACCTGAAACTTTCGATTTCAGCCCCTGGACGTTTTGGCGTGGAACGGCTCTAGTACCTAGCAGGGCGGGCACCACTTGCTTGCCGAGCTCCACCATGTGCTGGCTGCCTCGCAGCGTCAGCACCTGTTCACAGCGTCCGGCGAGGGCCTCGAGCTCCGCGGCGCCGTCGCCGGCGGCGCGCTGCAGGAGCCCCAGCTGCGCCTGCGACAGGACAGAAGGCGGTAGCGTGGCGCCGGACGTCCCATTCCACCACGGCAGTGCAAGAGAGATGTCCGACCGGGGATGCCCGGCGGGATGCCCGCACGGCCCGCACTCAGCCGCATCACCACGGCGCCACCAGACCAGGACAATCCACTCACCTGGGCCTCGCTCCGACCGCGCGCCGCGCCGCGCTTCAACAGGAGCTGCATGGCCAGCCCTTGGATGTAGTGCTGGTAGACGTCGTCGAGCTCGTCCTCGTCGACGGCGGACGAGCTGGACGCCGATGACTCCCCCTCTTGGATTGTGGGGCAGGCTGCCATCCGGTGCGGCGCCTGCTGGGAGTGCGGGGCGCCGAGGGTGGCCCCGAATCCGAGTGAGCGCCGACGGCTCAGGGCGCCGGCGGCGGAGCTGAGGCGGCCGCGACGCAGGGCTGGCGGCGTCGAGGGGCCGCGCACCTCCGCCTCCTCCGGCACCTTCCTCTTGAGGTCGTTGTTGTTGTTGCGGTCCATTGTGGCGGCGGGCGCAGGTGTCGGTGCCGGACGGCGGGGTGGAGAGGAGGCGTGCCCAGCCGAGCCCAGCCGAGCCGCACTCCTAGCGCCCATGGACCGTGCGGCAGAGCACGGAACTAGCCTCCCCCCCCCCCCCCCGCCCCTTTTTCACAAAAAATGCAACTGAATGTTGCAAAAAAAAATCGTACCCGAAAGTCAGCCCGTACCGCAATCCCGCATCTCGCTGGACCGTAACCGGTTAGGCGCCCGAACAGTGGCGGCACCGCTGCGCTTCGCTTCCCCTTTCATTCATAGCGGTTTCGCTCTCTAACAGCAGCGGCGGGAGCCTGCGCGGCGCGCGGCCTGCGACCGAAAGCAACCCTGTCGCGTCCCCCATCTCGTCCCGTCTCCGGTACCGCGGCTGGTATTGCAATGTGGTTTGCGACACACGCTGTATAGGCACGAGCCTGCCGTGAGGCCGTCTTACTCTTCACGCCATGCGTGCGCGCGGCGGTGGCAGCGTCGGCAGCAACAGGGTACTATTCCGCGGCGGAGATACTCCCCGCTACGGTACCCCCGCGCACGATAGCGCGGTTATAACGCGGAATACCGGGGTCGTACCGGTGAATAAGGGTGATAAGTTAGCACCTTGCACTCTAATCGGCTGGAGTGCCACGGCGAGGAAATTCCCTGCCCACCGGCTCGGCGGCGGCGCAGCGGCGGCACGGGGGGCTTATCTGCCCATATCGACCTCATTAACGCCGCCCATCGACGCCCCCCGCCTCGGGCCGCTGCAGCATCGCACACGCACGTAAGTAGCGCGGCCAGGCGCCAGCCCAGGACAGCCGCAGCGTCAGTCGGCGCGGCACGGCGGGCAGCACGGCATCGGTGAGCAAACAACTCCCCTTTTCTCGGAGGGCCGCTGCGTCGGGGGGCGTCGCCGCCGCGCCGGCCGCGGTGCAGCAGAGTTCGACCGGTTCGAACACAACGGGCGCGGAACTGCTCGCGCTGCGCGAATTTCGCGAGTCAGAGGAGGGAATTCCGCGGCGGGTCCTGGGGTTGGTGTAAAGGACATGGCAGTGGCCGACTGCGTCGGGCTAGGCTGTGTAACGAAAAACTGGCTGCTGCCGCTGGCGGGCCCGCCGACCCGCCCCCTTGGGTCCGGCTGCTGCAGTGCCGGTAGGCGAGCGGCGGCCTCCGGACTGGGCTGGCAACATCTCCTCCACCGCGGTTCCTGGGGACGTTAGAAAACTTGTCTCATCTCGGGAGGAGGCGCTCTGGCAAGGGGGTGCACAAAGTGTGAGTCTTCGATTTTGTTCAAACTTTGGTGTTTTTGGAGGACCTTTTGGTCGCTATGAGGACGCGCACCCCGCTGTGTGTGGGCCCTGCCAGCGCTGGCGCGCATCCTCGCAGGGATGCCGCTGGGTGCGGCTGCGGCCCGGGGCCCAAACTGTGCCCTTGGCCCTCTGTCGCCGCGTATTGCTGTCGACCAATCTAAACGGGACCGGGGGCCCGGCCTGTGGGGCCCTCTGTCCTGTCCTCTCTTTCGTGATGGGGGCCGCAGGGGAGGACTGGAGTGGGCTGGGGCAGCTGGGAGCTGGTCGGAGAGCTCAGGGTCTGCCGCGCCTACAGCCGGTGGCGGCGCACCCACGATCCCGACCCCCCTTGGGGAAGCCTCGGGACGGCCGGGCGGGAGGGGGCCGGGGGATCCCCGCCCTCCTAGAATCCAGGACCGAAAGCGTATACGAGGTCAAGGTCCAATCAGCTGGCTGAGGCACAGGCCACGAGCCAGGCCCGGCCCGACAGGGAAGGACTTGACAGGACCGCGTGAACAGGAGAGGGGGAGAGGATAACCACGAACCACGAGCGAATTGTCATCACGTCGAGTTTGGAGGGCCGGCTCGGCCGAGGCCGTAGGCACCGTAGGGCGCTCAGCGTCCCCCCCCCCCCCCCCCCAACTTTTGCAATCTCTGCCGCAGGGTGCTGCATGTGAAAATGGTCATTTCTTCGCCAACTCTCTGCATTGCACTTGCTCTGTTGACACTGAATTTTAAACACGTGCCTGCAGACAACTTTTCAGGTAACATAAATAAGAGCAGCAAAACTAACTAGTGTTTGTCGAAATTCGAGCTCTCTCCTCTTCAAAGCATTTTGTTGTGGAATAAATTTTAATTTTGCATTATGTTCCCCTTCAGATTATAGTTTGAATGATGATGGGGCCCTTCCTGCTCAGCTTAGGGAGCTTTTCAGGTGAGTACGACGTGTGAATGGATATTTAGATGTTTTCTTGTTATTGACTGAGCACGATATGCTTTTACTCAGATATATCGATAAGCACAAAGAAGAATATATAAGCATTTTGGGAGAAGCTGTAGGCATTCAATCAGTATCAGCCTCACCTGCGAAACGAGATGAAACTCTCCGTATGGTTAAGTGGACTGCTGAGAAATTAGAGAAAATGGGAGCCTCTCTCAATCTGTTGGACATTGGAAACCAGGCAAGGGAATTTATCTTGCCCGAACAAGAAATTTACACAGCAGACTGCATATTGAGTTATAAAATCTGATGTTACATTTACCTAAATAATTTTTCATTCTAAATTCAGACATTACCAGATGGAAATCAAATCAAATTACCACCTGTAATTATGGGGAGCATAGGCAATGATTCCTCAAAGAAAACTGTCTGCATTTATGGACATTTGGATGTACAGCCAGCAGCAATTGAAGATGGTTGGGAAACTGACCCCTTTGTTCTAGCTCGCAAAGGAAATGAATTGTTTGGCCGAGGAGCCAGTGATGATAAGGGACCTGTCCTGGCTTTCATTCATGCCATTGAAGCTCTTCTGAATTCAGAAGCTGGCCTACCTGTAAATGTGAAAGTAAGCCACTTTTGAAAAAAAAAAATGATTGCTTAATATACTGCAAAAAAATGCAATTCAATAATTCTTTAAATTTCTTTTTTAAAATTCTAGTTTATTTTTGAAAGTATGGAAGAATCAGGAAGCAAAGAATTAGACGACCTGTTAAATAAAAATAAATACTTTTTCCGAAATGTAGACTATGTATGCATCTCTGACAATACTTGGCTAGGAAAAACAAAGCCATGTGTTACTTATGGTGTCAGGGGATTAAGTTATTTTGCCATGGAAGTGAAATGCAGCTCAAGAGATTTGCACAGTGGTATATATGGAGGTTCTGTGTAAGTAATATATATGAACCAAAATTACTGTAAAAAGTAAAATCCTTACTTCTGTAAGGCACTACCTTTTTGAATACCAAACACTTTTTGGTTTCACACCAGGTATGAGGCCATGCCAGACCTGATATACATGCTCAATACATTGACTGATGGAAACGGTTCCATAGCAATTCCTGGCATAATGGATGATGTAAGACCACTCAGTGAAGAAGAGGAACATCTGTACCAAGACATTGATTTTGATGTAGCAGCTTATCAGGCTTACATTAATGCTACAGTGCTGCGTCACAATGGAAACAAAGTAAAGTCTTGATGTGAGTACCAATTCCACCTTGAAAACTGGATTGTATAGAAAAGAATTCTTGTTACAGACAAAAATTTTGATGGCTCGGGCGCGCTATCCAGCACTATCTATACATGGTATTGAAGGAGCATTCAGTGATCCTGGAGAAAAAACTGTAATTCCTGGGAAAGTTAGAGGAAAGTTTTCTATTCGATCTGTGCCAGACCAAACGCCTGAGAAAATTTCCAATCTTGTGATAGATTTTTTGAATAAGAAATGGGAGGAGCGAGGAAGTCCCAACATATTTAGGGTTTGTAGTTAAAACTTAGGTCATTCCCTTCTTTGTTCTCAAGTTAGGATTCAAAAAATAAATTTGCTCTTACAGGTTGACGCACTGAGCAATGGTCGACCATGGTTAAGTGACACGTCCTCTCCAAACTACCAGGCTGCCATTAAAGCAACTGAGCACGTCTACAGAATGAAGCCTGATCTCACGCGAGAGGGTGGCTCAATTCCAGTTACACTGACTCTTCAGGTAAGGCACAACAAAACAAAGAGTTAAAAATTGCAACAAGATAGAACACAGTTGAATTTAAGTGAACTGATGCTAGGAGGTATCTGGCAAAACTGTGGTACACCTTCCTGTTGGTGCAAGCGATGATGGTGCCCACTCACAGAATGAGAAAATTAACATAAGAAATTACATTGAAGGGGTGAGTTCCAGCATGATATGTTACTTAAACTATTTAAACCCTATTTAATATAATAATTTTAAAATTTTCTGTACAATTTCTCTTTTAGACAAAACTTCTTGGAGCCTACTTGTATGAATGCTCCCGCGTATGAAAGTTTTAGTACTTACTTTCTGCATACCTTCCCTCTTTCTTTACCAATAAATTTCTTTTCAAAGTGGTGGCATTTTAGAAGGCATTACAATAAACAGAGTACACAACTGAAGACCGTTGTTATAGTTACTTTATTGACCATTTCATAGATTTCATATGCTCTTATTTTGGAGGGCAAATCTTGTCTTTTACTATTTCAGCCTCAACAGAATCTCTTAGATTGGGTGCTTGATTTAAAAATATTTCTATCTTCTTGTAGTCTTCTTTCAAAGCAGCAAGCTAAACATAACAAAAAGCAAATTCATACAACTGGATCCAATTGCATAAAACAGCATCAAAAAATGAGTTCTTTACATATACATATACATACTCTTTCAGGAAGAGTTTGCTTCACATCCTCAGGAGCACTTGTCCAGAATTTGGGACCCTCAATAGTCTTTTGAATTTTGGTGATTTGTTCCATCAGTTTTAATCTTTTTCTAACAGCTGATGCAACAAGGGCATATCTAAGGTTCTCTGATATTTTCTTTTGATTCTCATCCTATATATCAGAGGAAGGGACACTAATAAATTTACAATAAGATTGTAACCAATAAATCAGGAGCTCAAGAGAACTTGCCTCCAGCAGAATTCTGACGCAAGAATTATCATTGATTCGCTCTTCGATCATAAAGTCAGATGACAGACCATCAATGGAAGTTACAGTTTCAGCAATACTGCAAGTTGAAGAGGCTTCTAACAAACTTCCATATTTGTTAAAATTATCAAAGTCATCTTTGGATTTTGTATAAAGTGCAACTGGAGGGGAAATGAGATTTAAAAAGACACCACAAATGACAAATCATGATTAAACTGTGAAACAAACCTGAAATCATTTCTTTCATTTTCATTCCATTCATATTTTTTAATTTTCTTATAGCTCCTGCTGTAGTAAGAATCAAATTAATTTCTCTCTCAAGATCAGGATTTTTCCACTTGAGCCACTGTGAGAAAAGAAATCTCTGATTACAGTTATAGCCCATAGATGTATGAAAATAGAAAACCGGTTTGGAAGGACAAAGCAGACCTTGCTAGGTTGGGGATATGGATGCATCATAATACTGTTGGCTTGTCTATTAATATAAGTCGTTCTTTGGTATAACTCTTCTGTGATGAATGGCATAAAAGGAGCCAAAACAGCTAGAATATTTTCAGCACACAATGCAAGAACAAATTTAGCAGCCTGTACAGATTCTGAGTCACCCTTTTGCAACACCCTTTTGGTATACTCCTGTAATAAAGAATTTTCAATACATTTTAACTGGTGATATGTTTAGAGGAAGAATGCCTTAGGCGCAATAATTACAGTAACTATCATACCAAATACACATCACAAAATTCAAGGTGCACAAAAGTCTGAAATCCTTCAACACATTCATGGAGATGCATTTGGCTTAAACTTTGGTCAAGATTGACAATAAGAGTGGACAATTTACTTAGTATCCACAAGTCCATAACACTGAGACACTTCTCATGCTCAGTCAGTTTTTGGGGTAGAGTTTCTGATTGTTCCATCACTCCTTCCATATAACGAAAAGCCTGCCAAATTTTGTTGCAAAATCGACGGAATGAATCACAGTGCTTCACATTAAAATCAATAAACTGACCTGCAAAGAAAATTTTGAAAAACTAAACAAATAAGTATACATAATTTCTGACAAAAGCAAATGGCAATGTTCACTCCATCAATCTCTTACTCTCAATTGGATAACAGCAGAGAGAAAGCCGCAGAGCATCTGTTCCACACGGTTGAATACCACGAGGAAACATTTTCTGTTGATTACTAATTGCATTTTTTACTTCACGAGATGAAATTATTCCCAATTTATGACTTTCAATCACTTTTTCCTCAAGTTCCTAAAAGTTATAAATTCAGATGTAAAACTCACAACAATAAATATGGGCCATAATTCAACTTTAATTCGAAGCACCTTAAGAGAACGTCCTTCTCGTATATCCTCAGGAGAAACCACATTTCCCACACTCTTAGACATTTTCCTCCCTGATGCATCTCGAATCATTCCATGTAGAAATACATCCTGAAGTTAATAAGCAAAGGTAATACTTTGGTCAATGAAACTTAGGATTTCACATGCATTTTTATAAATTTAAATCATTTATATTCTTACATTGAATGGCAGACTTTGAGTAAGATGTTCACCCAGAATAATCATTCGGGCGACCCAAAACAGCAATATATCATTACCTGTTTCCATTAGACTCAGTGGATAAAACTTCTTCATATCTCGTACCTGAGGACAGAACAGGTTTTAGTCGGGCTTAAATTATATACTGTGAGTACATAGACAATGAAACGAGATGGATGACAAACATTTTCTGGCCACCCTAAAGCAGATAATGGCAGAATACTAGATGAGAACCATGTATCCAAAACATCCTCATCCTGTTTAACAACAAGTCTTGGGTCATCAGGCTGACACGAAAAGTATGATGATGCTTTTGATCTTGCATCCTGTTCATTCTTTGCAGCAAACCACTTCTCTGATGTATCAGAAAGAAGACAACATTTGTAAGCAGGAATGCGATGGCCCCACCAAAGTTGACGAGATAGACACCAGTCCCTAGAAAGCAATTGAAGAGAGTGAAAACAGGGAAATGATGCATGACCAGATAAAGCAGGTGAATATAGAAGTCGAGATTCCTCAAACCAGTGCTAAACTTACTGATGATTTTCAAACCACTGGTTCCAAAACTTTTCAGCTTGCTTAGGGACAAGACGAAGACGATTTTCTTTCACTGCACTGATTGCCTTCTGAGCCATTTCCTTAGTAGATAAAAACCTGAAAATACCAGATGAAAGCAAAAAACAAAACAACAAAAAGAAACAACATATATTGACTATACGTAAATTACCACTGAGGCTTGGGAATAAGTTCAACAACATCTCCAGATCGACTGCAAATGGGAATAATCATTTTGTGAGGGCAGTCTCCTTGTAACAATCCTCTGGAGGACAAATCCTTCAATAGAAGTTCCCTAGCATTAAAACGTTTCATACCCTGCAAAAAAGATACTCATTTAAAAAACAAGATCATAATTTCCAGAATTGTTTTAAAATTATTTTGTTTTTCACAAAACATACCTGAAATGAACTGAATGTTTTACTAATGGTTCCATTTCCGGTGAAAACAGGAATTTGTTGAAGGTTATGTCGTTTTGCAACTTCAAAGTCATTTTTATCGTGAGCAGGGGTAATCTTCACAGCACCTTCATATAGAAAAAATAAAATAAAAGTATAACTACAAGGATTTTAAAGTAAAAGGAATACTATGATTCAGTTAAGTACCTGTGCCAAACTTTTGATCGACAAAGTCATCGCAGATTAACGGTATCTTCTCATTACGGTATGGGTGCCAAAAGAATGAACCATGCAAGTGAAAATATCGTGGATCTTCCGGATGAACAGCTATGGCAACGTCACCCAGCATTGTCTCCGGTCGTGTGGTTGAAACAACAATTTCAGTATCTAAAAGAAACATTTTTGGGTTAGCAAAATAGGTCATCATCCATTTTATTTGCTAATATCCTTTTTGTATCTACTAACCATTTTCAAATCCCTTGTAGACAATATTGGTCAGTGTGCCAAATAAAACAGGTTTCTCATAACCAGGCACAGGCAAGGTTGTGGGACCATCTATTTCATGATGGTCAATTTCAATGTCCGATATAGTAGACTGAAGACAACACGACCAACTAACAGGAATGTTGTTCCGGTATATGAGCTCTTCGTCAAAAAGCCTAATGAAAGCCTCAACTACAGCAGATGATTGTGTCTGAGGGAAGACAGTTAAGTGATTTTCAAATTTGGCAGTATTTTAAGTTGATAAGATTCAGTCATAATCTGGAAGTACATTACCTCATCCATTGTAAAATATTCTCTGCTCCAATCTAATGATGCTCCCATAAGTCGTAGTTGGTTCTGAATGTGAGAACCTTTCTCTTTTTGCCAATATCTAATTTCTTCAATAAATTTTTGACGTCCTAGCTGGTGGCGAGTCACTTTACGTTGAGTCCATAGCTGTTTCTCTACAACAACTTGTGTTGCAATACCAGCATGATCAGTGCCTGGTATCCAAAGAACATCTTGTCCAGTCATTCTTCGCCTAGAAATGACATTTTTCATGTTACTGCAAAGATTCCGTGCAAATGATATTGTTATGTGTGTAGTTCAGTTACCATCTGGCAATAACATCTTGAACTGTGACTGTTAAAGCATGCCCTAAGTGAAGTGTTCCAGTGATATTAGGAGGAGGAAGAATCATGGTGAAAGGTTTTGAATTCTCGGACCTTTGAGTAAGCTTAAAAAAACCTTCCTTTTCCCACCACTGGTACCACTCAGACTCCACTGCTGCTGCATCATAAACTTGAGACAGCTTTCCTGAGACATCTAGAAAGATAAGAATGATATAAAATGTTAATATTTGTTAATGTTAATATTTTCATTATATAACTCCTGAGCAAGAAGAATAGCATTAAGAAGAACTATTCAGTACACAAAATGTGCCAATCTAAAAGGAACTACAGTACAACGAATTCACAGAATTATTCGGATTATAATCTTAACTGTACATTATTTTATTGTAAATTACCATTACATATATTTTTTAGAGGTTAATACCTTTTTTAGACGATTCTGGATTGACCGAACTTGTATGAAAACATCTCCTCTTAAAACGCGAAGAAAAATTTGAAAGCCAGCCCTCATTGCAGGCTATCGAAATGCAATTCAATGCTTGACATTTAATATGTGGGTATAATTTTGAAGGAGAACGAATCAACAAAATCAGTGCAGACATCGCTGTCACACCTTTTAAATATCGCGCCCGCGGAGATTTAGCAGGGGAGATTTTACGCGCAAGAAATTTCTCGGAAATTAAATATTTCCGTCGCTTTTCAGAAAATTTAGCGCGATAAACAACGTTCAAGCAACAGTATGATTTAAATCTAATTTTGAACGGTAATAATAACATTCTCTGACCTCTAAAACATAACTTCTCAATGCGATTCTGAGATCTTACGTTGGCACTGGCGAATGAGAGGGGAAGAATAAGTAGTTCTACACCGAAGAGGAAGAGAAGGGAGGAGCTTCGAAAAAATTGAAGAACAGAACGGTATTCAATGCGGGATGCTGAGATCTGGAAGAACGTTGGCACGGCTTGAGTTAAGGGACCTAGCCTCGCAGCAGGGCGCCGTTGATCCAACTGCAATACAGCAATATCACAATGGATAGAATAGCAATACCGCAATAGAACTTTACTCTGTACACCGAAGAGGAAGAGAAGGGAGGAGCTTTGAAGAAGCAGAACAGAAAGTGCTGATAAAAGGGAAAGACTAGCCGGTTGAGTTTGATTGGGTGTGCCGCAGAAGGAGAACACTGTTCGTTGGCTGTGGCAGATTGCGCTGTGACAAGCAGATCATCGCACGCAGTCCCCTTTACCGAAGGTAATATTTTTTTTGTTGTATACTTCATTTCGGTGATTCCTGGCGAGGATGAAATATCTGAGTCCACGATTAACCTAAAGCATCGGCGCGAAAAGTGCGTAGTGCAGAATGCCCTGAGACTGCAGACGCCTCCTGGCATTCCTGTCACCTGCTCGAATTGATCCACTTTCAAGAAAGCATTCGGCGTTCTAAACCGTGTAATTGCCTCTAGTGTTCATTATGGCTGATGGGAGAAAGTTTTGGTCTTGACTTATCTGGTGTGTTTCATGGCTATTTTATTTAAACTTAAATTTTAGAAGTAATATTCCGAATGAGTCACAATGCCGCCAAACTTTCAAAATACCAGGCTGTGCTTTAAAATTTTACAGCCGCAAGCCAGAGTTGAATCCCATTTTGGGTGTTCCCTTAGCTGCTACTGTTACCAAGCCCTTTATCTCACAATCTTAGCAACTCTACTAACACCTTCATTCTAGGCTGATAAGATGACGGATTAGAGGTTTCTTTCTGAAACCACTTTTTGTCATACTCCTTATCTGTCTATCATCTTTGATCTAGTTTTCCCAGCGGTGATTTCAATCATTAAAAAAAAAAAGAATTAAAAATAATTCTTTAAACAGCCTTTACAGAGTCTTAATTTTCTAGCTATGTTTTCAGAGTATCATTACATACATGGAAGATAAGGGTAGGGTGGACTTTGAGATAGGGGAAGTCAACTGGGCAATGAGCAATAGTCCATCCATGTGCCTTTCTCCATGAGGTTTCAGTCATTCTTAGGGTCAGAGTGCATCTAATACTTCCATTTGACTTATTCCAGACTTGTTTTTCAAAATGGCACTTCCAGCTCCTCTCAAAGAGCTTTTTGGGTGAGTTGGTCTATGTGTCCTTGGGGATTTGAGGATTCTTCAATTTTTAGTATTATCTTGTATCTGTTTTTTATTGGCAATGTTTGTTCTCAGCTATGTGGACAAGCACAAGGAAGAATACATCAAGATTTTGGAAGAAGCTGTGGCTATTCAGTCGGTTTCTGCATCACCAGAGAAGCGTGATGAAACTATACGCATGGTTAACTGGACAGCTGAAAAGTTAAAGAAATTGGGTGCCACCCTGGAGCTCTGTGACATTGGTAATGAAGTAAGTGAGATCAAGTTATTATCAAAAGTCATCTTAGTGCAGATTTTTTTAAAGAAAAAGATTTTTAGAGTAGATTTGGGAAGAAAATTCTTTTAAACAAATTCTTGGTTTCTTTTCAGACATTGCCTGATGGGAAGCAAATCAAGTTGCCTCCTGTAATCATGGGCAATATTGGTAATGATTCTTCGAAGAAAACAGTCTGCATTTATGGGCATTTGGATGTGCAGCCGGCAGCACTTGAAGATGGGTGGGATACTGAACCTTTTGTCCTCACTCGCAAGGGAGACAAGCTGTTTGGGCGTGGAGCCAGTGATGACAAGGGGCCGGTCTTGGCCTTTATACATGCTATTGAAGGGCTTATGAAGACAGAAGCTGGCCTTCCTGTTAATGTTAAGGTAATTTAGATCTTTCATCATTTTGTTAATTCTGCCTAAAAGATAATCACTATCCTTTTCCCCCCTCTTTGTTTTAGTTTGTTTTTGAAGGTATGGAAGAATCTGGCAGTGAGGGATTGGATGATCTCCTGTATGGAAGAAAGGATTTCTTCACCGATGTAGACTATGTGTGCATCTCCGACAACTATTGGTTAGGCACAACAAAGCCGTGCATTACCTATGGACTTAGAGGATTAAGTTACTTTGGTATTGAAGTAGAGGGATGCTCCAAAGATTTACATAGTGGGGTGTATGGAGGAACAGTGTCAGTACAGAAATAATTTTTAACCTGAATGATGAATGATTTGTTTTGCAACTGTAACTTAAATTTATTTCTGTAGGTTTGAGGCTTTGCCTGATCTCATATACATGCTGCATAACTTGACTGATGAAAATGGTGAGATTATGATTCCGGGTATTATGGCTGATGTAGCACCACTCGCCAAAGATGAGGAGAAAATCTACAATGACATTGACTTCGATGTATCAGCCTATCATGCTGAAATCAGTGCCACTGAGTTGCGACACAAGGGTAACAAGGTGTGGTAGTAATTAATTTTGTCCCTTGTTTATCTAAACTAAATGGTGGATCATGTTATCCATTAGTCTTTACTAATGGTAAAATATTTTTTACAGACTAAACTTTTGATGAGCCGCTGGCGCTACCCATCATTGTCTGTTCATGGCATCCAGGGAGCTTTCAGTGATCCTGGAGCAAAGACTGTCATTCCTCGAAAGGTCATTGGCAAGTTTTCAATTCGCCTTGTTCCAAACCAAGACCCTAAAGTGATTGATGAACTGGTGGTTAAATTCCTGAATGAGAAGTGGCAGAAGCGGGGAAGCCCCAATAAGTTCAAGGTATTGTCTTATGCTCTTTAAACTTGCAACGCCGGATTACTCTGTACTAGAACATTTTGAATTTTGAAATATTTTTTTAGGCATATGCGCTCCACAGTGGTCGCCCATGGACAAGCGATCCAACCCATCCTCATTACCAAGCTGCCATTAAGGCTACTGAATATGTTTATAAAGTGAAGCCTGACCTCACCAGAGAAGGAGGCTCTATTCCAGTTACGCTCACTCTCCAGGTAAACACCGAGTTGCATACTGTAACATGGCCTTTTGTTTTGTGAGGTAATAATTAATATACAAGTTTTCAATTCTTATCTTTACAGGAGGTATCTGGAAAAAACGTTTTGTTGCTGCCTGTTGGCACAGGAGATGATAGCCCTCACTCTCAGAATGAAAAAATTAACATTCGCAACTATATTGAAGGGGTAAGTTTTCTTATTTTAGAGTTATTTTTACCAATTACATTGCTGTTTTAAATGGTGCTTTGGTACGATTGTCATTAAACTAAAATAATTTGCTTCAGACCAAACTGCTTGGAGCCTACTTGTATGAGTGTTCCCAGCTGTAAATGAATGTGCTGTTTTGAAGAAAGGACTCTCTACTGGCCATGAACTTCCAGAAGAACTTTTCCTGATGTGATTGTGGTGTGATATATCATCTGTAATTGTTATATTGTACTGAAAATATATCCTGGAAAATAAAATATATCTGTTAATACACACCTTGTTTTCTTCAGTGTATCTTCTCTTCCTTACATGTTTAGCCCTTACTGGTCTTGTGTTAGATATGAGTGGGGAGTGGGTTTCCATTTGTAGTGCTCGTGCTCTGCACGTCAAATTTATTACTATTTTATTTATCAAACTGTCGATTCTGGAGGGCGTGCGGTACGGACGGAGAACGGGGACAATGACCCGCCGAAATTCGGCCGGAGAGGGGTGGGTTGCCTACCAGCTGGGCGCTTAACGCTGGTTGGTGGGTCGGCGGGAGGTGGCGATGTTGGCAGCCAAACGGTTCAATTGGAAGTCGTCAGCTCGCTTCTAACCATGTTTCAAGCAAATTTTATGCTTTAGCCTCTCCTATTCACGGTATATGTGAACAGCGTAACATCAAAATTGAACTCCATGATCTCGTAAAGTATTTGCGTTGCTAGAATTTCCTGGGATACCCGAAAACATGTCGAACGATGTGAGTTGTAATTCATTTATTATTGGATTGGGCATTGCTAATGTTTGTTTACATGCTTCTTATTGTCAAGTTTGTTTGTATTACAAACCGCGGTTTTCCTCTCTTAGTTTTTCGGCAGTTTTCTCTTATTAGTCATAATGTGATGGTTTTTACGCAAGTCGATTGCTTTTGGAGGTTATTGTCGTTCGTGGTACCATTAAGTGATGTGATTCATGAACTACAGATAAATTAGATACTTCTATATTTGTTTAGTTTAGTTTCCGACCAATACATCTGTGTATTAATGTTCACCACGATTTTCTCCGCTTCAGAGTATCCTTCCAAGTATTGGGTCTTCACAAGGTGCATATTCAGTGCCAAATTTGCACCCCAGTGGCAACGATGGTAAGTATTGCTGATTTAAATTTAAATGAGCTACCTCTGCCAGACTGTGATTCATTATTGTATTTTTATTTCCAGGATCTTCCTTCATGTGTCCGTGTGGAACTGCATCTACCCTTGACCCACCAGAAAAGCACAAGATCGACTGTCCAGCCAGAATGTTAACTCTGATGCGTCAAAACAAAGAACTAGAGCTGACTGTTGAGCGTGTTCCATCTACCTCTCAAGGATTAAGTGGTGCTCCAACCTACCTTGCTCTTGGAGATGCACCAAGGGCTGGCACTTTAAATGAACATAAAAGTAATGATCCTCATATTCCTATTGATAGTGATAAGCCACATGTGTGCAATATTTGTGGCAAACAGTGTGACAGTAAAGGCTATCGCCGTCATGTTTTGTCTCACTCTGAGGAGAGGCCTCACATGTGTTCAGAGTGTGGTGATAGTTTCGCCCAGAATAGTGCTTTACAGAGGCACATCATGTCACACACAGGTGAGAAACCTTTTTCATGTGAAGTTTGTGGCGAGAGCTTTAAAGTTAATTACCATTTAAAAAGACATTACATGATCCATGCTGGTATTCGCCCTTATTCCTGTGAAGAATGTGGTGAGAAATTCTCTCGTAACAGTCACTTGAAACGTCATGTCATGATTCATTCTGGAGAGAAACCCTTCCCTTGTATGCAGTGTGGTAAAAAGTTTTTGAACTCCAACCATTTGAAGAGGCACAGCATGACTCATACTGGTGAGAAACCATATGCCTGTACTGAATGTGGAGAGAGGTTTTCACGAAGTAGCCACCTAAAACGTCACTTACTTTCACATTCAGGAGAGAAGCCTTTCAAGTGTGATGAATGCACACAGATGTTTGTAACACTGGAGAGTTTGAGAAGACACCATATCACCCATTCTGGCCAGAAGCCTTTTCCTTGTGAAGTTTGTGGTAAACGGTTTATGGACAACAATCATTTGAAAAGGCACTTGACTGTGCATGATGATAAACCATTGTCTTTGTCACCACAGAAGCGACAAGAACACCATGATTTCTCTCAGTTTGTTGACAAAAAGCCAATAGTTTCACAGATTCCGAAAACTGGACATGTAAAGTTTGAACCTGGAAATTCCTTTTCTAAACATTTTGGTCAAAATCTTCATCCTGCGTGATAGTACCTCATGAAATTTTCTGGTATGTGATAAGATTTGTTTGAGAATAAATAATTTTAATCATCTGTGGCAGGATGGGCATTTAATTGACTTAATTGGGTTCATAGTGGAGTAGCATCTGTATGAGAACCAACCTGTTGACCACTGTGGTCTTTGGCATGCATGTAGCATAAATTAGAATTTTGATACCTTATATAATATTTTTGTAATGAATGAACTTTTGCTTACTATGTGTACTACACTGGTGTTGATGGCAACCTGTACTGTTTGCCTAGCAATTTTAAATAAGGAAAGAATCTAAAGCAATTGGCAATTTTGTGTATTCCCTGTGTACATAATACATGTTAATGTTTCTAAGCTCTGGATTTTTACTCTGCAGTTTTATTTATTTAAATCCAATACAGAAGTTGATCAACACTGGCAATATATAACTTTTAAAGCTATGAAGTCCAGGCGAACATTCTCGGCAGTCTTCAAATGCTGCTTAAAAAAAAAGAATCAATTATCGGCATATAAGACGACATGGCGCACAAGACGAGTGCGATTTTGAGAATATGTAGTTGGAAAAAAAACTTGTCACCGCCGTGTAGTAAGACGACCGAATCGCGAGTCTTGCAAAGTCCCAATCAGGCTGGGAATGACATTACAAACAAGTTTCAAAGCAAGATATGATAAATTTCACTTTGTTATTTGTGCCGCTCGCCGAACTGCCTCGCTGCTCCCGAACCCCTGCGGATGAGCAAAGGCAGAGGGGCTTCCCCCCACGAAGTGTTGTGTATAGACGGTCGGTCGTTACTACGCTTCACCTAAGATAGTGATAACGTTTTCGTTTGGGTGCAGGACAATTTTTAACCAATTCAAGCCATTATCCTCAATTTCCACACTTTGCCTCGTCTTATAAGGCGACACGGCATACAAGACGAGTCGAATTTTCGTACTTCCGGGAAGTGATATGAAAGGTCGTCCTGCCCGCCGGTAAACTAGTTGCCCCACTTCCCTCTCCTATACCCGTCCCGCGCCCTCCCTGAAGTTAAAGTACATTAATTTAGAAAAAAAAAGTCCGGATCGCGGGATCTGTGCGCATAACAAACGGCCGAGGGTGGGAAGTAGGCACAACATACCCCCACCCTCCCAAACCCGGGTAAAAGGAAAAAAAAAAACTGGCCACGCCCTTGACATTTGGATCTGCTGAGTGCTCAGTGATCACCCTCGAAGACTTTCCCCTTTTGCGGTCTGGAGAATGTATCAAAGTTTTCAATGTAGACTGCTCAGTAATGTGCTGTGACTGCAGTACTGTGACTGTACTGTGACTCATGGACTGCAATTCGCCAAGTCGTTAGATCACACTTGGCTTCCCTTGGGAGTAAGCACGGAGGCGGGGGTCGTCGACTGTCACATCTGCGGCACATTCAAAGTTTGGCGGGTCTAACGGTCTAAGTCCGAAGTTTGGATGGACTCGGAAAAGTTAAGTCGGGTGAAGGACACAAAAAATATTTTGAAATTGATTTTTGATCCAAAAATATTTATTTTTGCGCAAATTTGCACGAAACCTCGAGCAGAAATGTATTTTTGAAATGTGTTTGTTTACTTGCTACGGCAGACAGCGACTACGTAGTTCAAGCGTTGGTGTTCTTTAGCGTGAAATACACATTTGCTACGTTATTCGTTTCCCATTTTATTTCATTCGTCCCGAATAAATGCTTTGAAATCATTTAGACACGCCTTTCTCCGGCAGTGGACGCAAAATGTTTTCGTGAGGCAGTTGCGCAGGACAATATTAGTCGTCCACTTGACTGTTGTGATTGCGGCTCGCGTCGTTTCCTTGCTTCCCAGCTCATTCGTCGCTCAACCTCCAACAGTTGGTTATCCTGCTCATCTCTTCTTCACACAAGCAAAATGGCAGACATCTCGCAGAAGGAGCTTCGTGAGGAGATTACCGGTAAATACGGATTTCTATATTATCCTGGTTTTCTTGTGCGTCCGATTATGATATATCGTATTATTTTTGCACCGTGCACGTTTTTCGCGCATCAAACGGGGCACCTCTCTAAGGAAAATATGGTATTTCTCTGGTGTAAAATGTGCCTGGCCCTGCGTCCTCTCCCTCGCTTTCTCTGTAGCCATGACGCTACTGCGTTGGCGTCCCCTCTTGTTTTCCTTGGTCCTCTGATATTACGGTAGTACGCGCCTTTTCTTTTATTTGGTATTATTCTCGAAATACTATAGTTTGGTGTCGGTGTGTTTCCAAATCCGGCTTTGCCCAGAACTGACTGGAAATGGGTGGAGAAAATGACGCTTGTTAGGCGACGCTCGTGGATACTACAAGATGGCGTTATATAGAGCTTGAAGCCCACAGAGCGTTCAACCCAAGCCAGTTTTCAAAGCGACAGTATACCTTATATCACCTTTGTCCAAGTCTATTTTTTGTGTCTTTTGGAACCCTCTGAACCTCCCCTGCCTTTTTAGTAATAGGATGATGGATATACAGTTCGTATTTGACGAATTATCGGGCATATTGTGGGACTTGGTTGAAGGTCCTCTCCCCCTCTCCTGACACATAGGCCTAAGAAAAATCGAAATTATCTATGCTGGCCTCTCATTGTTGTGTCTGAGGTATTAGGCATATTTGATTTGGTTAATTATGGGCTACAATATTGTTAGACTCCTGTTAGCCAATATTGTGTTATGTGCCTTGTCTTTTCATTATTATGAATCAAGGTCCATTTTAGGTAAAATCTCCTTTGTTTGAGATTTTGAGTTTTTTCATGTTCTTTTGCTGTGTTTTATGTCTTATGTTTGGTGGGAAAATGCTCAGTAATGAGTGCTATTTCTATCTGCCAATTAATATTTTCATCAGTAAGAATTAATTGAACTTCCAAAAATTTGTGACAGTTTGTTTGTGAAGTTCATGTTGTAGTACTGTGTCCTGAGACATAAATTTAGTTCTGTAGTGGGTCTCCATAGTGTGGACCCATGTGTGGGTTAGCACTTGCAAATTTTGGGTTCTATCTATATATTACTGGAATTTTTATTATCCATTTTTATTGTTTAATTTTTCTACCATCACACTTGCACTTGGTTTGCAATTTCATGAGTTTTTATTTTTTTCCACAGCTATCCTCAAGGATGCTGACCTCAACACAACTTCAGCCAAGAAGGTCCGCCAGCAGATCGAAAAGAAGCTGGACATCGATCTTTCTGACCGGTATGCCTTATTTTTCATATTTACCCTTGCCTTTGATGGGCTGTCCATTTGCACTTACGTTTATTTTATCTTTGCAGCAAAAAGGAGGTAGATGACCTCGTAATGGAGTGCCTCCAGGAGAAGCAGGATGAAGCCAAGGATGATGATGATGACGAGGAGGAAGAGGAAGAAGAGGAGGAGGAAGAATCTGAAGAAGAGAAGAAGCCAGCCAAGAAACGAGGACCTCCTGCTAAGAAGCCTGCCAAGAGAAAGAAGGGAAGTGACAGCGAGAGTGAAGATGAAGACGAAGCTAGTGATGAAGAGTACAGTCCCAAGAAGAAGGCCTCCCCCAAGAAGGGTGCTGCTGCCAAGGGGGCCAAGAAGTCAAAGGGCTCTGATGACAGTGACGACGACTGGAAACAGCCCAAGAAGAAGGCTGCCCCCAAGAAGGCTGCTGGTGTAAGTGAACTTTTCAAGCCCTGTTCCTTGGATTCATTGCCTTGCATTTATTAATGTGTCCTTCCCAATTTGTTTCTAGGGCAAGAAAGGAGGTGGTGGTGGATTCACTAAGGTGTACAATCTGTCCCCTGAGTTGGCTGCTGTTGTTGGCCAGGACTCCATGGCTCGACATGAAGTGGTGAAGAAGGTGTGGGCTATCATCAAGGAGAGGAACCTATACGTAAGTAGCATTATTCCCTTCAGAGATAAGACAGTGTGGTTAACCTTTTATTTACTTTCTGTTCAATCAATTTTCAGGACCCCAAGAACAAGCAGTATGCCATCTGTGACGACCAGATGATGAAGGTGTTCAAGGTGAAGAGATTCCGTACCTTCGGTATGATGAAGTACCTGAAAGATCACTTTGTTGATTAGACCATCTTTTATGTAGCGTCTACAGGCTGCACTTTCAATTTCTTTTTATATATAGATAATATGTATAATTTTAGAATATTTAATCTTCCACACCTGAACTTAAAAATGACAGTGATAGTTGGTTAGTGTTTGAGTGGTGAGAGTTGCATCACATTCTGAGGTTGTGAGTGGAGTGGTTTACTTCTATTGAGCCTTACTTTCGAAAGTAGATTTTGGTTTCTTTTATGTGTGATCTTCATTTAATTTCTTGCCTGACCTGGTATCCTCACTTGTCTTCTAATAAAGTGAGTTACTTAACTGTATGTCCTAGACATTGCTGCTTTAGCATATAACTTCCCCCTTGGAATGGGAAATCATAAACATGAATTTTAATGTATGAGCTGTCTCTTAAATCAAATGGACCGTACTTGGCATGTTCAACTAGAAAAGTATACTTCTGTAGTTCTTCTCCAATTCTGAATTCTCAATAAAAACGGATCTCAACACGCTGGACCTTTTTATTTCTGCCTACACACCTTTGACCAACATGAGCTTGGGGCTCGATTGAGAGGGGTGAATGTGATGCTGAGCGGTCTTAGTACTGCTGAAGGATGACAATGATTGCGGGAAGGATCGTGCGGCACCGCTCTTGGGGTCGGGTGGTGCGCGGGATGTTCTCGGAGGGTCGGAGGTGTCTTAAGCCCCTTAACCTGCGGCTTAGCCTTCGCGATGTAGTTGGTGCTGGTGCGCCCCACTCGTGTGCAGTGGCACTGTCTGGCCCCTCCCCTTCTCGGCCCGGGGTTGGCAGTGTGGTCGTTGCCTCGTGCGCTTTGGAGGTCACCATGGACGTGAACGCCTTAGAGCTGAGCCAGGCGGGCATGGCCGGCCTTCGTCCTTGCCCGGCCCGGGCTTGCCTTTGCCCGCTTTTACCGCAGCGCTGGGCTGGGCCTGCCGGGCCGGGGGAAGAGTGGGTAGAGGGGTGCCGCAGCCGCGCCGCCAACGGTGGCCGGTCGACGACGGTTACGCACGGGGCGAGAGGGGTGGGAGGGCAGGGGTGGCTATGGTGAGAGGCCAAGCCGGGCGAGGGAGGGTGGAGAGCGGTGTGGCAGACGCCCGGGGCCGAGCCGGCCGGGTGCGGGAGGGTGGGAGCTGGCGGGGCCGGGCCGGTCTCTGGAGAGGCCGCTGAGCCGGGCCCTGCGGAGCCTGCGGAGCTGAGCGACAGAACACCGGTGGCTCACTCTATCGGCGTCGCGACGCGACACGTCGCGATTCCGGTTTGCCATCGGCGTAGACGCGTTGGGGAAGGGGGAAGGGCCACCGATCGAGTCGAATCGCGTGGCGGGCCAAAGGTATTTGGAGGGGGAGGGGGGAGGGGGGGCAGCGCCAGGACAGCGACCACCACCCATGAGGTGTGCGGTGCGGGTTGCGGCCGTGTCGGCGTGCAGTCGCGGCTGTGCCGCTGTGCTGGGCGCGGGCCGGCCGGTCACGAGCCGCGTCGGGTCGGCCGCCAGCGACTGCGCTCTACTGCGGCCGCGTCCGGACTCGCGTGGGAATGCAGGCGCGAGCGGGAGGGAAGCACAAGGACTGAGCGACCGGGGCGACCGCCCCAGGCTGCCCCGGGTCCGCGCCCTCCGCCGCCGACCAGACGGCCACTATGCAATTTGAGATGCGCTGCCTCCTGTCAGAAAGGGGAACATGCAAGCGTGACACTCTGCGGCAGGGGAGAGGAGGAGGCCCGTTTCCGACGGTCGCCAGAGTAAGTCCATCCGAGTGATGCCGTCGCGGGAATACGGCATGCCGCTTGAGCAGGCAGCCCACTCGCCCTCGCACTCAAGCTGTAAATAGGCAACCCGCTAGGTACGCTGTAAGCTAGCCAGCAGGCACGTCGCTGCCCGGAATTTTCGGAGGGGCTCATGTTCATGACTTTTGCCTAGGTACAGGCTGAATGTCACACCGGTTGCCTACTTTTCAGACGGCATTCCAAGGGCTTTCGGGGGGGGGGGGTCATGAACTCTTGACCCCCCTTGACCCGGCCGCTCTGCGTGCCTGCTAGCTGGGCTATCGAATAACACGCCATTTCGAAATCGAACCTGGTAATGTTTTTGCCACATTTAATTCGTCACCCGACATGCATCAGAGTTGATTCGCAAAAACAAAAAAACAAAAAAAAACACACAACCGTGTGTATTTCAAGACTGCCTCCGGAAGAAAGATTTTTGAGGCAAAAGGTATTGTCCTTTTTTTTTGGTGTTGAATTACCATTGTGATTACAACATTTCCCGTACCCAGGCATTTAGTCGCTTCGACTTCGAAAAAGCTCGCTCATTCGATACTCCCTTCCAAAGGGCCCTTGGACCTACTGTCGGCTAGAGAGACTCAGAGTCTGTCTAGCTCAGGGCGGCCAAGCAGGGCGATTCCAAGCACTGTCTTACCCCCTCTTTATCGCTCTATGCAGCACCGCGCGAGAGCGACAGAGACAGCCACCGCAACGTGTAGGAAAGCAGTTTTCGGAATCAGAAGCCAGGGCTCCCCTTTCTACCCCCCTTGCATAGCCTATGGCTCGATGGCTGCCCATGGCTGTCCGCGGCGGGGGACACGAGTGGCCGGGGCGGACAGAACTGGCACTGCCCGGGCGGCCGGGCCGCGCCGCGCTGTAACAGCCGTTGCCTTTAGAGTTGCACGAAATAGGCTCTATTCAAAGTGTGCCGGTCGATAAGGTTCGTCGGCGAGGGCTACGCAATGACTGTGTGCTCGGTCCGGGACGAAGGGGCGTTCAGGGGAGGGGGGGGGGGCGGTAAATTTGGACAGGTGAATAGGGAATGGAGGTCGAGGCGGTGAGGGGCAGAGGTAAAACGAATCACCGTGGAAATTTCGATTTTAAAGGGATGATATGGTAGGGTGTATATATCGATCGGAGAAGCCCAGTCAAGCAATACAGTATGGATGAGATGTCTAAGAAGACTGGGGGTTCGCATTCCCGTCCCGGATCTGCTGCTCACGGCATCTTCTCAGCATCCGGTCTGCGGCTGGCTCCTCCGGAAGGAGAGGAGAGGTCCTCGCCGCGTCCCGGGAAACGGGTCCGGAGAAGGAGGAGGCCCGCCCGAAGGCCCAGGGGCCTGCCGGGGACGGCCCGGGGACGGCCCGGGGATGTCCACCAGGGTATGGCCGGATTACGCGGGCTTTCGAGGAAGCGTCAGGCTGCTGTGCCTCAATCAAGGGCGACGTTAGAACGTGGGCCGTGCCCCCCCCCCCCCCCCCTGCTACGCGACAAGTGCGGGCTGTTTGCTTTCTGTTTCTGCCCGAAATGTGAATTCGCCACGTCGATCGAGCCAAAAGCCGTACATTTCGAAGTCGTCTCGTCGCGCCCGAGCTCCGCGGCGGCACGCTTCCTTATTTGCTCCCCCTCCCCTCGTTCCCCAAAAGCCTCAGGAGTGTCCCGTCTCCTCCCCCCTTCTCTCTCTCTCTCTCTCTCTCTCTCTCTCTCTCTCTCTCTCTCTCTCTCTCCCCCTCGCTCCTGTCCACGAAGATGACGGACGTCCCCTTGTGATATGCGATTTGCCCCTAAATATAGAGTCGCCCGCCACGTGTTTCGCCTCTATCGGCCAACGTCACTTCCGGATCATCGTCATCACCACCACCATCATTGCCCTCCTGCGCGCCTGCCTCGCTGTCTCATTCGCACCCTCTGATGCTCGCTCACTCGCACCCCGCGTAATACGAGTGCGAGAGAGACAGCCGAGGTTTTGTATGAAACGCTCTGCCCGAGGATACGTGCACCCCCCCCCCCCCTGTCTGTCCGCCTCTGTCTCTGTCCCTCCCCGACGGACAGCCCCGTGAGATGTGTGAGTGTTTGCGTTGCTGTTCGCGTGCCGCGCCGCTCCGGGCGCCCTATCACGATTGCCGCCCGCGCGTGGCCCATTTGGATATGAGATTGGTGGAGGGAGATGTGTGTGTGTGTGTGCGGGGGGGGGGGGGGGGCGGTATGCGACACCTGGCGGCAGTTTTAGACGCTCTGCCCCGCCCCGATGGCCGGACAGTGTGGCCGACGTCATTATTAAAACACACACACACACACAGCGCGCGCGCACACACACACACATACCACATTTACAAGCGTTCAATATGTCCCGGTCGTCTGTCTGCGCCGTATCGGTGTCGTGACGCGGCACGGGTAGCGCGTCACCGATGTCATCAAGAACGATACCCCCCCCCCTACCCCCATAAAAAATGAAACAGATACCGCGCAGCAGCGGGCTTGCGTGGGCAGCATGAGTACTTGTAGTACTCGGAGTGCCGGCGCCATGCTCCCCGAGTATCTGAAATTAATCTCGGCAGGCGTCTCATGTTCTGCGGGGACGCGGGCCGAAGAGGAGGACGTCCGGCCTAGGACTCCCCGGCCTCCATGGCCCGCTCCATCGAGGAGTGCAACGCCATCCTCCGGAACCTGTCACAGGAGTTGAGGTCGGTGGTGTTTCTTGCTGGCGTGCTGCCTTGCCGCCCTGTCGCCCGCACAGAGACTCAGACAGAGGTCTCTCCAACGCTCTGCCTCTGAGTCTCTCTACCGCTGCGCCCCGTTGTCCAGGTCCAGGTGTCCGGCCGGCGACCAGTACTGCTGCTACCTGCACTGCTGCTTCGTGGTCCGCCAGCCCAAGGAGCTGTGGGAGACGTGGTACTTCTGGTGAGGACCGCCTTCTCAGAAAACGCCAGGAAAGTGGGGAAAAGGAGGCCTAAACACACGGGTGTTCGGATTTCGCCCACCTCCCGCAGGCAATGTATTCGCGGCTAGAGTCCTGCAGGGACACGAGTCCTATAGTCCCCCTGAAGGACTCTATTGGCGGCCTGCTGGTGACCAGACGCGGGTAGGCACAATCGTAACACCGGGGGGGGGGGGGGGGGGAATATACACCTAGAAAAAAAATGGAAACAGAAGAAAACCAAAAATGAAAAATTACCACAAAAATAAAATTTACAAACAACGAAAGGGGGGAAAAAAAGAAAATGATGGCGCTACGTTTGCATGACGGTTCGCCAGGTTCGGCATGGCGGTCGTCGCGCTGCTGCTCGTCACGTCGGCCGGCTCCTTCGCCGTGGGCATGTGCGCCCGCAAGCGCCACCAGCTGATCCGCGTGCACCACCAGCCCGGCGCCGGCGCCGGCCTCGGCCCCGGCCTCGGCGCGGCGGAGGCCGAGGGCGGCCACTGCGGCGGCATGACCGTGAATCTGGCCCGCGCCACGGCCACGGCCCCCGTCACGGCTGTCACCGGCCCTGACGGCCTCATCCAGCCGTACGTGGCGGGGACGGGGGACGGCGCCCTGGGGCTGCCCGCGGAGGTGGCCGCCCGCTACAAGACCCAGGGGACGCCCACCGCCACCGCCATCTTCCGCGGGTGAGAACAACGCAGCCACGCGCCACGCCCCCCCCCCCCCCCACACACACACAAATCCAAAATATCGCAAACAGAACAGGAGAGCGAGGCGCCCCTCAGACGGGTGGAGCGCGCAGTCTCCACTCTCCGAGTCTCTCTTGCCCGCCTCAGCCTGCGGTCGAGAGCATAGACCACCCGGCGCATGCGCGCGTGAGACACTCGATGTTGCCTACCGTGCCGGGCGCTTGTCTAGCCGCCGCAAGTCGCACGGGCCCGGCCCTCTCTAATCTACGTCTGCCGCTTCCGACCGCACATTGTGTCCGCAGCGCCAGCCGTCGAGCCAGCCGCGCCGACAGTGCCGAGGGCGGCTCGGGATCGCTGGACCAGGATGGCGACGTCGACGAGGGCGACGAGGGTGACGACGGGGAGGACGTGGCGGGCCCGCTGGAGCCCGCCTACCCGCCCATGCAGCCGGTGACCATCGTGAGGGGCCCGCTGCCCGAGGGCGGCTACCGGCACACGGAGACGTTCACCGAGTTGGTGCTGCCCCCGGGCTACGTGGACCCGCAGCCCAGCCACAAGCACCCATGAGCCACGAGTCTCTCTCTTCCTCTCCCTCTCTCTCGCTCCCCTACTCCAACGTGTCGTCAGTGTTTGCGTTCGGTCGGGAAAAGGTACGGTTCAAGAGACGACAGAAAAGACTAAATAAAACAGTTCTTTTTAATTCATAATAATTACAGTAATAACAATTACAGTCTAGCAAATCAGTTTCTTCTGCTTGGAGACATACCATGAAGAATAACATGAGTCAAGATATGTATACATATACATGAAAATAATTGAATAGAAGAGACAGGTACAACAGTTCAGCTCCCTCCTCACCATTCCACCCACAAATGTACATTAATTAATGGAGGAGTGGTCAAAAAATCATGGATTCAGAGATTCTTTCTTTAAGAAACAATTCAATGAGCAAATCAACATCCTTCACAAGTAAAGAGAATAACAACAGATTCCTTCTGCGACTTAATTCCTCCTCAAGCAAAAGGCAGACTTTGACACACTAAATAAGCGGTTGAATTTGTGCTGTGGCAAGGGAGGGATATACTGATGGCCCAGAAATACATCTCCAGTAAGAAACTCTTGGGAAAATTTGGTTGGATTCATCTCAAAACTAACCAATCTCAATCTCAGTAATGAACAGGTGCATTCCTACTAATCAGCAGTTACCAACGACTGTTCACAGTAACATTAACAATAGTATTTAACTTCCACTTTGAGAGAAGATGTTATACAAATACAAGAAAAATGAATATGCACGTGGTACATATATCTACATAATACACAAACGGTAATTTGCAGCACACCATAAATGGAGGGACGGTTTTTGTGCTTTTCGGGTACTATAGTTAAGAAGACGAACAGACTTTTAGGGTACAAGGGTTAAATTGGCAAAGGTTCCACAGTACAAATAATAAAAGAAGCAAATACCATGTAAAGTACACTTAAATTGTCACATGATAACTAACAATGGGTAGGTCGCATATGTTTTGGGTGCAATGGGGTTTCCCTAAAACTTTACATCCAAGAATGAAGATGTTAAACAACATTGGCCCTCCTCCAGATTTCAAAGACAAACTGAATAAATAGAACTGAAGCGCCGTTTGTCATCTTACTATGAGAAAATTAAAATAGTCATTGTTACAAAAGTACAACACAAGACAAATAGAATAAATTAGTATTATTGCCATGAAGCAAAAGCTATACAAAGCAGAGTGTAACATGCAAGTGCAGCTACTGTAATAAACAACACAAGGAAGTCTTTCTTACATCAGCAACAGAAATTACTCTCAATTCAGAACAGCGATGGATAAAATTCATTGTAACAGAATTTATTCTAAACATAAGACACACACCTAATACAGCAAATTGAAAACCGGCACCGGCACATACAAATGAAAACAAAAAGGTGATTGTGCTTCTAGAGAAAGAGAGAGGAGCTGCCCTAAACCAAGATTAGTATTCATATCATGTTAGATTAATAGCACAGAAAGAACTGCCAAGAAACTGCACGAATCCATCAGTTCCGTCAAACAAAGGGAATAACATGACATTTTCTCTAACACTAACAGCTCTTAATTTTTTCTCAATATTACTCTTAAGTTTCACACAGCCTAAATTAAGAAATGAACACTAAAATGTCTCAAAAGAGGCACATAATATTTCAGCACATAGTGTAATGCAATAATTGTCTTGGCAATCAAATTAGATGGACAGAAACCATGGAATCTCATTAAGGGGATAAAAAGGAATTACTCAGTATTCATGCAGGGTACACGAAACTAATGGGAACAAGCACACTTAACAAAATATGCACACCTTGGCACTATGGGGAGTTAAATTAAAAACTCAAGACCACAAAGTTACGAAGGCTCAAACACCAAGAAAGGACATAGAAAAGTAATTTTAAAGATAAAACAAGAAGTAAGAAAAGTAAGCTACAAAAATCCAATTCCAATGAACTTGTTTAATCTCTCACTCAAATACTTAATGTAATAAAATGCAGAAAAGAGACAACTTTTCTGGAATGGTCCTCACACTATCTCTGGACATTGGACCTTTAATAACCACTAACACAGGTGAAAAAAGGAATAATTTTCTTAAATCGTTTTAGAAGGAGTCTTGAAAATAATTCAGAACTGAATTTATAACATGTCAAATATTTGAAACCAGGGAATGATGTTTCTTATTTGAGATAAAACACCACACTACATAGGCTGTCACTGAATATCACAAGTGTAGAACTCCAAATACAGGGCAGAGAATGTATCTACAGTGTATGTTCAACAATTCAACAACATTGGTCATGGTCACTACTAAGTAGTCCACATTTAGGAGGAGGATTGAAAATATCACATATATCCAAGTAAGATGGAGTTCCAAATCCAAAAATGTGTTCCAAAAATGTGAAGACACTTGAGAGATTGAGAATTTTATGAACATATTGTTTTTGAAGCGGTATACTTTCTCCAACCACATGATTTTACATAACAAACTAACCAACAACTAAGACTAATACATATGTACAAATTATTTTGATAACCTATGTGATTGCACAATGATCCGACAGTCTATATAACACTGACTTTCTTTTTGGATGTTGAAGGTATAAAAAGAGGTAACCTGACATTTACATTCAAACATGCCTTGGCTTGAAAGAGAATAGCATAACAAAAGAACACAACTCCCTATCATGAGACACAGTCCAGCTGTAATCACAACAAAAATGTGAACCTCAATCTGCACAACTTATGATTTATCTATTCTGTCTTCTTAGCTTTCACATCTTGCTGTTTTAATTTCTTGTAATCCTGGAAAAGGGTGCGCATGTCTGCCAGAGCCTTTTCAATGTTTTTAGCAAACCTGCTGGAGTTCTGTTTGAATAAGGGGAGAAAACAAACGTAGTTAGATGGACAAACAAACGATTATGTTCACTAATTAAATTGTGATGACATGCCATAAGAAAATGAATACAAAATAACTTACAGTGTTTTCACAGCTGCGCTTGCAAGAAATATGGAAAAAGATGAGATCTTCTCCAGCAATAATGTACGAGACACCATAACCATCATCTGCCACAGGTCCAAATCCACCTCCAGCAGAAATGCACTGAGGGAATTTCTTGAGATCCATTTTGTTGGTTTGACCATGAGGTGTTTGAGATGTAGATAGCCTCCAAGGTTCACTTAATACCTCCTGTATAAAGCAAAATTTGATTAGCCGTGGAAAAAAACATAACAAATGAAATCTTCCTGACTATCCTTACTACAAATAAAGCACAGAAAATATACCTTCAAAAATGGAGAATCTACTTCAAGGTATTTGGAAACAACATATAAGCAGAAAAGGTGGCGATCAATGCCTTTTCCACACATGGCATCTTGAATACCTAAGTGATGTATTTTGCAAGCTTTCTGCAGAAGAGCAACACGTTCCTCAGTCTAGTGGACAAAAATTGAAGGATTCAGTTGGATAATAGGTATTTAACAACAACATATTAAAATCAACGCTGGACTTTTCCAGCTAGGCATGTCAACCTACAGAACTGTTCTTGTTTTCCATAGCTTTGACCCATGCCGCAGACTCAATTGTGCAAGGTCTCACAGTCTCTGTTCGCCCTTCCAAATAAAGACGTGTCATGGAGGCCTCATAGGTCAAACTAAATTTACCAGCATCCTAGAAAAACAATGAAATGACAATGACTTCAGGCGAAAGTTCCAGTAGCTTCAGTTCACACTGCTGAACCAGAACATACCCGATAATAGGCCAGCTGCATCGCCATCTGTATGTAAGCATCAGGACTCAAGCGACTTTCTTTCATGAAGCCTTTGCCATAAGCATCATGAACATAAATTCGTAAGTCAACATCATTCAAAAGGCTTAGTGCAACCTAAGAACCAATGAACTGACAATTACAAAATGAAAATTGATGAGGGACAAATTGAGACGCTACTGAGAACCACCATACCTTGTATGATGTCTCAATTGCTGCAATAGCTTTATCATTCAAGTCCCACTGTAACCGAATGGGTGCTGGGGGCTGGAATTCAGGTTCTCCTGTGGTGTGGCCGTCAGCTCCATATCTGCAGATTAATGCAATTCATATCATGTGGTTTGCCGGCATGAGGCTGGTTAAAAGCAGAATATTGGATAGCAATTGAATAAGGACATGTCAATGATGAAACCTATGGTGATTTGAAAGGATTTGTTCAGGTAGAGAAACTAAGTGTTTTCATCAATATTACCCACGAACATGCAAGAAAATGTGAGAATATTTAATATTTGCTTTAATAATAAAGATGCAAGGAAAATGTACTTAAAACATGCATCAGAATCTAAAACGCATCTCCACATGCAGGACAAAATAACTTTTTGCTAATCCTTGTAATGTTACAAAATACTATTTACAACCAACATTTACAGGCATTACTAAGTAGCATGCAATAGGTTAGTACTAGCTAGAAGCAGAAAAATTATATTTATTTGTTAGAATACTATACAGCTCGGACTTCAAAGACACCAGTGCTGGGAGGGAAGTTAAAATGAACAATGAATATTCCCAAGAAACTCTATATGAATGAAACCATTTAAAAAATAAGTAGGAGGGAAATGGACAATAGCTTAATTTTCCACAAGACTATTTGTTAGGTACATCTGGAGGGTATGAAGGATTGGATAGGTAATCTTAAAGCATATATTGCAAAAGTGACAGAAAGATAATCCAATGCACATATGTAAAAAAACTAATTACCCGAGCTCATTGTCTCCAGCAATCACATGTTCCCACATGTGTCCCATGACTGGGGCGTCAGCCCTGGTGAGCAAGACAAAAGTGTTCTAAAGGTAAGAGTGAAAGAAAAGACAAGCAGCTTCCACCTTGCACCACTGTTCACCTGGCACCAAACTAACTCACTCAACATACATAAATAACAAAAAAAATAAAAAATGAGTTGAATCTTTTCTCCACAAAGCACAAAGTAGTTCACACAATAAAAAAAAAGTTCCACCTTTGAAATATTGAGGCAGCAGATCAGTTGTAAGCCACAAATATATTAAACTGAAAAAATACAGACTTCAAAGACAAATAAATGCAAGCCTTAGGTACAAGAATACAACGGTACATATAAACTCTTAGAAAAATGTGATATGGGACCAGCTGCTTAAACACTAAAATACAAAAACATAGCAAAGAAAGGGGGCTGATATTACATCAAGAAAAAGAAAAGGAAACTACATAAAGGTTTCCAATTTTCACTTGCTTATGCTTGTGACAAACTAGAAGAAAACAGTGGAGCGTTTCTTCAGTATTTCTTCACTCTTAAGCAAGACAGGGCTACAACAGTATGAAACTGTAATGAGCTACACACAGGCTGCAGCTGTAAGTATTGTTTCCACCACCCATGAGGAAGCATCTCCATAAGTCTATGTACACTGGAAATGCTAAAAATTTGGATTTTCTCACAGAAAGAAGGCAAAGATAATAAGATCCGTTTCCATTTCATAGAAATAAAAATAAAAAGAGGGACAGATAAGAATTTGAAGAAAAGTTTGCAAACAGCCAGTAAAAATTTAAGATGTGCTATAAGAATAGCAGCTAGGATGCACAAGACAATGCAAGCAAAAGAAAGGAAAGCTATAAATAATCTTAATGATGCAAAGATTTTTTACCCGTTGAGTATTACGTCCTCAGTCAAAACATACTCCCATAAATGGGACATAACAGCTGCGTCAGCCCTGCAGGTCATCGAAATCATCATAGCCCGTTATAGTCAATGAAAACTGTAGTTGCTTCCAAATAAACAAACAAAAACACTCAAAAAAGAAAGTAGCACCGAATGTAACAATGTCAGTTGCACACTTCTTCATTCTTTTCAGATAAATTTCTGCAAAAAAAAGCTGAAAAGTCCAGAAGAAGAAAAACAACCAGCCAAAAACAGACAAAACAGCTCCTTGACCTGATCTGTACTTCTCTACGCAACTTCCCTAAACTAGACATAAGACATTAATGAGGCCATCTGCACCAGTATTCTTGATTGAGGTACAACAAGCCTACAGCAATTCAAACATAACTGATAAATGTTAAACCATAATGTTAGAGTTGGACTTACCATGAGTGCTCAGAATTAAACCCAATCTGGAACAAAAATTAAGATTTAGGTAGATTTCAATGCATTTTTGCTTAAAGTGAGCAGTTTCCTTGTGAAAAGGGAAGCTGTTTTACATATTTTCTGAGGCTTACCCGTCCGTTAGAGCCAATGCACAGGGTGAAAGATTTGTCAAACCAGCGGTCATAGCCCTTGCCATGAAGAAGCGTTCTTCCAAATTTGTCCAGAAGTTCAGGTTGGCTCTGTTAAGACAAGATAAAATTTAGACCAAAACAAGTTCTTAGCACCACGTTTGCAGCAGCATCAAAATGAGCAGAGCATCACCTGATCAAATTCATAAGGCTGGTCATCAAGAGTGACAATAAATGCTGCTTTCTCAATCGCATCTAGGGACTGTCGGTTAGTACCCTTGAAGAAAAACTCTTGCCTCGAGTGTGCCCAATGAGTACGCTCTCCAGCAGTAAGAGCAGCAATTTTCTCTTCGCCTTGAACTGGTTCTGAGTTGTTGTCCAGAATGGCTTGAATTTGTCTGGTAACCAAATGGAAATTACATTATACTCAGTAATTATTCAAGTGCACATCGGAGAAAGTAGCACTTTCAGAATATGACTGCTTATAGGATACATACACTTCTAATTCACATGGCAATAGAAGTCTGTTTTTGTGGTAAATGATAACTTTGAAGTATCTTCCACGATGATACACAACTATGTGGTAAGAATCAGAATAATGGACAATACGGTCTGTTTCAACTCCAGGTACTCTTGTCGTGTTGAAGAGACGTTCATACTGCCATGAGCATAACGGCACTAAACCTTGAATCAGGATCTAGTTAAGAGAAGATTGAATGTCAAAAAGTGATACAAAATAAAGGAAATGTTCGAAGAGTCAATCAATCAATATCAAAATCAATATAGTCACTTACTGGCTCCAGTTCTTGGCGTTCAATGAGACGACGGTATTGAAGACAAGTATAAATCACTGTAGCAGCTCTTGCGGCTTGTACTTTGGTGGGGTGCATCAAAATAGCATCAATACCATAGAAGTTGGAGTTGACCATCAATGGAGAGCGGCCTCTTAAGTAAACATATTCTTCCCACCAATCAGAAACATAGTTGCTAGCCCACCTGTTGAATTGCATAAATTTTTAGGTACAAAAAAAAAAAACAACCTTTACGAGACATTATGATAGACAATAATGATCATTGAGACTCACCATGACTTAAGCTTCAGATACCTTTGGAGTTTCATTCCAATGCCAGTCTTAAACTCACCAGCAAGGTTTTCCATTCGAGAATACTGATCATCATTCAAAAGCGGGCGTACACTTCTTAGATACTGAACAGAAATCCAAAATTGCAAATGAATATAGTAAAATTAAGATTAAAATTTCAATTGCATTTTCTTCAAAGATAAAATGTGTAAGTACCCTCTTCACTGTGTCATCAAGAGCAGGAACAGGGAGCTTTGGAAGCGAACCTTGGTAGGAGTATAGCATTGGACGACTAACACCAGACAGAATTTTTATTAACACGAGCCACAGTTTGGTCATGTTGGACACTGACCTACCACGTCCCCTTTCTTCATACATCCATCCTAGAAAAATAATGATTCCGGTTTTAAGAAAGCCTTGAGCAAAAACAGACAGATTTTGTATTGGAACTATTCTGAAACCGATTTGACAATGAAAAGAAAGACTGACCTTTGTAGATGAGCAACAGCCTCAAAGTATACCTTATGATCTGAATAATTGCGAACCACACACTTAGTGCAACAGTAAAGCATGCCACCACCTGCCAGTGAAACGCTGTGCTGCACACAAATCCAATTGTTAAAAAAAATAATAGTGAAAGGTACCACTTGTTGTGAAACTCACACAACAGAGCACACAATACAAACCTTGGCAAATGAGGGAGGAGCATCCCCACAAGCCCAATAGGGAGTCTAACGCCTGCAAAGTGCAGAGCCACTAAAATGCCAACAGTTGCCCACAGACTCTGGAGGGGTGCTGGGTACACGCCATTCTTCACGCTGTTCTGTAATTAGACGAGAATTTTTTTTAAAAAAAGGAATCGGCAAAACTGGGCACAAAAATCAAGACAAAAATGGCGAGACTGTGCCGAAAGGCACCACCCCTACCACTACCGCACTCACCTGGAAGCGCCACAGCCTCTTCTTCCACGAGCGGATACCAGAAGACCAGACGAGATGCAGCACCTCCCGGTCGAAGTTGACGTCCCATCCCTCGTGGGTGATGGAGAACGAGAAGGCGACGGCAGAATGGGCTTCTGCCATGGCGGCGGCGGCGCCGGGTCCGGGCGAACCCTAACGCTGGGGAGGGTAGGGGCCTGCAACAAGACGAACGTTGGCATTAGCCGGGAGGGTAAGGGTGGGGTACAGGCGAGTACAGGCGGGTACAGGCGGGTACAGGCGGGTACAGGCGAGTACAGGCGAGTACAGGCGAGTACAGGCGAGTACAGGCGGGTACAGGCGGGTATAGGCGGGTACAGGTGAGTACAGGTGAGTACAGGTGAGCTGTCCTGTCGCTCCTGCTTCTCACATGTGCTGCGGGCTGAGGCTACAAAGTCCAGTCGTTTGCTCGCGCGGCATACACAACGCACGCGAGCTTCATATCCTGGAAGGAGAGGAGAGGTGCGGGAGGAGAAGGAGGGGGAGGGGGCGGGGTGGAGGAGGAGGATGGGGGGGGGGGGGGGGGAGGAGGAGGAGGAGGGGGCAATCATTGCGCGAAGATGGCACAGCAGCCGTAAAGCAGCGAACGCGAGCCGAGCCGCGGTCCAAAGTCTGACGTCCACGACTCAATAACATCTGCGGCCGCGGCGTCGCGTCGCGCCGCGCCGCGCCGCGCTTCTCTCCGTCTGCCCGCCTCTGTGTCAGACTGAGACAGAGAAACTCGGCCGCCGCGCCGCCGCTCCTTGAGTCCGTCCGACGACGACAAGGGCCGGGCCTCGGGCCGCTCGCGTCGCGCTGCTCCCGCCCCGCCGCCGCGGGTCCTGCGGTCCTGCGGCGTATATTTAGAGCACGGTCCCCAATCGGCCACGCGCCGGCCGCCGCCTGGAGTGCCGCGGTGCCGTGCAGCCCAGCCGGTCGGTGGCCTCGACCAAAGGTGTCCGCCAGGCGGGCCGGGCCGGGACGGCCGGCGATAGACAGCGGCCGCGAGGCTGACGGGTGCAGCGCAGCGCCGTGCGGCACACACCGCCACTGGCCCACCGAAGAGTCACTTCGTCGCCTTGCACCCCCGCTAACACGACTCCACATATACGATATACGATATATGCGATACGAAACGCGTCTATTAATCTCCACAGTCCTGCCTGCAGCCGCGCCACGCCACGCACCGCGGGGGGTCCACGTGTAAGAAAACTCGCGCACCACACAGAGCACCCCGCGGCGGATTACCTCGCAGACGCGGCCACAGGGACGGCGTTAAGACTCTTATCTTTGAGCTACAGGGCCCAAACTGTAAGCTCCACAAACTGTAGTTTGTGGCGGAAAAACTGCAGTTTGCCTCAGTTATCTAGTAATTCTTCTCCAGTAGAACCGTAGTTTTCTGCGGAAAAACTAGAGTTTAACTGAAGGTCCACGGCGTAGTCCACACTGGAAATCCTCTCCCCCCGGGCGCCGCACGCGGGACTTCCCTCTGCCGTTGACTCCCCCGCGGTACTGCCGGGGCACCGGGCCGCGCAAGAACATGTGTAAATATATAAATATATATATATAAATATTCGCATTCGCATTTTTTTAAAGTGATAAAAAGAAAGGTAGTACAGTGCGGGAGGGTCGTGTTATCACCGGGAGAGTCGCCGTAGTGGCCGTAGTAGTATTATGCAATCAACCGCCCGCGCTCCCGCGCTCCCTCTCCGCCCCCCGGGCCGGCGCCTCCGCCGCCGCCGCTGCTTGCTACTGCACTTCCATCTCGACGGCAAAAACGCCCCTTGAACATCGTACCGACGCCTTGACGAAAAAATCCCCCATTTTTCGCGTGGATTATACAGACCTTTCAGCCAAACAGTGGGCAACTGCAGCAGTGTCTGCAAAAAAAGTCGATGGAATTTATCTGAGCTACCGTCTAACTTATCCGTGCCAAATGGGTTTCCAAAAGATGTCGCAAAAAACAACAACTCAGGAACACCTATTACATCGAGCTACAAAGCCCGATTTGAAAATACGCCCCAAGAAACATTTTGAGAAACAGATGACACTCGGGGGATTTCAGTTTCGCTAAAATAAGGTCTATTATTTTCACACCTCAATTTTTCTGTTCCTCAAAAAAACATGCGTTTTTTTGCTGTTAGAAAAAAACACATTTTCGCGCCTACAGTACGGATGCCGAGGAGGGGATTCTGGAGGCGCCCCCACAGGGCAGTCAGTGCCGCCGTCATCGGCTGCTTCGGCTCTCGTTTCCTGCTTCCGCCGACACATCACGTGCCCGCAGACCGCCTCTACTGTGCTGTCGCGGGCGGGGAGGGGCGGACCGGCACCCACCGCGCGCCGCCCGCCAACCTCTCGCGGCCAAACATGCACAACACCGACAGCGGCGGCGGCGGCACGGCGCAGTCATGCAGATCAACTCTATCTATAGGATTCGCACACGGCCAGAAGCGAGCCCCCCCCCCCCCCCTCTCTCTCTCTCTCTCTCTCTCTATGCGGCGCCCCGAGATACAATCAATCAATCGTTACGTGCGGACGGACAGGACAGAGGAGAAAGACACGCGAGGAGATATTCATTTGGGCAGTGCCATCAGTGGTGCAGGGCGAAGGGGGGGGGGGGCGTCTATGCCGTGGCACCCGCCCGGCCCCGTCACGTGCGCTGTAATTTCAGTAGCACGGCAGCGCAGTGCAGCTCGGCGCTCCATAATGTCAGCCGCCGGGTCGGCCTCCTATGCAGGCTGATTCCCAAGGGACGTTGTCGTTTCGTCACCCTCTCTCCCTCTCTCACACCCTTTGAGGGCCGTCGCCCACGAGTGCAACAGAGACAGCAGAGTACCGGCCGAAACGTCTCCGATCAGCCGCTGGGCGCGAGTTTCGTGCGCCGCGCCGTTGACAGTACTGCCCGTCCGTGGCCGTGTGTGGGGCCGCGGCGGTGCGCTGTGCGATGCGACAAGCGGCGCAGGGTCCCGTTCCCGGCCCCTCCGGGCCTCCGGCGGCACAACGGCCCACGTGCGTGCGTGTCCGCGGGCCCCGCCCCGCCCCGCCCTCATCCCCTCACGCCGCCGGCCAGTGGCCACGGCCCGTGGCCACCGCCCGGGACCGGGATGATGGAAGCGGCACCCACCGTAACGTTGCACTGCACTTTCACCGCGACGGGTCCAAGAGCGCAGGCACGCGGCACGCGGCACGTCGGCCCGGCGGCGGTGCGAAGCGCGGCGTCATTCTTGGCATTCCCCGGGGAGCCGCCAGCTTCCCACGCGCGGAGAGACTTTGTTGCCCGCGCGATAACGTGGACCCACGGGTCCGGCCCGCCCGGGGTTCGCACCGCGCTGCGGCAGCTGCGGCCCTGACCCCGTCCTACAGAACTCCGTCCCGCCGCCTGCACCGGCCTCGCCAGCCCCGCCAGCCCCGAACCCCGCGTGCGCCGCGGACCCAACCTGTTGCGAACACACCACGGCGGCAGGCCGCCTGCGCAGCCGCCCGCAGCCGCACCGGGCCGGGAGGGAAGTCCTGCTCCTGCCCGCCCAAAGTGACGAAAGCCGCCGCCGCCGCCGCCGCCGCCGCCGCCGCCGCCGCCGCCGCCGCCGCCGCCGCCGCCGCCGCTGCAGCAGCAGCAGCAGCAGCAGCAACAACAGAAACCGGTTACACACCGGACGGGAGGAGGGGAGGGTGTTCGAACGTGTGGCGTTCGCCTCGGCTTGAAAAGACTCAGGGGTTCAATTTTTTTACGGGACACGCAACCTGCAGCCAGATTGTCCCTGCTGGCCGCGAGCAGGCACGTAGCTGGCCGGAATTTTCGGAGGGGGTCACGTCATACTTTTTGCCTACTTACAGGCTGAATGTCGTGCCGGTTGCCTACTTTTCAGGCGGCCTTCTAGGGGCTTTCGGGGGGGGGGGGGGTCATGACCCCCCTGACCTCCCCCTGAGCTACGTGCCTGACGCAGCCAGCGCAGCTCGGCGGGCTCCAGCACCTCCAGCGCTGGCCGGCTCTGATGCCTCCGTAGCTCTGTCTCTGTTGCGACCGTAGGAGTGCTCCATTAGAGAGCGAGAGAGAGGTCCGAGTAGTGTTCGGAATCGCTCTACAGAGCTTTGGGGACTGGAGGACGGGCGTTGCGACACCCCGAGGCCCCAACGCCGAGGAGGCCAGGAGGCCCCGGCCAGCAGGCGCCTGCCAAGGTCAGGACCGAGCTCCACTCAAGAGAGCAGCAGAGGCAGGCAGAAGCCCACGAGCCACGATGCCCCTCACAGTTCATCGACCACACTTTGCATCATTGCCGCTGGCTATGTACAAACAGACAATAAGATTTTTTTAGCAGATGAAGTTTTAACTTCAGCTAGCTTTGACTCCCGATTAGCGTGGTTAGGTTAGCGTAGCAGGCAGCGTGGCTGTTAGCAGAAGCAGCAGCAGTAGCCCAGCAGCCGTAGTCCCCTTGAGCAGCCGTAGCCAAGCAGCAGCAGTAGCCCAGCAGCAGTAGCCCAGCAGCAGTAGCAGGCAGGCCCTTGAGCAGCCCTAGTCGCGCCTCATATTATAGTAGCTCCAGGCGAGCGTTCTGCCCTGCCTCGCCTTGCCTCTGAGTGTTCGTCGCCGTGCTGACACACATGACGGCGCGGGACGCGGGGTGCGGGGCTTATCGTAAACGCAAGCGCGACGTGCCGCGGCCGCGTAAACCGATTCCTCATGAAACACCAGGCCGGGGGCCGGCGCGGGGCCGGCGGAGGTCCCTGCGCTGGCTGGCCTAGGAGGGGAGCACTGAGCGGGCTCGCCTCTCGCCCCAGCCGCCAGCACACATGGTAGAGGGCCGGTCCCCTAGGGCTGTGCGGTTAACCGGTTAACCGGTTAATGCACCCGGTTAATTGACTAACCGGATGTCCGGTTTTGGAATCTGAAAATAACCGGTTAACCGGAAACCACACAGTGAACCGGTTACCCGGGTTCTGCCGGTTAACCGGTAACTAACTGAACGCCGAGGCTCCACGCTGCCCCGCACCGCGCAACGAAAACGACAGAGCAACGCGGCGCTTCGGCTGGGCAGGAAAGGGTGGGGAGCGCGGGGCACCCAACAGCAGCTCACGCTCACGGCGCCCAGATAACATTTTAAGACAGCTTGCCTTTGATCTCCCACCAACCACCTGGGAATGCCTACGTCTAACTAAACAAAATACCCCATTTAAAAAACGTATATTAAACTTCTCAGAAACATAATGAAACCAGCCGAATTTAACCCTTTCTTGCACGGAAGTGCTCAAACTGGTTATATAATAGAAACCGGTTAATTAAGAATACCCCAATAACCGGTTACCCGCTCGTAACCGGTTTCGGTTAAAAATTCCCTAAGTAACCGGTTAACTGGTTTAATCGACGGTTATTTTAGTAACCGGTTACCGGTTCCCATTTAGAGTAACCGCACAGCCCTACGGTCCCCTACGCTTCGGCCCGCCACAACGGGGGTTTTCCAACAACTCCGTCGATTTCAAATACTCGCGCCGCAGTTTGAGAGCCATGTCATTCATCTGCTTTCACATTGGCGTTAAAGTTTTTTCTGTTAAGAAAAAGAAGAGGCAGCAAACTAAATGCGTAGGGCAGCCCAGGTCCGGTCATCAACTCCGCATAAACGAAGGAGACGGGCATTTGTCAAACTGAGGTGAGTGTAGTGTAAACCACCGAGCGGGGAAAACAAAATAAACGCGGGACAACCGGCAATTGACAGGAGGCAGGAGGGGGAGGAAGAGAGAGAGAGAGAGAGAGAGAGAGAGAGAGAGAGAGAGAGGGGGGGGGGGCAGGAGGGGGACGACGCCCACGAAAACACAGCGCCGCGCCGCCTTCCGCCACGCCGCGATAAGAGCAACAACAGCAGCGCGGGCGCGTGCGAACCGCCGGAGAGGGAACTCCCGCGACGTCCGACACGGAAGTAGAGGAGCACCGACAGAGGTGGGGAGGGAGGGGGGGGGGGGCGCCAGGGAAAGTAATGAGAAATTGCGCATTCTTTTTCCCTTTTCCGCCCTGCGGTGGCAAGTGAGTCAATTCTTCTTCCGTTCCGACTCATTTCAAGACTTGCGTGTTTTTGTTTTTTTGGTCTTCCCCGGCAGCTCTATATCGAATTCCGTCTATGTATTAAAGCCTACTACACACAAAGGAGTAGCGCGCGCGGAAATAGGGAAAAACAATATGATAAAATGAGATACAGTACTGCTAGCGGAGGCCGGGCCAGCACGCGGCAGGATCAAAACAAAGGCAGCGCCCGAAAACAACCTCGACACACACACACGCCACGGCGGTGAGTGAGTCATGACACTGCGCCAAATCAGGTACTGCCAGGCAGGCGCTTGGGGGGAGGAAGGAGGGGTGCAAACTCCTTCCCAAGGTGCTTCATCTTCTCTTCCACATTCCAAACCAAATCTAACGCGTCCGACCGAGGACCGAGGAGCCGGAGACAACCGACCAGCCGACGTGTGTTCTCTGCGTGCGTGACGGCTTCGGAACCAAAGGTCGGCGTCGGTCCACAGTAGCTCGCGGAGTCGCGGGTTCAAATACCCCCCCCCCTCCCTCCCCCCAGAAACACGTCCCTGAAAAAAAAACAAGAAGCCCGAAGACGAGAGTAAGAAAGCACACGTGTGCTGGGCATACTCTCATTTGTACGCAAATTGGCTCGTGAAGGCGGGCAAAGGGCGACCGGGAGTCAAACAGGCGCCGAGCGTCGTGCCGAGGCAACGACCCGCACCTGGACGCCGCCGCCGGCCCCGTGGGGGCTCGGCGCGGTGCGACGGTTTCTGTGTGATTACACTAAAAACCCCTCTCTCCCGTCTCTCTCGCCCCCCCCCCCCCTGCAGCAGCTGCCAGAGCCGGTGCATTCGGCGGGCACGGCTTGGGCAGCAGCGACGGCAGTGGTTTGCGCAAGGACCGCTTTGGTAATCGACGCCAGGACATGCCGGGTCGGAGCAGAGCAGGGCACACAGACGTTGCACGTCGGCGGCCGCAAGCGCGGAGCAGGAATCAAAAGTTACTCGGCATCGACACCGCGAAGCAGAGAGAGACAGAGAGAGAGAGAGAGAGAGAGAGAGAGAGAGAGAGAGAGAGAGGAGGACACCGGCGGGGCGCCTAGGTGGCCGGCACGGCACGGACCACGACGACGTTGACAACGGCGGCGGCGGGGACGAGGAGAAAGTCAGCAGCCGGCAGCCGGGGCTGACCCCTGCGCCGGCCGGTGCCGCGGCACCCGCCAACCAACACATTGTCCGTCAGGGGTGACGGGGCCGGGCCGCGGCGGCACGGCGGCGCGGCGGCACGGCGGCGCGGCGGCACGGCGGCGCGGCGGCACGGCGCGGCAGCAGACCCCTTGCCCTACATTCGACGGCGAGGAAGAACCTTGATAGCGTCGGCGGCGGGCGGCCGCACTGCAGGCGGCGCGGCGTGCAACAAGTGGCGGTCCGGGCGCGGCGCGGCGGAGCGGGTACCCGCGGGTGCCGCGGGGGGCTGCGCTGCGGTCGATGCCAGTGGCAGGCGCCAGGGCCCCGCGCGGCACCCAGGCGGCACCCAGGCGGCGCCGACGGCACCGCGGGCGGCGTACGTACCGCGGCGCACGCCAAATGTTTGTCGACGAGATGCGAGCCGCGAGCCGCCGCCAGAGCCGCTAGACGGACAAGCAGTGTGTGCCGCGCCTGCTGAATTGTTTGCGATGAGCGAGCAGAGCCATCCGGGGCAAATCAATATAAACCGCCCATACCAGTGCGTCAGCCAGAATGGAAGAGGGGGGGGGGGGGGGGTTATACGAGAGAACGAAACCTAACACGTCAAAAAGCGACCTTTGGCCGACCCAACTCCAGCCGAGGAGGAGAAGGAGGAATAATTACTGTACGGCAATCACGCGCGCTAAGACACACAAAGCCGCCGTGGTGGGAATCGGCGAATCAGTCGCACGGTCCAGCCAAGAGCGGATCCAGGAGCGGATTAAAGAAGGGTGGGAGGGGGTACGCCGCTTTTTGCCTATCTTTAGGCGGGAAGTATTGTCGGTTGCCTAGATTTCATGCGGCTATTATAAGGGCCCAAGAGGGGGGAAGGGGCAATTGCCCCCCTGTAATGCTGAGGTAGACCGAACCCTTTCGGCTGTGATTTGGGGGTGTCGTCTGCTAGGTGCGCCGGACTGCATGCAGGTGCGGTCGTGGCCGCCTACCTGGCAGCACAATCCCTACTCTACCTTAGCATTACCCCCCCCCCCCTCTCTGGATCTGCGCCTGAGTACAGCTAAGCAGATAAATAGTAATATTGAAAATAGACACTAGGGCGCTGTGATAGTGGAGACCCGGGAGGGAGCAGGCGCTCCCGGAGGCGGCCGCGGACTTCCCTCTGCCGCCGCGCCCGGCCACGCCCCGTCCGGCACGGTCAGCGCTCCGTGCGCCCGGCAGTGCACGGCCAGGACGGACAGATGGGGCAATATGTCGCCCGCGCTAAGCCGTGACTGAGCCCGGGCCGGGGCCGCGGCGCGGCGGCGCGGACCCCGAACTGGTTTGAGTCGGCGGCCCGCAGCTGGGCCGGGCCCGGGCAGCTGGCAGCAGCGGGCAGCAGCGGTGGGCGCGGCCGGCGCGGCCCGGGCTGGACTCGTTGCAAGTCCCCCTCACTATTAGTCCAGGATAGTGCGGGCGCGCCCCGCCCCGCCCCGCCCCGCCCCGCCCCGCTGCGTCTGCGGCTGCGGCACCTGCCGCGGTGCACCCCCGCGGCGAACCCCCGATGCGCGTGCGCCACGGGCGGGTGCGGGCGCCGCTTGAGCTGGCCGCGGTCCGAGCCGGGATGACCTTTGGAAACTCGCACTGGTGCGGTGGCGTCGCTATCGACGACGGCATGGGTCGGTAGCCGGGGTGGAGGTCCAAGTCCGGGCCGGGCCGCGGGGGGCCGCAGGGGGGCGCCGCTGGCCACGGCAGGTCATCAAGTGGGAGGCACGGCTAAAGTAGGCGAGCGGAGGGGAGGGAGGGGGATGTCCTTTGCGCCGTCAATGTTGCACACTACCACACATGCGCCAACAGCGATAGTAACCGACGGCCATTGCAAATTATGCGAACCACGACGCGACGAGGCCGGCGCAGCGTGCGCAGCGCTCATTAACACTCAATGCACCGCCAGTTTGGACTGTGGAACGGGCAGACGAAAAACTCAAGTCCGTCCCCGTGACGCGACGATCCAGGTGCTAAGCAAGAGGTGCAGGCGCTGGTCCTTATCGCTGTTATCAGCGGGAGTGTTCGCACCGGTTCACACCCCCCTGTGACAAGCGGCTGTCTCTCTCTCTCTCTCCCTCTCTCTCTCCCTCTCTCTCCCCCACAGTCAGCTGCTAAGGCTAAATGATCACATTTTTTTTCTCCCCTTCTAAAAATATACAGCAATACATCTGGGGACTGTATGATGTGAAAATGAATGGTGGACAACTCGTTTGAGTTCAGAACTGACATTATCAGAAGTCATTGCTTAAAAAAAAAAGCAGGAAGATGCCACTACCGGTTCAGATAAAAAAGAGAATGTCACCTATCACACTGGGTGACGTCCAGCCTGAATACAACAGATCATTCCAAAGAAGAAATGCTACACGTGGCAATTCATATCAAACAATATTTTGTTATTATCCGTAAGGGCATGGTTCAAAAACTTGAGATAAGCCTAATGAGGGTATGCTTGTTTTGTGGCAGCTTGGGCTCCCTTTTGACAGAGGACTTTATCAGCAGATAAGGCGGGCCCAGACCCCCCACCAAGCCGGAGGTCCCACTAGCCAATGTTGAGATGCAACCTCCCCTCCTAGACCCAAATCTGTCTTCCGGGAATGTACTTTGAACTTTGAGCATGTGGACTTGAAAAGTAACATACAGTATAACATCACAAAGAAGTAAGAGATCACACATGCTAAAACGGACCCACTATAAACTCTCTTGTAAATTTTCTTTTACATAGAGCCAAAATATAGTAAGAGGCACTTCTTCAAAATTGTAGGGAGATGGAAAAATCAATAAAGAAATAGGGAGCTCTGAGTCAATGAACAAATGAATAGACTAATAAATAAATAGGAATTATAATCACAAGTTTAAAAGACAAACTGAAATATAAAATTTAGGCATCAAGCAATCCAGGAATTTGACATTTTCATTTATAACCCAAGTTTTTGAATCATTTAACTGCAACTTTCAATACTCTGCTTCCCACTAGTCGCAAGAGTTTCAATGAAATTTTGTGAATAGCTATATTATATTTCCCAATTCCTTTTAGGTAATTAGGTTATGAGGTCTGTTTATTTTTTTCTGCTGTTTTCACCGATGAAATAAACACTAAGAGCTACTCATATACATAGGCTAACGTTGGAAAAAAATCTCGGTTCAGAAACAGGGGAGCGTTGAAAATACTGCAACAGGTAAGAGTTCGCTTAAACTACCACAGGCGACGTCAACACCTACCTCAGACAGAAAATTAGGTGAAAAACCGCAAAATCCAGGGGGGGACACACCTAACCCTAAAGAGCGGGTAGCTCGGGGCTAGAAAAGTAACAAATTCGTTTGTTTTCGACAGGCGATCACTTTCGAACTCTTCACGACACGCCGCAGAAGTAAAATCCAATGAGAGAAATAACGTCGGTTCTCCTCTCCTTTCCGCCCAGTAGCAGCAGCAGCAGCAGCAGGCTCCACGACAACGACTGCGCAACTCCGCGGCGGAGCGACGAATGAGAACCGAGCCGAGAGCAGCCGAGAGCAAGGGAGAGGTGGAGAGAGGGTGGACGAGAAGGCCAGCAGAAGCAGAAAGAAGCCTTGCCGAGCGTAAACAGGCAGTGTGGCCGCTCGGAAAGGAAATGAGGATAAACGGAGGGAGAACGCGGCGAACCTTAGATAAAGGCGGAGCAGTAAAAGAAGATTGCGAGGAGGATGAGGAAAGCGCAAAGGCCGAGAACGAGACAGGGCGAGGGTGAAGGGGGGAGGGGGAACAGGGGGGAAGGAGAGGGGCGGGGGAGGGAGAGGGAAAGCCATCCGCATCCGCTGGTCAGCGCAGCGCGCCCCGACTCGTCAGCACTGTGCAGAGTGCAGAGATGGTGCAGCTGCAGCTGCGTCTCTCAGCATTCAGCCCCCACTGACGTTGTACTCGCGCTCCGCTCAATTAAACCGGTCATAACCGATGTCATGTGGCAAGAGAGAGGTCAGGATATCAATTATTCTCAAACTTTAAGTTAACATAAAAAGAAGAAATGATTTATTTTCCGATTCATACCATAATAATTTCTGAAATAAATTTCACAGAAGTAAGATTTCTTTTAAGTAACATTCTAGAACATAAACATGGTCAATTTTCAAAAAGCAGGAGCAACACAACAGTGAGAATAGGGGGCAGTTATCAAAGAAGAATGCTCGCCACGGACTGCAAAGCACTCAGCAGAGTTGTACTCCAACTGAATTAAAGTTAATGTCTATGAGCACATATTTCACACAACACTGTCCATCTACCAGGGAAGAACCTGTAAAAAGTTAGCAAAGATATTGGCACAGCTCATGAATACAGATATCATCTTTCTGACAACTTTTGCCAGATAATAAATTTGTGAGCCAGGATGAAAAACCTGTAATTTTTTGTTTACAATTAAATTTAATAAGTCACAATTTAAGTAGTGAGTTCTACTATAGAACTATAAGAGTGCCCAATAAGTGCCACAGAAGTGATATACAATAAAATATCGAAATACATATAAAACAGAATAAATAAGCACCCGACTGAACTGCAGCTTAAACCTTGAGATTAATGAAGTTACAATTTCCTCAAGTTTCAAGGAACACTATTTTGTAATAAGATTTATCTCAACTATTGAACAAAACAGCAACAATGAGTTGAGTCAGTTCTGAGAATCTGAAGTTGGAATAAAATTGATACATGTACGTTAATACAGCTTCTGAATTGTTGTAGCTCTATGGAGTATTAATCATTTGATCACAATGAGTATTTTGTAAACCTGACAGCGAGTAGGTGCACAAGTTGTTCAGTTCTAAAATTATCCAACATTATCAACAAAAATCCAACTTAACACACAAACTCTCCTTGATGACAACATTTTTAAGTACATAGTCATGTTAGAAATTCAGTAGCTTCAAGGGTACTGACGCCGCCGCGCACCACGTTGTTTGTCAAACCGCATCTCCATTTCTTCCAGTACCTTCGGAGTGTATCGCACCACCAATTTCACAGAACCTTGGGCTTGCTTCAATAGTTCTACTGCTCTTTCATGGTTTTCACCTTCAACATCCTGTGCAAATAAAAGCGGAACAACTGTATGTTTCTGGAACCAAAACAAGTGACTTTCTAGAACACAGTCACACTGGCCCTTACCACTCCATTCACTGAAAGAAGTTGGTCTCCACGCTTCAGTCCACCATGCCTGTCAGCCACTCCCCCCGGGATTATACGAGATATGTAGATAGGGGATTTTTGTTCCTTGCCGCCCATCACATTGAATCCCAATCCTTCCTCTGTTTTTGGTAGTTCTATAACTCGAGGATGAGCATGACCCTCACTGGCAGCAAATGCAGCAATAGTAGCTTTGGCAGTAGCAGACGCTCGCATATCCTGTGGCACATGAAGGTTAATTAAAAATGAATTTAAGAAGCATCTCAGAGCTCCTTGCTAAGAACAAACCTGTGATCCTTGAACATCAACGGTCTCATAGACTTGCTCATAAACTTCTCTCACGGCATTGAAGAAATCGCTCTGAAGAACTTTTTGTAGTGCAGCTAATTTGGTGCCTGGCACTTCACCACCTGTAAAGGATAAAAGATTAATTTAGATCATGTTCACACACTGCACACAAAGCTCTCACAAATGTGATTTTATAACGAAAGCATACTCTTTTGAAGTTTTTCCAGCAGCTCAATAACTCTGTTTACATCTGGAACCAAATACCAATTATAAATGTAAAATATAACGAACCAATTCATATTTCACAGTTATCAAATGAAATACAGTGAACAGTTCCTAAACAGCCTACTAAGAAACATTTACCACCATTATTATGAATATTTTGTGGAATGTACTACTGAAGCAATAATCTGATCTATGCAGTAGTTTAGATGTGCAACTTGAATTAAAGGTACTGAAGAAAGAGTGTGGGAATTGACATAACTCTAAAGGCTTAGGTTACATCAATCATGAGTACAGCTTTTCCTTACCTGGTTTAAGGGTGAGCGGCTCGCTCACGGTAGCAGCCATTTTGCTCTTACTAAACGGTTTATACTATACGAGAAAGGTTAATCCTTTATTCCAATAAATTGCAATTATCGTACCATAAATGCAAAAAAGGGCAATGTTTGTCTCGCCCACAAGTTTCCACTTTAACCAGTGTTGACGCAAAGTATCGTCTGCTAAGGACTAAAAGGAAAGTTGGCACTGCAGAGAAAAGTTTTTGGGTTCTGAGTATTTAGAGATTCCACTATATTAATCTAGTCCATTAAAAAGCATGGTACGATTTTCATCGTGCGTCATTCCAATCTTATCACACAATTTTAATTTTCCTCCAGGGAGGCGTTGACGTGAAAGATTTGGTGGCAGCACTGCCTGGTCGTTGACGGTCTAAGTTACTGGGCCCTGAAAAACTTTGACATTTTCTACGGATCGGAAATTTTCACTGAGCACAGGTAATAAGTTTTCGGTAGAGATATACATTTGTAGATATTTAAAGAAACACGTGACGAGAACAAATGTCCCGCCTGCCCGAGGGCCGCATTTACATCTCGGTTGCTGGCCGCACGCTCTGCGTCTCCACAGCCACACCGGTGGATGAGCACGACGGGAATAAATATAGCTGGTGGGGGCACTTCTGGCGAGCTCGATCCGGATCACTTCAGTGTCTGCTAGGCCTCTCTCTTTCTTCCCGAACGCCCGCAGGATCGGTCAAGATGGCAAACACCGACGTTACCTCGTTTATGAAGGATTTCTTGGCCGGTGGTATTTCTGCCGCCGTGTCCAAGACTGCCGTTGCTCCCATTGAGCGTGTCAAGCTGCTCCTGCAGGTTCAGGCAGCTTCCACCCAGATCGCCGCCGACAAGCAGTACAAGGGTGAGTAGGGCAAGGTGGTGGCCATCTTGACCCTTCGGGGGCACCGGTGGCATGTGATGCGGAGTGTCAGGGGGAACTGTCGTGGCCGTGGCGTGCCGGTTCGGCTCTCGATTTGTCATTTTGGAGCCGCGATGGGCCGCGGAAACGGTGTGAACGGCGCGTGCACGGGCGGGCGCACTGACGTCACGGGGTCACAGGGCGGGCGGCGCTAAGTTATGCCGTCGGGTGCGGGAGCGGGCTTTGGCCACGTGTCGCCCTGACGTCCCGCTGAATCGGCGTCAGCGCCGGGGGGGCGGGATTCAATTCCCGATGGGTCGGCACGCGTTTTCTCGTCTTAGCGGCGTGCCCTTGGCTGGCACTGCGGCCGGAGTCTGGGCGCGTCTCGAGTGGAGGTTAGGTTTCCATTTTGCAGCACGCCAAGTCCCCGCGGCGCGAAGCGGTCGTGGCCCCGGGTTTTGCGAACCATTATAACTTCCCCGAAGCCGCCTGATCCACAGGTGGCTCGGCCGAGTTTCGGGTGGCGGGTTGGTTGTCATTCATACGCGTTGATAATCGCTATTTCATTCAATCTAGCGGCTTTCGATTTTCCCACCCTACCCGTCTTGCCTAGCGAGTGCCTCCCACGACGGGCAGGCTTCTGGTACGGCAGCAACGAACACGAATTCGGTTGTGAAATTGCTAGATTCCTCTGATACGTCTTATCTTATCTCTCTCTTATCAACCGGCAGGCGCTTTTAAGTGAAGTCATGTGACACTGCTTCAGTTCTGACCAAAGTTTATTTTTCCAGGTATTGTCGACTGCTTCGTCCGCATCCCTAAGGAGCAGGGCTTCGGCAGCTTCTGGCGTGGCAACCTTGCCAACGTCATCAGGTACTTCCCCACTCAGGCCCTGAACTTCGCCTTCAAGGACATCTACAAACAGATCTTCCTTGGTGGTGTTGACAAGAACACCCAGTTCTGGCGTTACTTCGCTGGTAACTTGGCCTCCGGTGGTGCCGCTGGTGCTTCATCCTTGTGTATCGTCTACCCTCTTGACTTCGCCCGTACCCGGTAGGTTACAGTTCTGATTTCCATTGGAGCTTGTCAACCCCCGTTTTCCACATACATTTGACTTATTTTCTTTTCTTCCCACAGTCTTGCCGCCGACATCGGCAAGGGCACCGACCGTCAGTTCAATGGTCTGGCTGACTGCTTGAAGAAGACCTTCAAGTCTGATGGCTTGATTGGCATGTACCGTGGATTCGGTGTGTCAGTCCAGGGCATCATTATCTACAGAGCCGCCTACTTCGGCTTCTTCGACACTGCCAAGGGCATGCTTCCCAACCCCAAGACCACTCCCTTCCTGGTCTCATGGGCTATTGCTCAGGTATGTCCTTCGGCATTTGAGGTACAAACCATTATATCTTGTGTCGGTACAATCTAATCATGTCATCTTTGTTGCAGTTTGTCACCACTGTTGCTGGTATTGCCTCTTATCCCTTCGACACTGTCCGTCGGCGCATGATGATGCAGGCTGGCCGTAAGAAGACCGAGATCATGTACACTGGCACCCTCGACTGCTGGGCCAAGATCGCCAAGAATGAGGGTACTGGTGCCTTCTTCAAGGGTGCTTTCTCCAACATCCTCCGTGGTACCGGTGGCGCTCTTGTGTTGGTGTTCTACGATGAAATCAAGAAGCTCCTCTAAATTAATTCAAAATAGTGTTTAGGTAGAAGTGCAGGCATCCACAGTTGCGAGATCTGACTCCACATTCCAGTCTCATTCCGTGAGATTTAAATTCAACTCGGTAGAGGATCTGCAGCTTCTATAAACTGGTGTAGTGCATTTCGATCGCAAATGCAGACCGTGTCAGTGTTTTGAACCATGACTCAGTGTGTATGAAAGTCAGATTTGCATCTTGGCTTACACTTCAACAAATAGCAGAATTTCAATTTTAAAATCTCGAACCACGAATTTTAGGTTTGTTTCTCAGTATTCATTGCTCGTCCGGGAAGAGCTAGAGAGGCCACAAGTGAAGTAAAATGGAAGAATTACCAAAGACATTCCATCCTTCATGGCTGTATCAGTGTATCATCAAGATGGAATGGTGATTGCAAGAGATTTTACTGTAACTGTCCAACAATAAATGTTGATATTAAAGACACTTTGAACTCCTTTGATTTACTGGTATTCCTAAGCACCCATGAGGACTGTACTGTACTCCCCCGACGTTGTCACACGTCTTTCACAACGTATGCTGTAACACGGGAGCGGTCCAACTGGCCCGGGGGCTGTAACGGTGCCCGAATATTTAGTTTCGCCCTGTTTTCTTGAGCCAAGGCTATTTTTAATCTGAGGCGGCGTCGGCTGAGCGTCACTGCTTCGCTGGCGGCCCACGTAGTCCCCACCCCCTCGAGCCATTTCGGCCAAACCTCCCCTCGCCCCCCTTTCCCCTATCGGTGTCGCTCACCTCGCACGTCGCATGCCTAGCGATGCAGTGCATCAAACAGCTGTTCTGGGTCAGCTAGGCGGGGTGCTTGGATCATCGAAAACGACAGCCGCTCGTGTTGCCGCTGCGATGGCCGTTCTTTACGGTCAAGCGCCGTGACTTTTGAGACGTTTCAGTAGCGGCGTTGTCATCCCCCGGCTGACACGGGAAAGTCGATGCCCCTCGCGTAGCGCATTAATAATAATCACACCGCCCCTCCGGTGCCGGTAACAGGCTGCTAAGCAGCTGAGCAGACGACAATGGGGAGAGTGGTGGAGCCACACTAATGGCCCTAACACACTTCATGGACACTGAGACGAAGCGGGAATTCGAGGCCAACAGAAAATGACCAAGGAATACAGTGATCACAGTTTCGATCAAAGAGACCAAACAAAAATACGAAATCTTTCTTAATTTCTATTCGCGACCATGAATCGCGGTCGAAAGGCATGCGACCAGTTCAGACTCTGGCCCAGTCTGCAGGGCGGTTGGGTCCGTTTGAATCACTCAGATGATCGACCGGCTGGAGACAATTGAACGAACAAGTCCGTTGACAGTTGCGGCGGCAAGTGCAGTGCACCCGGAGCAAAGGAAAGTGCGCAGCGCAGTACAGTTGTCAGGAATGGAAGAAATCATGTTAAGGTACTCGCAACGACCATTCAACGTGGACTTATAGCGAGGCAGCGGTAGTTGTGTGGGGTGTGCGGGGTGTCTTGCAATGAATGGGCTGGGACGGCGGGGGTGAGACGGCGCCATGCGGTAACCTGTGAACCACGGGGGTCGCGGGACCGCGAGGTGACCGCGAGGTGACCAGACCAGGTCTAAAACATGGCCGGCCACGCCAGACGTGGGGACCCTTACCGAAAATATTTTCCAACGGGCCGCACGCGCTTTCTGGTTCAGCCTGCATGCAGCAGTAGTTTTGAAACAAACGCGGTGCCGTGCGTAGGGCTGCCCTGGTCCCGTCCCTGCAGCACCCCCTCCAAGGCCGAAGGGACGGGGCCGCAGCCCCAGTTATATTTCGGTTCTGGGCGTGCGGGTACCTCCACCCTCCGCCCGGGGTAGTCTGGGCTGGGGGGAGGGGTCGTGCGTGCGCCGCTGCGCCTGTTGCCTACTGTTGCCTACAGGGTGGCGCCGAGCTGCGCCCTGCGCCTTCCCTTCCGAGCCCCGCGGGGGATATATTTGGCAGCCATGGGAATGCGGTGCCCCTCCCCCCCCCCCCCCCCCCCGCCTCATCGCCTTACCCTTGGTTTGGCCCACTCTTGTGTATCTGCATCCCGCAACTACCCCTGACGTCACCTGACGCGGTGTGACGTGCCGCACGCACTGTCCGCAGCATCAACGTGAATCGGCCCCCGGCGCCGTCCCCGCCGACCCCCGCGTCCAGGTTCGCTGAGGACGTCCGGCGGTCGTCGCGGCTGCAGGAACGCAAGCGGACCACGCTAGGCCCCTTCCAGTTCCTCCCCTGCGAGATCGTCCAGCACGTGCTGTCCTTTCTCCCAGGTAAAGCGCCCCTTCTTTTCTGCTAGGGGTGTAGGGGGTCATTTCGCAGCAGGATCTTTTTTTTTTTTTTTGTTTCTGCAAATTACACACACTGTCCGCTCTCTAAACCCATTCATCGCCCGCCTCTCCCTGCGGCCGCCGCCCGCAGCCAGAGCGCTGTCTCAGCTGGCGCAGGTGTCCACGGGCTGGCGCCTCTTCCTGCGGGACTGGATCGCCCTCAAGTCGACGGGCTGGTCACTGGCGCCCGCGCGCCGCTTCCCGGCAGAGAGCGACGACTTCTATGACGAGGTAGGCATGCGGCGGGCCGCGGGCTCGACTACCACCACTACCACGGGGTGCTCGCGGTGCTCGCGAGCACGGGACACTCCTCTGACTCTGACTCTCTGCACGCAGTACACGGACCTGGGCATCTTGTGCCGGCGCCTGCTGGCCGCCGGGACCTGGCCCGAGCGGACGCGCTCCTTCTGGAACGTGGTGGAGAGGGTCAGTGTCCTTGTCGGCGGACTGCCCGCAGCCCAGCGCCGCCCCGGCCGCTCCGACTACACCCCTGTCTGCTCTACCTCCGGCAGGTCGAAGGCATGAGCATCCTACGTGTGGGCGCCGCATACCAGCCGACGTTCCTGGGCGTCTCCAACTTCTACAGGGCGGCGGTAGCGCTCAACTGCTGCCGGTCACCGGCGGAGAGGTTCGAGGTTCGTGACAGCAGTACAGACCATGCGTACAGACACACAAGCCGCACCGGCGCGGCCGCGGCCACCGGCCACCGGCCCTGCCGCCCCTTCCAGATGATGCAACGCCCTGGCCTGGCCTGGCGCCGCCGCTGGCACCCCTCCAAGCCGGGCCTGGGTGGATGCTGCCCCCGCCCTCCCCGCCCCCGCCCGCCCCACCCCATCCCATCCCTCCCAGACCCGTGCCCGACCCTCTGACGTCCACACCGGCCGCGCTAATTTTTCACCCGAAGGTAATACCACGCACTCGCGCCCGCTGAGTGTTGATTTGGTTGTTGTTTTTTATTTTTTAAACTGTCCTCTGTGACGGTCGGTGGCTGCGATAAGTACAGCACACATAACATCACTCGTCATAGTGGGATTTGAACCCGTGACCCTCCCGCTGCTCCCGCCCTGCCGACGGGCCGTCGGTCGCCCCAACTCTCTTAGCCTAGATCTGGTCTGATCGTCATCTTCCCTCGGCCGCGGTCCAACGACCGGGAGGGGGGGGGGGGCTCTGGTTATTGTGGTTATTGTGCTTGTGTGTTTGCGGGTTCCCCGCCCGGCCCCGCCCCGGCATCTCACTCTCCTCCTCCACGCAGGCGGTGTGGCAGGTGGTGAAGGACACCATCAGCGTGGACACGAGCCTGCTGGAGGGCGAGGCCGGCTGCAACGCCGAGTGCGAGACGGACCTGCGGCTGGCGCTGCGCGTCCTCTTCCTGCTGCCCCGGACGCCGTCCCGGAGGACCCGCGCCGCGCGCCACGACCGCGCGGCGCTGCTGCGGGCGCTGCTCTGCAAGCTGCCCGAGGCCCAGCAGGCCCGGCTCCTGTTCATCGTGTACGGCCCGCGCTCAGGTCAGCGTCGCCGCCGTGCCCGCGCCGCGCTGCTCCGCGCGCGTGCCGCGTGTTCTACACACGCCTGTGGCGGCCCGCAGCCCGCGGCCGGCCGTGGGAACCTCCCTGCCGAGGCCCGCCCCGGCCGGCGGCGTACAGTATGCACGCGGAGACCGCGCGCGCCAGCCCGAGCAGGGCTGCTGTCGTAGCGCTGTCTCGCTCACCCCTTGCCGCAACCCCCCATGAGTGCGGGGGAGACAGAGCTACTCGGACTCGCGATCCGCCGAGAGCGAAAGGAGAAGAAACGGAATCATGACACTGGTCCGCTCGCCCGCTCCGCGCGTCCTCCTCGCGCACGCATCGCACCCGCACCGCCAGTACAGCAACGGCCCGCGGCTCGCGCCTTTTAGCACCGCCGCCACAACAGGCAGCGCTTGGCTGGCGGGGTGCCGTCCGCACGTCCGGCTGTAAAGCCGCGCTCATTCATCACACCGAGATACTCCCGCCCCGCCCGAGCGCGAACGCGTCCTTTCTCCCACGTGACGGCAAGGCTGCGGGGGAGACGACTTTGAATTCCGCTGTACGCGCGTGGTCGAAGTTCAATGAGTTTGACTTCAAATTGATTTCAGTGAATTTTATAAACTTTGCATATTTTCGTGAATTTCATTGAATTCTGAAAAATGTCAGCATACTTCGATAAACTTCATCAAACTTGAATTTTTTTAAATTAATTTTCTTGAATTTTTAAAAAATGATTTTTATCTAATTGTTTATCTAATTTATCTAATTTATGTTTATCTAATTGCTAAAAATTGAATCTCGGTCCGCAACTTCTTTTCGAAAGTTGTTTCCCTCCTTTGGGAGGAGCGGGCCACCCACATCGTCCACCTGCACACCTTCCTGTGGTCTTTGGGGGGGGGGGGGGGGGGGGGGACCCTACGCCTCCCGATGCTGTCCCGCCGCGTGCCCGGCCCCGGCCCCTCGCGGCCGCCCGCACTTGCTCCCCAAGGACGAGCCGTCCCTAGCTCTGCATGAGCCCCGCGAGGTGGCACCGCGAGGCGCGTACGGACGGCTCCTCGCGGTGCCACGAGCAGCCATGATCCACCTTATGTACTGTCGGCCCGCCGGTGCCGCCGCGCCGAGTGTCCAAGGACAGTGCATGGGCATGACTGCGACAGGGGGGGGGGGGGGGGGGGGGCGAAGGTTAGCATGACAGCATGACTCGATGAGCGGCGCCGAATCGTCCCCGGGCCACAACACCGTAAGTGTGCGCCGTCCACAGCTCGAGTTACGGCCGCCGTCTCGGGTCCTTTTTTTTCCCCCCGCCGCGAGAGTTGCGTGCGTACAGTAGTACTGTCTTGCAGTAGTGTATGAGGAGAGCGCGAAACCGTGCGTGTCGTACATCGACACCCGACCGCCGCCATGTGGGCCGGGGGGATCACATAGCAAAGTATGCGCCGTGTCTCCGGTGCGACGCGAGCATCACGCACGCGGGCTCGCACGGGGAGGCGGCGGCGGCCGACTAGACGGCACGACGCGCTGCCAGCGAACGAGGCGTCGCGGCAGTCGTGTCGCGGGGAAGCGAATGGTGACCCAGTTGTCGGCGGACAACACTGCATGGGAGGACGCCGAGGAAGCCTCCCGCCGTCCGCGCCCTGCCAGAATGAGAGAGAGAGAGAGAGAGAGAGAGAGAGAGAGAGAGGTCTCCTGAGCGCACGGAGCGCCTGGCGGGTAGGCAACGTCGGCTGGCGCAGCGCACACGTGCCGCGCGGGCTGGCCTACCCCGGACACGGCAGGCGTCCGCGCGTGCGCCGCGAGCCTCTGCCGCCGTGGCCCGTCGATAAGTGGGATGCGCCGCCTCAGCAGCCTGCAGGCAATGAACTCGTGGATCCCGGCCGCGCAAAACGGGAGGCGCGCGGGCAGCGCGGCCAAGGGCGAGCGCGGAGCGTTACGGGGCGCGACCCGTGACACCAGCGCTGCCCCGCCGCCGCCGCTGCTGCTGCTGGTGTTCGCGTGGGAAGGGCTGGCGTCGATCGGCGCGGGAATAAACACCTGATAAGCTCTCTGGCGCGCAATTCGAAAATAAATGGGGAACTGTGGGTGACAAACGAGAGTAAGTTTTCACGCGGCGCGGCGGCCGCGGTGGCGACGCGGCTTGATAGACGGTATGGTGGCCGACTGTCCCCGCCGCTGCCGCAGCTGCCGCCGCTCCCCGCGGGCCCGCCGCGGCCCGGGCCGACACAAATCTGGCATCTCTGTCTAGGCGAGGCGGCCTCTGGACGCGGGGGCCGCGGCGCCGGTGGTGGCGGGGGGAGGATAGAGGACCCCCGATCTAAGCCTCGTCATTCTTACACACGCCTGCATCTACAGTCGCGGCGGGCCGCGCCACGCCACGCCGGCGACGTTATCGCGTTATCCGCCGCCGACATGTTACGCGGCGGGCTCGTGGCCGCGCTCCTCGCCGCTCTCGCTCCCCGAGCCGCGAACATGACGTCGCCGACGCCTGGTGTGCCGAGGACATCTCAGGTCCCCGGCGGGCGGCGAGGCAGGACCACCGTGCGGTGCGCGGTTTGGGACAAATGCCGGCTGTGCCGTGGGTAACGCAGACCGGACGGACGTCTCCGCCGGTCGCCGCGCGGAGTTCATGTCCGTGCCACGCGCTCCGCGGCGGCCGCTGGAGCCGCGGAGCCGGTTAGGTCAGCGCTCGGCGGCCGGCGCCATGCCGCGTCCACGTGGACTTGAGGTCGGCGCGCCGCGGCGCGACGCCCCCTCCACCAGCGCCTCGGGTCTGATCCCCGTCCCCCGGAGTCCTCCCCGCCGGCCCCGCCCCCTGCCCAGGACCCTCGCCCCCCCCCCTCCCCTCCTCGTCCAGGACAGCGACGCGCGCTCAGCCTGCTTGTTCTGGGCTAGAGCAGGCCAGAGCTGATGCCCTGGTGCCGCGCGAGGGCGAGTGCTTCTGTACTGTACGAGCCCCGTGCCTCGTCTCGCATGGCCCGGGCCGCCGGCCGCCGAGCCCCGCCGCGGTACGGCCCGGTCTGGCTTGCTCTGGTCTGGCTCTGTGGAGTGACCTTGACCCCGCCGCCCCCCGCGCCGCCACCGCCGACCATCCCACCCCGTCCTCCCCCCCAGTGCCGGGCTCGGCCGCGAGCAACCTCCCCCCCCCCCCCCACTCCCGCACAGCCCTTCGGCCGCCACGGCCCCGCGACTTAAAACTGCCTATTGAAGCTGGTCGCGGTTTGACACGGGAGCGAATGCAGGTGCAGGCGGGTGAGATGGGGGTTCGGCGAGATGCCACGCCCACTCCCTCCGCCCCGAGCTTCCGCCGCCCGCGTCCGCTTCTGGGTCGACGAGTCCATGCGCCACGACCCGGCTCCGCGCTCCGCCCCGCCCCTAGCCCCCGGCCCAGCCACAGCGGCTACGTCCATTGATCGGTGAGGCGGAGGCCTCTGGCTGGCCTGGCGGGCCTGGCTCTCTGGCTCCCCTCTCCGCGCCTCACAGCGCCGCCGAGGGACACCGCGGGCACCGGGGCCGCCGGCGGCTACGTCACCGCGGTGCAGATCAGAACGGCGGCGGCGGCGTGGAAGCGCCGGGAAGCAGGGAAAGGGACGGCTCTGCGGAGGCGGGGAGCCGCGGAGCCGCGAGCCGGGGGCCCCGGGGGGCCGGCCGCTTGTGAGCGCAGAGCCAGTCAGCTGACTGCGGCGGCTGGCTGGGCTGCCGTGCCTACCTCAGGCCGGGCGCCAGAGAGTGTGTCCGCCTGTGGCTGCCGCCCTGCTGCCCACACGCCCTCTGGCATGTCGCCTGTCACCCACCACACAAACACACACCATCCTCCTCCTCCTCCTCCTCCTCCTCCTCCTCCTCCTCCTCCTCCTCCTCCTCCTCCTCCTCCTCCTCCTCCTCCTCCTCCTCCTCCTCCTCCAGTAGCCTGCTCTACCGTGACCAGGTGCCGCGGCTGGTGGCAGCCGGGAGCCAGCCGGAGGTAGGCACCTGTGTGAACGGGCCACTTTTTGTCCACTTCTCTGGCAACACTGTGTAAGTGTCTCGGTACACGGGGTGCACCGACGGCGTGATGCCACCCGGGCGACGCCGCCGCCCCCCTGCCGGCTGGGCTGCGGGCTTCTCTGAACCCTTGCCAGCGCGCGGACCGTCGCGATGCTGCCGCTGCCAGCGCCCAGACCAGCCTTGAAATTTTAAATTTAGCACAATGGTAGAGGGAGGAACAGGTGTGTGCGCTCGCGCCCGAAAGGCACCAAGGCCCTGCAGGCCGCAGGGGTGTGCTCGGGGGCGCAAGGGGCGCAGCAATGGAGCGAGAGGCTGGCCCTCGCCCCGCGAGCTTCTTGCGTCAGGATCAGGTGCTGCAGCCGCAGTAGGCTGCGTGCCCTGTGCGGCCGCTATTCGGTCCGGAACGCGGTGAAGGTCAGATGTTACGGGTTCATGGGCCCAACGGCCAGCAAGCAGAGCAGCGGGCGCAAAGGGTAGAATGCAGCGCCACCCCGCCCCCTCCCACCCAAACGCCACCCCGCGCTACCCGGCCCGTCAAGGGCGGGATGCGGGGCAGCGGGGCAGCGGGGCAGCGGGGCGCCAGGTTACATCAGGCGGCAGGGCGGCAGCGTCGCAGAGGTCGTCTAGGGGTGCCTTCCTCGGTCACACCAAGGGCCCTCTTCTATTTTTCATTTACTATTTTAAAAGGTCCGTGTCTTTAATAAGTGCCGCGGAGTGAGTCAAACGTTAATGAAAATATTTACTGTATGAGGCACGTTGCGAAAATTAAATAGTTTTTGTGGGGGGAGGGGGGACGACACGAACGCCGCGCCGTGCAAGGACATAATTTTCAAGCCGCGGTGGCCGGTCCCGCAGGCGGCCCTGTGCCGTCGCCAGCGGTGCCAGCGGACAAGCCGGGCCCAGGCTAGCCTAGGCTAGGTCAGAGCAGGCCGGCACAGCCACAGGACGGCCTGCTCCGACCACTTGGGCGTTCAGAGCGTGTCGTCCTGTTCTGGTCCCCGTGCGGCCGGTCTCCCGCAGGACACGGCTCCGGCCTCCGGCTCTTGCTCCTCGGGCTGCGCTGGACCCGTCGATGAGGATGATTGAATGTTGCGGCCCGATCCGAAGCGAAGGGTCGGACCGACGATCTACGATCGACGGTTGGGCGACGTTTTGGGGCACAGCGCGGGGACGGGGAGCGGGGCAGTCGGGGGAAGGGAAGTCGCCTCCTCTTCCTCCCGCGCCTCTCGCCGCCGTGGTCCAAGTACCGAAACCGATCACAGAGGGCAGCACGTGCCCAGGACATACAACCGCGTCCCGTGCTGTAGTTCCGCCGCTGGCCGGAAGATGGCAGTGGCCGTGTTGCCGCCGGTGTTTAAATGCTGTGAATGCAGAGGTCAGGGTGACCAACCACACGGAGCGGATTCGTAAAGTCGCGTGTATTTTACTTCATGTTATGGCCTGAATATAAAACTTGCGTGATTGAACTGCGCATACATGCTTCGGTGCTTGGCAAATGTTAAAATGACTTACAATGTATGTGAAGTTCCCGCTCCCGTATCAGAGGGCATCTTGCATGTGGGAATTAATTTTCGCCCTGGGCAACAACTTCAATAATTTAGCACTTGAAAACAAACCTAGGGTCCACCTTTTTATATTTTGATCGAACGGGTGCGTTTGAGAAGGAGGAAACCAAGGTCCTTGTATCGCTGACATCGTTACAAGCAACTAGAACGTATATATCCGTTCCCTCTCCGCATCTGGGGATGTAGCTCAGTGGTAGAGCGTTCGCTTTGCATGTGAAAGGCCCCGGGTTCGATCCCCGGCATCTCCAGTATTTTTTGATGGGGCCTCTGCTTTCTGCTGAATTTTCTAGACAATTGGCTCAATATCTCTTCCGTACATTTCTGTCATAGGCAATGCAATTGAATGGCGGAGACCATGTGACCCATCCTTTTCAACCCTGGCCCAAATGGTGCACGTTGTTGCGGAACTCGGGACTTGTATTCAGTTTCTGAGCCAGAACAGCTCACCTACTTTCATCTACAAATTAGTATGCCACCTAATCAGTAAGTTTTAAAATTTTAATTTTTCCTTGAGATTAGTAAAATATTTTCTTTGGTACGAAAGTGAGGAAGGAGCAGAGAACTCGAGGAAAAAAGAAACGTTTTAATATTCTTCTTTTCCTTTCTAGAAACACCATCCTCTTGGCTACCCAGATATGAAGTAATGTTGCTGCTTACCATGGGCGCACGTGCGGCAGGAGCTGTCCTTGCCGGTCACGCATCCAGATTATCCCTACAGTCTCGCCACATCGCTGTCAGGATGGCCCAGATGGTTGCTCTGTCTCACCTCTACAAAGGGGTATGTGTGCAATGCAGGCTAGAGCCAAAACTACTCATCCTCCTCCTTTGCTCCTTTTTGAAAATGTTCCTACAGATTTTGTGAATGACTTGTAATTTTCCACCACAGAAATTGGAGTCTGGTGAAATAGAGAGTGGACCAGTTTTAGCAGTAAGTGGAAGTTATCTATTCTCTGCCTATCCACAATTATTATTAAAAGATTAACACCTTAACTTTAAGTATTTATTGCAGGCTGCATCACTTGAGATCCAAGAAGTTTTCATCTACTTCTTTCAATTTGTATCACCAAACCATTGTCCACTCAATCTAGTGAAACAAGTCGTTTCACAATCCTACGTTCTTGCCTTCAATGTTGGTAAGTTTTAAAGCATAACCAGCCTCAGGCCACTTCTCCATTAACTGGCATCAAGTGTATCATATTTCATCTTAAATTATTGCAGGTGGCTTTGGATTTATTGATTACATTACGAACACACTGAATTCAGTTATGGCATACTTTGGAGAAAAACTAGATTAATTATGGAGAGACATTTCTGTTTTAAGATACTCTCTAATGTACCTGATTAGAAGTGGTGATTAGGGTGTAATGGACTTCACAATTCCCTGAACGACTCAGGGTCTGTAAAATTAGGTAAAAGGGAAAGGTCTCCAAATGAACTGCTACTCTTGTATTACGGTTCTTTAATACTTCTTGTCATTTCTGATCTGTGATACTGGAAGTCAGTATTCCCATATGCTGCAAAAATTTTAATACAAGCTTTTAATTGACTGAAGCTTGCTTTAAGCATTAACTCAGAACTTTTAATTGTCAATTTTAATGTAGAGGTAGTACATTTATGAACTTTAAGAATGTGATTTATGCAGCATTTTAAGTAATTAATTTTGTAAGAATATATACTATTCAAGGAAAAGAATTTCAAATAAAATGAAACATACTCAACTGTAACAATACATCATGTTTATTAATATTTCTCAGTCATATTGTAAGTAAGGTACAGGGAGAGTATAGAACAAACACGATCTTCAAACCCTTCCAGATAATGGCGGCTTCAAAACAAGACAGTTTGCAGTTACAAACTCTCAAATGATACAGAAAACAAATAACGCAGCAATATCAACACATATCACTGCAAATAGGAGATAAAACATGGATGTCCAAACAAAGCTTCACTATTCTTGAGCAATTACATACAAATTGATCTAAACCTAGCGTACCGATCTAATCTCAATTTTATGATCTAAACTGGATTTACATGTGATTAAGAGCCCAACTGTACCTAGGCTATGTACGCTATAACATTTTGGAGCATTAAGTGAATTGGCAATTTTTACTCTGATTTTACTTTCTAGAACTAATTCTTTTTTAAAATTTTAACAACCTTACAAAACAAACCAGGACATCCATGTATGCTGATGAAACACAATCATAATGAAAAACTTATCTGAAGTAAAGCATACTTCAAAAACAAGTAAAATAATTCATTATGTCACTCCCTCAGCATAATGTTTGAAAATGCAAACTGAACCTCAATTGACGGTTCAGAAAAATATCAAGGCAAAACTGCCGTAAGAAAATGTCAACAATATGGCAACAACCACCAGGCATCAAAGCTGGCAAAAACCACTGTAGCAAATAACAATTTCAAAACAACTTTTCCAACCAACTTTTCAACAATTATTAGAAAAACTCAACTTTGAAAATAGAGGATATAGCCACAACTTGCTTAAAACAGTAGAGTATGGTAACTGGTTCACCGCTTCGCAACCGCCAGCCTAGCGTTCTGCTTCCAGTCTTTTCATTCAGGAATCACATTAAAACCAAAGACCGACAGTGTGACGAGATAGCGGCCTCCCACCCACACACACAAAAAGAGGGTAAACACATTCAACCATAAATAAATACCATTAATGAAAAATACTTTGGTGATTTCATTTGTGTCTTACAGTATTTTCTGCATTTCCTTGTATAACTTGAGGCCGAAAAGGCTACAAAAATGAGCATGCAAAAAATAGTCTTCACAATTTCCCAGACATAAAAAAAAAAGAAAAAGGAAAAAAAAAAAAGAAAGAATATGAACAGGAGAGATGATCAATCAATATATGTGTATCACTGCAGTGTGCAGCAAATGCCGCCGCAGGGCACACCGGGGGGGCTGTGGCCCTTGAGCTGTCTCAGCAGGTACGCTGACTTGGCAGCGAACTCCTCCGCCTGGGCCTGCATGTCCGCATTGCGGTGGTCCTTGGTCGGTGTCTGATGCTCGTCACCAGACTCGTCCGTGTGCACCCCGGAGTCGTGCTGCTCCATGACCACTTTGGTCGTCGACGCCAACGGGGAGGGGGAGGCCACCACCTTGTCTGGCGACGTCCTACTCCTGAGATCCACGCCGGGGCGCAGCTCGAGCGCCACAACGGGGGGCATGGTCATAGACACGGGTGACTCCTGGGGGTCCACGTCCTCTCCCAGGCGATAGTACTTGGCCACGAAGAGGCTGGGGTCACACAGCGTGTCCCAGGCGGCTTCGGGCTCAGGCTCGTCGAGTGCGGCAACCCTTTCCTCCACGTCCCCGCCGCGGCCCTGACCGGCGGGGCTGGTGCTGCTGCAGCCGCTCAAGCTGCTATGCGATGATGCACGGAAAGGGTTGCCTAACGCGTTTTTTGGCTGCTGGGCCTCGTCTTCGACGTCCTCCTCGTCCTCCGAGTCAGACTCGGAGTCGGAGATGTGCTCCACGGCCGGCACGAGCACCTCCGACGTCTCGTGGTCCCGGAGCCAGGCCGTCACGGCCTCGGTGATGCGCAGGGGAGACTCCTCCCGAGGCTCGGCCTCGGCCTCCGCGGAGGCAGCGGCCGCCAGAGGGGACACGAAGATGACAGTCTCCTCGTCCGCCTCGTCAGAGGACATGGACGATGAGCTCGCCGTCAGCTCCCGCCCCGGAGTGGGCGCCCGCTCTTTGGTGTTCTGTCGCCATTTCTTTGGTCGGTTGGGTCGGTGTGCCGGGGAGGGCGTCAGTCTGCTGGCCTTGGCCTCGCTCTCGGGGTCGAGCCTGGTGTTGGGACTAGGCTCAGCCTGCGGGGATGGAGTTTGGAGCTGCGCCGGTTCGGGACCGGCCTCTAGCCGGGGGGCGGCCTGGGCCAGGACGGCTGTGGGGGCTGGGGCTGGGGGCTCCGAGCCAGTGGGAATGTCGGCTTTGGTCTCGGCACCCTGCACCGTCGTGCCGACGAGCGCCTGCAGAAGGACATCGTCCACAGGTCGCACCTTGGCGTCCTCGCTCCTCCGGCCCCACGAGAGCGACGCCTCCGGCCGCAGCGAGAGGCCAAGACTCTCGGCGTCCGCGAGGAGAGGCGGAGACGGCGGCGCGCCCGGGGGCGGCGGCGTCTGCGCCATCACGCCGTCGCCGGCAGCAGCGTTTGAGCTCACATCAGTCTTGCTTGCTGCTCCCTTCTTGGACGCCTTCTTCTTACTGTGGGCCGACTGTCCCTTGTTGTTCTTCGAGAAAGGTTCGGTCTTGACTTGTGCAGGACCCTTCTCGGCCTCCACCTTCGTTCTGTCCGTCACCGAATCAGATACCCCGTCCCTGGGCGGCGACGCACTTAAGATACTCTTTTCGGAGAAGCCATTGGTTTCTCGGTGGTCCGGACTAGAATCCTTAACTTTAATCTTACCATTCGATCCGTTAACAATTTTTCCCCCTCCATTCAAAACTCCTTCGTTAACTGCATTTTTATTTGTATGGACTTTCCCATTTTGCTTCACATCATTTTTGTTATTGTTCAAAATAATATCAAAGGTTTCTTTTTCTGTCCTCAGCTCAGCTAAATCCTTCCCAGTTCCATTTGAAATCTCAAAACGATGAGAGGGTATCGCCTGGGACTCGAATTCCACAGCCTCCTTAAAACATATCACTTCCCCGTTGCGCACAGGTACCTTTTCCACAGGTAAAGTCAACGAAGGTTCGAACTCGTGCACTGCCTTATCATGGGCATCACCGTTCACAAGAGGAGCCCTCTTGGAAACACACACTTCCCCGTTCACCTTGGGCACACTCTTCTCCTGGGTCGTCTTGGTCTTCGCGACCTTCTCGGACTTGGATGAGATCACCGCGTGCTGGACCGCGGATTCGTCGACGGCGACGACAAGGTCTGCTGGGGTTGCCGAAAACTCCTTCGAGGCAACGGCCTCGAGGACCGGCTCCTCCGCCGTCGGCGCTGGCACAGCCACAGCCTCCTCGGGGGTGGCCCGAGCTTGGGACGGCGCCTCAGCCAGTGTCGACTGTGGCGCCGGGGCGGGCGATGACTTGTCTTCCGGTGGGGATGGGGATTCAGCCGGAGCCGCTGTGTCCGGCTGCTCCGCCGAGGTCTCCACGGCGGACTCCTGCTCGACGTGGACGGGGGCTGCGGGCTCGGGCTCCGCGGGGGGCGGCGCCGGCGTGGTGGCCACCGCGGGTGGCGGCACTCGGTCTTCGCGGGCGACAGCCACGCACGCCGTGGGCGTCTGCGGCGGGGTCAGGATGCTGGGCTCCCAGGCCGACGCGTCGCCGTTGAGCGCCGACGCGCCGACGGCGACCGGGACCGTCGCCGCTGCCGCCTTGGGGACGAACTCCGGGAAGGCGGCGTCGCTGTCCGTGGGCGTCGCCTGCGCCGACGCAGGAGAAGAGTCCTCCACCGACTGGCTGCTCAGGCTCGAGGGGCCGTTGCTCGCCCCCTCGCCCTCCTCGAGCTGGTTGTCCTCCGAGCTCGACTCCTCCGAACCATCATCCGTTCCCTGCGAGAGAGAGAGAAAAACGTGTAAAACAGAGCGCACTCCCACACGGCAGACGGAGACGGAACACGCGGCGCCACTCACCCCGCGCCTCCTCTTCCTCCTGCGCTTCTTCTTGCGCCGCTTGTTGACCGCGTTCACATCGCAGATGGGGCCGTAGGGCGGTCCGCCTTGGACTGACACTCCTGCAACAGGCAACAGACGGGCGGGCATCAGCACCGGGACTCGACCGAAGAGAACGGCGCCGCGCCACGCGCTTCCCGGACGGTCCCTCGACGTCGGTCCGTCACAAGACCCCCGCCGCCCGTAAATCCCGAAGCGAGGCGCAGCGAGTACAATGACGGAGGGGCGGCGGGGGCCACGTGCCGTGTCAGTGGGCGGGGGCAGAAGGAGAGGGGGTCCATTCGTCTTTTTTTTTTTTTAAATTTGACAATTCAAGAAAATTCAATAAAACTTGGGTCCACCCCAAGGACCACGGACCCTTTGCACCCCCTCCAACCCCCAACCCGCCGTGTCCACCACGGGCCTCCGAACAGGACACCGTCCACTTCAATTTTAGTACAACCTGGCGTCCGGCCAACACGACCGGGGGCTCCCGCGCTAAGTCAACACCAGATAAACCTGTCCCTTGTTGGGGCCGGCGGGAGAAAAGAAAATCGCAGTGCGCTAGAATCGGAATACCAACCATCCGCCGCCGCCAGAGCCGCCCTCCCCACCCCTCCGCCCACACACAGACGCCCCCGCGGTGGCGGACGCGGCACCCAACCCGAGCCCAGCCATCGCACTTCTTCCCCTCCCCTCCCCGCCGGCACCGCACTCCTCCGGCACGGATCCGGATCCCGTTCCCGTCCAGCGGCGAGCGCCCGCAAAAGGCCGGGTAGGCCGGCCCGCACCACGCGCGCGCGCCCACGGCGGACGTACTGCCTACCCGCCAGGCGCCCCGCACCGCACCGCACCTCAGACCGGGGGCCGCCGCGGCGAAGCCAACCAGTCCGCCAAGCAACTGCCACGGACACGACACCTCAGAGAGTAGGAGAGGATGCACACCACACCGCCAGGCAGGCAGGCAGGTGCCACACAGTCGCCTAAAAAACCCGCGGGGCAGACAAACCTGTTCAGCACCGCGGCGCAGCCAAGGACCGCCGCACACGCACAGAGAGCTGCACTCGCACTGCCCGCCGCACCGGCACCGCGCCCGTCGTTGTGGTGGTGGTGGTACAGTAATGCGGGGACGGGGACCCCCGAGGGGGCGAGAGAGAGAGAGCGAAAGAGAGAGAGAGACGAGAAAGGGGAGGGGGCAACGACGCATGCGACCACCACAATTCGCGAAGCAGAACCCCGATCCGGGAAGGGAGGCGCCGCCAAGTGCGAGCGAGAGGAACAGAAAACATTCCGCGCCCCCCCCCCCCCCACCAACTCCCCTAGACGACGTCACGTCAGTCCAAAGCGACAAATAATTCCCGCGGGGCGAGCAACACAATTTACGATGCGCGCGCCTAATTTAGAGAGGTGTGTGAAGGAATGGGGGAGGTGTGTGTTGCGGGGGGGGGGGGGGGGTAGGGCGGGGGAGGCACCGAAACAAAAGGAACGCAACTGTCGTGCGAAGCCATTGGGAAGCCGCGACAACGGCCGCAGCAGAGAGGGAGAGAGAGGGACAGGCAGACAGAAGAATAAAGAAGACGGGGGAGAAAGATGAATAATGAAAGGGGACGATGAGAACGAATGACGACAGGGGAGGGGAGGGGGCGGCGGATTAGGACGGCGGGAGGGTCAGAGAGGCGAGAGGCAAAGGGAGCAAATAAATTTTTGACCCCACCGGTTCCATTTTCACACGCAGTCAATCACGAAACGAGGGGGGGGGGGGGGGCGGTAGAAGAGGAACGGCGCGCACGTCAGGCGTGTGCCGCGCCAGGTGACGCGTGACGCGTGGACATCACACGAGACGACTGGCGGCGGCCGCGGCGGCGCCGACCGAAGCGGAAGCCTCTTTGTGGCCGCGGTAATATTGGCCCGTTCGCATCGCCCGGCTGCGGCCACCGCCGGCCCGGCCCGACCCTCCCCCGTGGCGACCGGGGCGGCGCCAGACACTTGCAGGTGTGACCCGCGCGGCCTTCCATTCCTCAAGACGGTGGCGACAACGAGGGGGAACAGTAGAGGAGGGGGGGGGGGCGAGGTCATGCAAGAACGGACGGGGAGCACCGCAACCTCTCAGCCCAGCGGCGTATGGATCTTCACCGCGGGCGGGGCGGGGTAGGGTGGGGTGGGGTGGGATGGGCGACCCCAATGAAGCCCCGCCTGCCAGAGGCCTCACCACCCCGAGCTGCCGGAACACCAGGAGGACGACCACCACCACGACGTGGACCAGGGCGCCGGCGGTGACGAGACGCAGGCCTAGCCGACCGGCGCCGTCACCCCGCTGACAAAGAGCGCCGCGACGACGTCAGCGAGGAATGCGACCGGCGGGGGCCCAGTCACCACAGCAGCACAAGCACAGCGGTGCGCCGATCTGGAACCGAGCGGATTCGCCCCCCCCCCCCCCCCCCCCCCACGCGCTCGCGTCCCGCCGCCCGCCGGCCAAGTCGCCGCGGAGCTATTTCGGCCGGGTTATGTACGAGCGTGGGTGTTGGTGTGCGTGAGCGCGTGCCGCCTGCGTGTGCGTGCGTGCGGTGTCGAGCCGCTACCGCCCGCCCCCACTACTGCACCTAGCACGGCCATCCCTGTGGCAGCGGCATGCGAGGAGGGGTACGCACTCCGGCCGCGTCGCATAGCCAAGCCAACCAGCCCCCGCCGCTGCCTCGTCGCCGGAGTGCCGTTGGCAGCGCCCAGTGTCTCCGCCGCCGCGAACAACTAAAGTACCCGCAGACACACTCACGCGCGCAGGCGCCACAGAGTCGTTCAACGGCACACATGCCGCGGCCGGACGACGGTCATTGTAAAACAAAATGTTGCAGCCCAGCAGCAGCAGCAGCGGCGGCGGCGGCGGCGGCGGTGGCGGCGGCGGTGGCGGCGGCGGTGGCGGCGGCGGTGGCCTAGCGCCGCACAGAGTCTGGCACGGTGAGCCGCGGCGGGAACCCACGCGGGACGCTCTTACACATACGCGGCGGACCCGAGGGGACGCAACGCATCCGAGGGGAACAACGCCACGGCGGCGGGGGCGGCGGCGGCGGCGGGCGGGGGCGGGACTCTCGAAACGACTCGCTGGCACAGCTCCAGGGAAGGCGGGAAGAGAAAGACGGGCGGGCCAGCGAGAGACAAGGACTAAAAACGCAGTGATAGATACCTTCGAGATAACAAATCTCGCTCTACAGCAGGGGTGAGAGAGGGAGGGAGGGAGGGAGAGAGAGAAAGAAAGTTGCAGAAGCCAGGCAGTGACAAGTAGGTGGGAGACAGGAGAAATGCCCCGACACTACGATGTGGAGAAGTAATAGTTGAAAGAGAATGTTACATACTTTGCTACGGGGTGAGTAGGTTCTACAAGTTCTACAGAAAGCACAACCCCAACATGAGGTATCACTACAAAGGAAGAGTACCGGGTAAATACGCCTGGCGTTATGTGTATAAACAGTTTCGAACGCGAGTCATCCAAATCGTAGAGGCAAGACATCTAAACAAAATAACATGTACATACCACCAACACATGCCACTAGACAGACAACGAAGAGAAATAGACAGAAATAGGAAAACAGGGTGGATTTCAAAAAAAGGAAGAAAAAAAATCATTGTTTTGTTTTTGTTACTCATTTCATGTGGTTCGTCGATCCGATCTGGGTCCGCGTCCGGGCCCGGCCAGATCCAGGCCGAAGCCCTGACTAGGCCCGTGCCCTCGGCCTCGGCCCGGATCTGGGATGAGGGCCGCGGGGTCTGTGGCAGGGGGCGGGGATGGGGGCAGACCCTACAAACAGAGCCACATGCAGTGCATGCCACACTACCCATCCCCTCCACATACAACAGAGAGGGTAGCCAAGTAAGAAGAGACAACGATACAAAGATAAAAATTGAGGCACACCGCACTTTTCGGCGGCATAATTTTTTTTAAAGAGGAGGTGCAAGGGGATCAAGTTTTGTATGTCTGAGGATCTGAAAGGACAGTCAGCAAAACGAGAAACTAAGGCCGACCACTCGCTTTACTAGACGGATCTCGGCCCACGCTCTACACCGATCTGGTGATCACAATGCAGTCTCCGGAACAACAAAAAAAAGTCGAGACATTCTAACCTAGCACTACAAGCCTACACAAAAATATTTCAAGTAATAAAAACAGGAAATATATTTTTGTTTGCACCGATATCAATCAGGTTACATGAAAAAAAAACGGAACAAAATAATATACCTCCGCAATGCTAATTTAAAAAAAAAAAAAAAAAAAACAGAAATCCATATTCTCCCAGGCAAGCAAAATTAACCCCCGAACACGGTCGTAAATACGATTCGCGAGGCGAGGCCCGGGCCCGAGCTGACCAAACCCAACCCGTACTTACCGTCGAGACTGTAGAGCGGAGCGCCGAACATGTAGGGGTACATGTAAGGGTGCGGTGGGAAGGGCAGCGGCGCCGGCCCGTGCCCGTGGTGGGCCCCCATGTGCAGGGGGGCGGGGGCGGGGGCGCCCAGCGGGGGTCCGGGGCTGGGCCCGCTGGGTAGGCCGCCCGAGTCACAGTCCTGGGGGCTGCTCGGCGGCGCGCTGGGCGACCCCGAGCCCGCCGACTCGGAGCTGGGCCCGGAGCAGTTCTGGAGGCGAAGAGGGAAGCCGTCGTAGTGAGCAACACTGGAAACGGCCTTCGCCGGAGGAAGAGGAAGGAAGGCGACGTCGTTGCGCTCACCTCGCTCACTTGCGACGAGTCCACGGAGTAGCGCTTGCGGCCGTGCATGTAGCAGTAGTCGGACTGCAGGTGCGGGGGCCCCATGTGCGGCGGGCCGTGCGGGGGGCCGTGCGGCGGGCCGTGGGGCGGCGGCGGCAGCCGCGCGTTGAACCACTCGATGGGCGGCAGCCCCATAGGGGGCAGCCCCACCATGCCGGGGCCGGGGCCCACCACCACGGCCACCGTGTTGGTGTACGGGTCGTACATCTCGTAGCCGCCTGCAGACAGAACCAGCGTCAGAGCCGCGCCGAGAGACGGCAGGGCGGCGCGAGAAACAGCAAAGCGTCACACGCCGCGAGATTCCTCAAGCCACTGGGTTAGAAACGAGGAGGCGAAGCCGCGACACGGCGCCTCAGCTGCGGCCAGCGGTGCCAGCGGCCAGCGGTACGCGCCGGCGGGGTAGGCAACCCACCACGCAGGCGCGCGGGCGAGCGGCCGGACCTCCCGGCGCGTGCCGTGCAGCGGGGCGTGGCCCTCCGCTCCCCCTCCCCTCCCACCTCCCCGCGCTCCCGGAGAGCGGCAGGCGGCAGGCGGCAGGCCGTTGCGGCGCCACTGCGTACCGTTCATGTAGTACATGCCGCTGGCGGGGTCGACGAAGGCTCCCGGGAAGTAGTACGCCTGGTCGTCCATCATGTCGGAGCCGTCGGCACAGTCGGCGTCCAGGCCCTCTGCAACAACAGCATACACACTCGGTCAACGATGACTTCAAACCAATACTTTATCTGATTTTAAAATTACGACTTCCTTTTCTCGCATTTTAAAAATATTTCTCCTTCTTTCCCTGTCCTTGTTTTTGAAAATCCTGATTGAACATTTCATCATTTTCTCTGATTTCTTATGAAAATCAAATCATCCTCGCCTTCTGTGCCGGCGAGCGCGCCCGTCTCCACACCCACCTGTGCTGTGCAGCATCGGGTCCCCGTTGGTCGAGGAGCCGTTGGACGTGGTGGCGTAGCCGCTGGCGGCGCCGGCGGGGGCGCCGTTGGCGTCCACCGTGTGCCGCTTGCGTCCCAGGTAGCCCTTCTTGAACAGCACGTCCTGCCGAGGCGTCGTGATTCGGGTGTACTCATCTGGAAGAGAAAAAGAGACAGAAATTAGAACGCGCGAACAGGAATAACCTCGACGGATCACGGAAGGGAGGGGGGGGGGGCACAATCATAAAGACAAAAAGGATAGAAATGAAAAAAAAGGTCTGGAACGTCGTCGACAGCCCAAAAGAAGAAAAAAATCGTCTAGCACGTTATCGTGTTACGCAGACCCCGCAAGTCGTGTTTTTCTCGCCCGGGAGGGGGGAGGTTCCCAGATCCGACAAGGCCGAGGGGAGGAGGTGGCGAGGGGTGGGGATAAAATTCACCGCCCCCGGCGGCGCCCTTCCCTCTCCTCCCACCCCAGATGTGTTTGGGCGGGTGCAGCGGACTCGGCGGGTCGGTACCACTGACCTATACGAGAGGGGATGGGCTCGCGGTGGGGTGCAGGCCTCCCGGCCTCCCCCAACACTGATGCGGGGTGAGGGGGAGGAGGGGGGAGGGGGGAGGGGATCGATGGGCGCCCGGCTCGCTGCCCTCTTCTCCCCCCCCCCCCCTCCCTCTCCCAGCAGCCACATCCGTCATCAGGCCCGCGCACCCCTTCCTCTTCCGCATCCCTTTACCACCACCATTCCAATGCATTTTATGCCTTTCCCCCTCTCCTTCCTTTTTTTCATTTGTTTTTTTTTACTCCTGACATTTGGCATTCATGGCCGTAGTGGCTTGCGTCCGGGAGGACGAGCGATACGCCCATCCATTTCACGACACCAATCTCCTTCTGCAACGACAGAAGACGGCTGGGCCGAAAGTAAACAAAGTGCGAGGAGGGGCAAGAAAAATAAAAAGCTCCGGCAAACGCAAGAAAAACGAAACGAAGAAAAAAATTCAAGTGAAACAAAACTGCCATGTTCATCGGCGCGCGAAACGACGGGACGATCTGGTTTACAGCCCCATTCGTTTTTGCGGGGCAGAGCTCGACGCGTGAACCGCTGCGGCGGCGGCGGCGGCGGCGGCGGCAGCAGCAGCAGCAGCAGCAGCAGCAGCAGCAGCAGCCAACGACTCTATAATAGACCGCCGTGTAGACGGGGGACAGGGGTCCGGGGTCCTCACGTTCGTCAGCGGACCGTAGTCGGAGTCAGGTGACGGATCCGCCGCCGATGGATCGGCAAGAGCGGCGGCGCCGCGGGTGTGAGCGCCCCCCGCCCCGCCCCCGCCCAGCACCCGGGGCGGGGGCGGGGGCAGGGGGGGCAGGGCAGGGCAGGGCAGGGCAGGGCGCCAAGACGGTGGTCGGCGGCCAAGCCTTGCCCGCAGCTCCTCGAGCGCTCGAGCTTGGGGTGCGCCGCGTGAACCACTGCTGCCCGCCCCACAGCGGCAGGCGGCAGGGCCGGTGCAGACTCCGCCACCCCCCAGCATCGCGAGGGCGAGGGCGCCCCCTCCCCAGCCACCCCGCCGGCCGGCGCGGAGCCCGCGGGAAAACAGACCCAGAACGGCTTCTCCGGCAGGCCCTTAAACAAGCGGCCCATCAGCCCCGACCGACCCGTAATCCGAGACGCGCTAAGCGGCACATGTCACCCGCGCCGTGTTTTACAGGCAGCCACCACCCTGCGTCCCCCCTTCCCCCTCCTTCCCACCGCTTCCCAAGGCTGCCGGGGCGTCCTCGAGCGAAGTTTGACGCCGACGTTGACACGGACCGCTCGCGGGAAGGGGGAACATCGAGAAAGGTAGAGGAAGGGGGGGGGGGTGCAGACGAGGCAAGGCAGGCGTCCTGCGGCGCCCCGTGGTGTCCCAGCCGGCGCTCACTAGGTGAGAACGGCCCGGACCAAGTCCTCGCCTGTTTATTTAAGCCGCCGAAGACAGACAGACCGACCGAGCGACACCCCGAGGAGAAGAGGCAGCAGGGAAGTGAACCTGTCCTCTGTCCTTCTGGCAGGAGAAGGGTCCCCAAGGGCTGCGCGCCGTCGCAACGGTACACTTGGCCGGGGTCCACGACCAGAATAGAGGGCGAGGGGGTGAGGCGGGCACTTTAGCAAATTATCAAATAGCCGGCCGGACTAAGTAGCAACGAAGGGTGGCAGTGCAGGGAGGAGAGCGGGTGGCGGGCGGGCGGGCGGGCGGGCGGGCGGGCGGGCGGGCGGGCGGGCGGCAGTCCGTTCACCAAATGCATAGACGCCGCCAGTCCACCACGAGGAGAGGGTGGCGCGCGAACCGCAACCGCGGTCTACCTGTGTACTAGGCTCCTCCTCTGCCTAATCAAGACACGCCCTTCTGACCCCCCCCCCCTGCGAATTAGCTTATCCCAGCGCCGTCAGACAATGAAGCGCGACAACCAGGTGGTGGGACCGCTTCCCGGCCACACGCCACCACCGCCACCGCAGGGTAACCGGGCCCGACACGCGACACACCCCACGGCCCTGCCGGCCGCCGGCCAGCCAGCCACGGGCCAACAGTGACGTTTCCACGCGAAATACCATTCACAGCCCCCCTATAAGCACATGGCACGATCCATTTCCGACACGCAATTAGACAGCGGTGGCGAAGGCGAAGGCGCGGTGCGCCGGCCTCTGGGAGACTCCCCGGCGGCGGCGACGGGGACCCTGCCCTCCCCCCGCGCACACGTGCAAACAGCGCCGCACCAAAGGCGGCAGCGGTGGACCAATAATAGAAGTGTCAGCCGCAGAGTGATGCCGAACTACTCGGGCCTCCCTCTCTCTCTGTCTGTCTGTCTCGCTCTCGTGCGGGCCGCTGCCGCTTCGTAAGAGAGCGACAGAGACCGCGGCAGATTCGTAAGCAGCCGCCGCCGCCGTCTCGTCGGAGCACCGAGCCTTACGGGACGACCCTCACTGCGCTAATAGCAATTAGCGGCCGCCCGCCCGCGGAGCCGAGCGCGGAGCGCTTCCGAGGCACCGCCTTCCATGTCTCTCGCTCGATTCTGGAGCGACCACCACGGGAGCGATAGAGAGCAAAGCATGAGAGCGTCCGGAGACAGCCGGCTGCACCGGAATGCCGACGCCGCCCTCCGCGTTCACGATGCAGCCGCGGAGCTTCAAGCTTGGAGAGGGGGTGCGACGGCGGCAGGGGAGCTCGATGCGCGCCGCCGTCATGCACTCGTGGAGGGCGCGGCGGCGGCGGCGGCCGGCACACCGCGACGGACGGCGGCGGCGGCGGCGGCTACGGAGAGGGAGCGGGGGGTGCGGGGGGAGTGGCGCGAACAGGACGCTATAAATGCCAAACGTCTGAAAGATTCATGCGACACGCCCCGCGACGTGGGGGAGGAGGAGGCGGAGGCCGGCGGCGACCTTCGCTGTGTGCCCTCCCCTCAGCCCCACCTCCCTCCCTCCCCCCGCGGAGGAGGCGTACGAGGGAGTGTTGTATGGGGGCCACGAGGTTAAAGGTCAAGGCCATCGCGTCCGGAAGCGAGGCAGTCGCGAGCGTGAGTCAACGTCAGCATGGTGGCATGCCGCCGCCGCCGCGCACGCTACCCGCATCCGGCTCTATGCAGCTGCCCGAGCCCTGTGGATGCAACCGGGATGCAGGGCAGCGGCAGGTGCGGGTGGAGACGGGGGGGGGGGGGGGGAGGGGAAGCAATGAGAAAGGAGACAGAGAGAGACAGAGGACGCGTCCCATACTCTGCAATGAGGTCGGGAGACGAGCAGACCTCTGACATTTCGCTTGCACCCACGCAAATAAGACCCACCGACACCGCAAGCGACAGAGGGGGGGGGGGGGTAGAAGAGGGGGGGGGGGGTTGGGTACAAGGGCGCCACTTGATTACGTCCTTGTTCCCGCTCTATGAATGAACGCAAAAAATAAGCCGGGTGGGGAGGGGGAGGGCGGAGGGAGGAAGGGGGGGCTCTTCTGGGTCGTGCGGCGAGCGACATGCCCAGCACTAACAGTGTCATGTCATTTGCTCCTCGTCGGTGTGACAGTATGGGTCGACACCAAAGCAGGTCCTCGCCATCGTTTAGTAGCCTCCCTCACACTCCTTCCTAAGAGAGGGCGGGGGAAGGTGCACAACTCAGACGGCGCTTGCCAGTAAAGTCCGGTAACGGGGGTCCTCCCCCCTCCCCCACAAAAGGTTGCCCCGCATACGAGAGAATTATTGAAATTGTTGAGGAAGGGGAGGGGCGGCAGACCCTAACGGATGCCAGCTCCAGGAGCGCGTCTGGCGCGGCGAGGAGCCAGCCAGGTAGCCGCCAGGTAGCCGCCAGGTACCGGCAATAAAGACCACCCAGATGCAAATCACGGCAACTAATATAACGAACGGCCACACCGGGGAAGGAATAGACGACGTGCATTTTCCTTTCCCTGGGCATTTAGTCGACCGACACAGAATATGCGCTGCAATAATTTTCTTGCATAAAAACTCCGTCACAAAAATTAAAGTTTAAGAAATACCAGGTCGGAACGCAGCGCATTTTCCGGGATATGGAATCCCGCAAAGCACTAGCTCCGTCTCTTTCTGTCTCACCCGTCCTGCTGAGCCAGAAAGAGACTGAGACTAGTGCGTCGCGGAATTGCATATCCCAGAAAATGCACCGGTAAACACGCACCCTCGTTGAACGTCCGCTTCTCCTGGCCGGAGGCGGACGAGCCGCCGCCGCCGCCCTGCTGGTGGTGGTGGTGGAACCGGGGCCGCGGCTTCCAGTGGCGCTGCCCGCCGCGGTCCTCGTCGCGGCTCTCCTCGTCCTCGGAGCCGTCATCTGTGGGGGCAGACAAACAACACACTCGGTCAGCACAGGTCGTCGTGGTGGTGCTGGACACCCTGTAGTGCAGCTGTCCGCGGGAGGAGGCTCCGGAGCCGGGCTGGAGCCGCGCTGGAGCCGCGCTGGAGCCGCGCTGGAGAAGCCCCCCTGGAGCCGGCAAGGAGGTGGAGGCTCCAGCAGTCCCCCACGCACAGCAGCGGGCCGCGGCCGGGCCACTTGCCTGCCGCCGTCAACATCCGTCCGCGGGTCGGCCGAGCGCGGCGCACAAATTAAGTAATGACGCTGTGCGGCTCACTAGACCGCTCTCTCCATCTCTCACTCACTCACTCACTCCAGCCAGGAAGGCCGCGCTGGGCCGGCCAAGACTCGATCGGGGCGGTTCGTGATGTTAGTGGCGGTGGTGGCGGCGGCGGCCAGTGCCCCGAGACGGAAAGAGAGAGGAAGAGAGAGGTGGGGAGTGAGGGAGGGCGGGACCCCAAATAAGAACGAGAGATGGCACAGCACGTCCGCAGCCGACACAACACGACGCAAGCGCGCTTTCAGAGGTGTGCGCGAGCGTGCTTGGGCGAGTTGTGGGGGGGGGGGGGCAAAAATGAGGGGTTGTCGCCACGTAACTACACGTAACGGCGCTACCCGTGTCTCTCCCGCACTCACACACGCGCCCCGTAGCGTGACAATAACAGAGCGATATGAAAACGCGTTATACTACCTACTAGTTGTGTATAATGTGGACGGCCCCGCCCGTCCCGGGCGAGATAACGGTCCGGCGAGCCGCGGGGGGTCCGCCCGTATCAAACCGCACACACCGCGGCGGTCACACCGCCATCCTGTAATTACTCGGATTGCGGTCGGAGCCGGTGCGGCGCCGCCTCCACGCCGCGGCCCGCCGGCCGGCCGGCCGGGTCCACGCCACCACGCCCATGTGTCCACACGTGACCCGGCCGTTGTCAAGTCGTCCCGAGACGAGCCGCCTGAGGTAATCTGGCCCAGACGCACAGAGAGCGCCGTCAGCCGGCGACAGCTGGTGCCTCTGTATCAGCCGACCCCGCCCGCCCTGAGAATTGCAGCCGATCCCAACACCCCCCGCAGAGAGGGGCCATCGTCGTCACCTGAAAGGCCCTCGTCATCGAGCCGGTGGCCGCGGTAGCGCTGGATCAGGTCCCGGACGGCGCGCACCCGCGGCGTCGCCAGCCAGCGCCGCTCGGCGGCCTCCAGGCGCTCGTCGTCGTCCGCCGTCACGAGGGTCAGGGCCCGGAGCAGGAGGGCGCGGTGCGACGCCCCCACCACGGCCAGCACCCGTCGCCGCCGTCGCCACTGCATGCCGCCGCGCCGGCCGGGCCGCTACGCCGCGCCACGCCGCAGGAAGACGACGTCCACTTCCGCCCCCCTCCTGCTGGTGCTGGTGGTGGTGGTGGTGGTGCTCCGCGGTACAGCGGCGTCGCCCCCTCCGCGCCCCGTTCGATCGCCAGAGGGCGCCGGCAGCGTGGCGTCCCGGCGGCGCTCGGCGCTCGGCGCTCGGCTCTCGGCGTCGCGGCGCTCGGGCGGCCTCCTCGGGCCTCGGCTGCGCGCTGGGGCCGCTGCTGCGCGGCTCGGGGCTCGGTGCCGGTAGCGGCAGCTGTAGAGGCGAGGCGAGTACTGCACTGGCGGCGCGCCGCGAGCCGCCCAGCCCCCGACCCGACCCAGGACCGGCACGGCCGCCGCGCCGCCACGCCGCCACGCCGCGCCGGCCGGGCGGCAGGCAGGCAGGCGGAGGCCGGCGCGGGCGGGCCGAGGGGCCCGAGGAAGTCACCGGGCCGCCGCTGCCTGCTGGGGGTGGTGCGGCGCGCGGCGGCAGGGAAGTGCAAGCCCTCACCCCCTGCGCGCGCCCGGAACCCCCGGGGGTGGGGCGGCAGGGGGTCGCCCGCCCCCCGGGGGGTGGGCCGCGCCCGCAGCGCCCATCCGCGGGCCCCGGCCGCCCCGCCAACGGAATGAGAGCAGGCCGGGTTAAAGGTGGACCAGGAGGACCAGGAGGCAGGAGCCGGGGCGCCGTGCTCCGCGGGGGCCCGCCGCAGGGGGCCCCGCGGGGGGCGGGCGGCCGGGTGGGCGCCGAGCCAAGCGTTCGGCGCCAAGGAGGACAATCTAATCTCTGCCGGCGGCGCCTCGCCGCCCCGCACCTTCCGACGGGTCCGCGTCCGCGCCCCTTCACAGCCGTCACGGCAGCCTCCAGCACGGCAGCCGCCCTCAGCAGCCACGCGACGCCGCCAGGAGGACGAAGGGGACGGCCCTGCCGCGAGAGCAGCCCTTGGGCATGCAGCACCCGCGCAGCAGCCCCGCAGCGCCGTGTCCGACACGGAGCGCTCATTAGGCAAGGACGGAGAGGGGCGGGGTCGACATGACAACGCAGCGCACTCCGTCACCGAGAGGACGTGCACACTCGCGTCGCACTCTCTCGTCGTCAAATGCACTCTCGCCCACCATCGAAATTCGCCGAGGAGCAAAATATACGTTACACGGTCAAATCGACGCGGTGTGCCCAGCTCCAGAACCTGTAACCCAGGAAGGCCCAATCGGCGAGCTCGGTAGCCCCCCAGCCCGCGCAAGGCTCACGTCTCTCGCCGTCACACAAGGAAAAGAAACAGAGTAAAAACTGTTAAAAATCAAGGAAGCAATAGAGTAACATTAGAAAAGGCAGAACCCCCAGCCCAGAACGGTGACAAACAGTCCCCTTGATTTCCAGTCGTCACATTTTATCCCATTCCGTTTAGGTCTGTCAAATTTTGTGGTTTTAGTGGATGTGATACTGATACAAAAAGTATCTCTCCCCCACCCCTTTCCGTTTTTTCTTAATCGACAGGTGTGGCGACTGCATGTGCGCGCGCACCGCGGCAGCAGAAACAAAAAGACAGCGTCGGGTCGCGTCTCGTCTCGTCTCGTCCCTGGCGCCGCCGCCGCCGCCGCCGCCGCCGCCGCCGCATCGCACCGTACCGGGCGGGGCCAGGTTCCGACCGGCCGGGCCCGGCGCACTCGGCGGCGGCGGCGCCCCTCCTCCAGTGCATGGCAGTCTAGTCGCCGCGGCCCCAGCCGGGCGACGGCGGCGGACTCACAGTGCACCGCAAGCCATGCATATGCATCGCAGGCCCCCGGGCCGCTGTACCTGTGTACTTACAAAGCGCAGGGGGATGGGGAGGGGGCGGGGCGGAACGGTGAAGGGCAAAGGTGAACACGTTGGAAATGCACCGACCGACCCTCGGCCCTGCCCAGGACGTGCGGAAGTGACTGACGACGAGCCCCCCAGCCAAGACCCGCAGGCCGAGGAGCTCAGTCTCTCTCGGGCAGCCCTGAGCAACGGCTACACTGGCGAGACGGAGAGGGAGAGGAAGAGGAAGTGGGAGAGGGAGAGAGAGACAGAACGCCCCTTCTGAATCAACCTGCAGCAAGTGCTTTCGTTGCTCGCTCTCTCGCTCTCGTGCGGCGTTCTCGTAGAATGCGAAGGAGACCAAGATACACGGCAGAATGACGCGCGCTTCGGCAGCACACAGCGCAGAGGGCAGGGCCGGCAGCCACTCCCGGCCCCGCGTCGTGCCACTGCAGCCGTGCAACACTTTGGAGTGGCCGGCCGCGCCGGTTTTATCTACCACCTGCCCGCGCGTCTGGCCGCGTCTAAATGCGGACCAGTGTCTCGTCGGGGCGCCGCCATCACCAGCATCGCACCACGGCGCGGCGCGCGTATCACCGCGGCTGACGCAACCGTCCGCGGCCCGACCCATCATGTCCGCGCGGCCCGCGCAATAAAGAAAAAAAACTCTCAGTGCAGCCGTCATCGGGACCTCCGGTCGGGGGCGGTCCGTAAGAGGCCAAACGCGGCAGCGGCACAGGCAGAGAGGGACGATGTGTGTGAGAGACTCTCACCCTCCTTGGGATGGGACCATATCGACCAGCCCCTGTCCAAGGGGTTGGGTCGGGCCGGGCCCCGTGGCAGCACGGCGGGAGCCAGGGCAGAGCAGGGAGGTGTAGGTAGGGGCGGCAAGGCCGACGGGCCGGGACCCTAGGGTCAGGAGGAGGAGGAGAATCTCAGTCGGGCCGAGCCGCACAGCCTGCAAGCTCGCACCGTACGAAATTCTTTTGCAAATTTGGGATTTTGTTGAACGAATAGTCCTTCAAAAATCGGGTTTTATTTTGTTACTCTTGGAATACCCTCGAACTGAGCCTCAAAATTACCACAGGTTTTCACAAAATCCAAAAAGTCAAAAAAATTTCGGCTTCAAATTGCGCTGAAACGTCCCATGACAATACCATGAGATTCATACCGTACGCTGCCACCGCGGGCCGGGCCCGCGTGTCCCACTGAGGCTGCGCGGCAAGCGTGGTGCACTGTTGTGCTGCCGCGACCGCACCGGACCGTCCTCTCACTCAGCCACACACCACGTCATTCTCTCCCTCTCGCGCGTATAACCCCCCCCCCCCCCGGCTCATTCAGCACGCACCGCCCTCCCCCCCCCCCCCCCCCCCGCAGCAGAAGCGTGCCGCGTGCCGCCGCCGGCAGTAAAAGAGCCGTTCGCTCTCAAACAATCACGGGCCGCAGGTCACCCGCGGCGGCGGCGGCGGCGGCGGCACGGCGACGACACGACACCCACTTGAGGCGGGGTCCACGTAGACGGACAAGGTCGGACGTGGGTGGCTTCCGCATATCAGCGGGGGCCGCCGTGCCGCCGCCAGGAGACCAGTCGTCCACCTGCAGCAGCACCGCCTCCACCACCACCAGGCCGGTGTCGGTGTGTGGGCGGGCGAGCGGGCGGCTACCTGCACCACCTCCGTTCCGTCTACGTGCTAATCAGATGCCGACGAGGCCTTCCAGAGCCGTGGACGCCCGACCAGCTGGCCGGGGCCGGACCGCCACCGGCGGCGGCATCGCACCTGTGTGTTGCTGCTGCCGTGCCGCCGCCCTCCCCGGCTACACCCCACACGGGGAAGCAGAGCGATTCCCGAGCTCTGTCACCTCGTGCACGTCCCTGAGTGCGACAGAGATAGCGCGACAAAAGCAGTGTCCGGAATGAGAGCCGGCTCGGCATGCAAGAGGACGGGGGCGCCACTGCCGCGTCACACAACGCCAGAGCACAACACGCACACCAGACTCCGTTCCTATTCGTTTATTTCAATTCGCCCCCCCCCCCCCCGCGGTCCCCTCAAAACTAGCCGAGCATGAAATCCGGCGAAATTAGCTCTCGCCGGCAGGCAGGCATGCAGCCCGTTACGGCCCCGCTGCCGCCACCGGGTGCTCTGTTCCCCCCTGGCCCCGCTGCCCTGCCGGCCCCGCCGCCAGGTACGCCAGACATCATGACGCGGCATGAATATCAGAGCGGGCCCCGGCTCAAAAACTTTTGCCCGGAAAATGCCCCGGGCCCGTCCTATATAACGGCAGGACTCCACACAACTCTCCCCTCCCAGCGCTGGAGGAGAATAACAACGCGGACAGCCGCGGACTCACAGACCGCGAAAGCCGACCGCAGACCCGAGCCATAAAGAGAAAGGGGGAGGGAGGGGAGCGTCGACCAGACACAAACATCGCACAAAAGCGGCGCCCGCTGCGTAGGCAACCGCCGCCACAGCGGCCACGCGTGTCGTGCGGGCCGGCGCTCGGCACAACCAGCGTGTTGCCAGCAAACGTAGGCAACGAATACCCCAAACAACGGCCGTGTCGAGGGTGCGCCCACCTCCCCGCCGGGTTCCCACTAACCACGGCAAATGTGCCAACAGAGGCCCCTCGTAGGCAGCTTCATGAACTCCGTGCCTCATGGCCACTTTTGGCTTGCATCTCTGGCAGACGGCGGATGAGACGCCGCCGCCGTCAACGCCGCGAACTTGACACTCGGCTCTGTGCCGCCGGCCCGCCAGGGTCGACACCAACCAAGGTCCGCGGCCAAGCAGGGAGGAGAAACGCCTCTGCAGGAACACCACTATTATCTCCCCCAAACTGTTTCACGAGCACCACCACGACCACCACCGACTCCTCCACCTGCCCGCGGCCCGCGGAAGCAGGGCCGCTGCCAACGCCAGTGGAAACCCTTCCCGGTGCGGGGGCGGCCGCGGGGTGGCCGCGGGGGGGGGGGGGGGGGGGCAGCGGAAGGCCGCGGGGGGTCGCAAGGGACGCCCGCGAGGCCCATAAACGCCATGAGGAACTCGGCGGCGGCAGCTGCTGCTGCTGCACTACGGCGGCGCATCGACCGAGCGCCCCGCGTGGGAGGAGTCCCAGTCGCGGGTCGAGCCGAGCCGATGCCAGATTTGAGTCCCTGATGACGACGGCGACGGCCCAAACTCACGGCAGTCACGCAACGCCGGAAGAAGAAAAACACAAACGCCGCGCGCGGAGCTGCGGAGTAGTAAATGTAAGGCATCGCAGAGCTGACTCCGCGGGCGGACCGCTTCATGCAGTAGTCACGGGCCTCATGTCGCGGGGTTGTGCGTCGCGGCACGCCGCCCGCCCGGCCGTCCGGCCGCGGGGTCCGCGACGCGACGCGACGAGACGCGAGGCCAGAGGGCCAGCAGCAGCAGGCAGCTGGAGCGACCCCCCGGGAGAGGGGGAAGTGGGGGTGCCGGCGCGGTGGGGGGCGGGCGGCCGGGGGGCCGCGGCCTAGCCGGACAGATCCGGACCAGAGCGGAGCCGCGGCAGGCAGCGGCGGCAGCAGCAGCGGCGGGGGGCGCGCGCCGAGCATGGAACAACACTCCTGCGGGTGGCTGGGCTGGAAGGGGACATACTGCCCTCCCCTCGCGGCCGTGGCGATGCATTCGCACAAGAAAAGCCCACGCAATGACACGACGCGACCACGCGGCGCGAATTCCAAACGCCCGAGCCCCCGCTGCGCCGTCCGGGGGGAGCAGGGCACCGAGGAAAGCGTTTGCTTGGCCCCCATCCAGACAGCGGCGGGGCAACGATCGGGCCGACGCAGCTTCATCCGCCAAATGGAATCGTCCCTTACGGCCGCCCCGCCGTGCCGCCGTGCCTAGGGCTGGGCGGTTTTGTGTTTTCAGAACCGATATCAGGTTTCAGTAAAAACCGGTTCATGTGAAGGTTTCCGGTTTGGCGGTATAAACCGGTATACCTTTAAAAGGTTTTAAAAGAAAACCGGTTTTGGGAGAAAAACCGGTACACCTTTAAAAGGTTTTGATCGCGAAACCGGTTTTTGGGGAAAAACCGGTATACCTTCAAAAGGTTTTGATCGCGAAACCGGTTTTTGGAGAAAAACGGCATGTCTTTGGTGTTTTATCATTCAATGCCTAGAATTAATGCCCCGGCGGCCTGACTCGGCGTGCTAAAATCGGCTCGCTTACACTACCCATCTAAACCCGACCGTTCATGAGCTACGGGCTGGGAAACATCCCCCGGTAGGGTCAGGCGGCCTATATATATTTAGCTTGGCTCTTGCTGCCGCATGAGAGTAGAAGCCGCTGATACATTATCTTAATATTATTTCTTATTCTGACGTTTGTAGGTGGTGTTATATGGAAACTGCCGGCGGCATGTCTTTGGTGTTTTATCATTCAATGCCTAGAATTAATGCCCCGGCGGCCTGTCGCTGTCGGCGTGAGACGGGAAACTGCCGGCGGATGATGCGAATGCGAGGGCCGATGTTTGTTGTGTCGCTGTCGCAGCGCGCAGCGTTGTTCACGGAACTGGAGAGACGCCCCCCCCCCCTCTTCCCTACTGTCCGTCGCGTCAGCAGCGGCCGGTGGTGGCGGGCGGCGTGTGCGGCAACGGTGGGCGGCGGTGGCGCTGGCGCTCTCCGCTCTCGCCCTGCTTTCAATGACGGCGCTGCTCAAAACTAAATCTGAATCTGCAACCGGTTTCGGAGTGAAACCTTTTCGCAGGTAAACCGGTTTCGATGTCAAAAAGGTAAACCGAAATAAACCGGTATGGCCGTAAACCGGTTTTCTGAAAAACTGAAACCTTTTAAAAGGTTTTGAAAAAAACCTGTTTTAAAACCGGTATACCGTTTTACCATGCCCAGCCCTAGCCGTGCCGCCGTGCCGCCGCCGCGCCACCGCGCCACCGCGCCACCGCGCCACCGCGCCCCGCCGAACCATTCCGCTCCCAATCTTTTCCCGCCCGCTCGTCCGCCCCTCCGACAGACAGGGGAGCGACGGGAATCGGGAATGGAAAGTTGTGCGACCCGCGCCTTCGGCAGCGGCGCCCTCGCTGCTGCCCTCCCCAAGTCTCCACCGATCCCCCGGCGAGCAAGGACACCCCCGAAATCAATGCAGGCAGGCTCAGCCTCCCTCTGCGGCCCCGGCACAGCTGGAGAGACGGGGAGGAGATGAGAGGAGCGGAGAGGGGAGGGAGGGAGGAGCACGCATCATCAACACCCCCGGTGCCCCGTGCTAATCACACAGGGCCCAGCGCCGCCAGACGCGCGCACACATGTGGGCCCAGCCGGGGAGGACGGGGCCCACGGAGGGCGCACCTCGTCTTTTTGGGGTCCACGACGGCGGCGGCGGCGGCGTCTCGCATTCCTCGTGCGCGCGCACACACGCGCACACACGCACACACACACACACACACACACACACACACACACACACACACACACACACACACATGGCACCGCGGGAGTCCAGCCCGGGCCCAGCCGGCGGCGGCGTCGCCAGCACAGCACCCTCCAAAGGCGGCAGACAAACATCTCAAACACCGCAAAAATCGCAGCAATGCGCGCCATTACAGTCGGTGCAGCGGACAAAATCTTGAAAATAAGTGGAGAGATAAAATAAAGAGTTATTTAGATGGATTCGCACTCCCCAGAGGTGGTTTTAGAACCTACGACCCCCTGCCCGCACCCTCCATAACTTCGCCCCCGCGGGTCCACGTCCCCTCGGGGACTCCTGGAGCCGCGCTTCGCGGGTTCAAATACACCCAGCGGGCCTCCGAAGACTCTCTGCTCTCCTTCTGACGACGCTCCGCGCTATTTTCTTTTAACTGCACTTGCCCCGCGACCATTACTACCCCCCCCCCCCCCTCCTCCCGTAGGCATCTCTCCGTCGTCTCCGTGACGCAAACAGGACACCACCATCAGCACACTCTTCCTAATTGCCCCCCCCCCCCTCCATACACACTTCCTCTCACCAGTGGAAAGGAGCCACGACACACACACACACACACACACACACAGTCCCGATACCCGAAGCGGAATGAGCTGCGGCAGTGCCATTGGTGCAGACGGACACACACACCCCCCCGCGCCCCCGCCGCCCCCACCGCCCACCACCCCGCCCGCACGAAACAAACACGCACGCACAATACCTCAAAGCACCTTCTTCGCTGCAGATGGGGTGTGCCGCTGGGAGATGGGGGAGAGGGGTGAGGGGGGGGGGAGAAAGGCCTGCCAACTGCAGAGGCACAGCGCACAGGCGACCACAGAGTTAACCGGGCCCCCTGCTGGCGCCAAAGGATGCACCCCCCTCCCCAATCCCCTCCCCCAATGGAACGACATGTGCGTGTGCATTTGCAATGGATGCCAACTTACGGCAAGCAGCAAGTCGACTGCATCATGAAGCGAGGACAAAAAGGGGGGCGAAACAGCAGCGGCGGCGAGCCGACGCGCCGCTCAGGTATGTAGGGCAGTGCAGGGCAGTGCAGGGCAGTGCAGGGCAGTGCAGGGCAGTGCAGGGCAGTGCAGGGCAGTGCAGGGCAGTGCAGGGCAGTGCAGGGCAGTGCAGGGCAGTGCAGGGCAGTGCAGGGCAGTGCAGGGCAGTGCAGGGCAGTGCAGTGCAGTGCAGTGCAGGGCAGTGCAGGGCAGTGCAGGGCAGTGCAGGGCAGTGCAGGGCAGTGCAGGGCAGTGCAGGGCAGTGCAGGGCAGTGCAGGGCAGTGCAGGGCAGTGCAGGGCAGTGCAGGGCAGTGCAGGGCAGTGCAGGTGCAGGGGTGCAGTGCAGTGCAGGGCAGTGCAGGTGCAGGGCAGTGCAGGGCAGTGCAGGGCAGTGCAGGGCAGTGCAGGGCAGTGCAGTGCAGGGCAGTGCAGGGCAGTGCAGGGCAGTGCAGGGCAGTGCAGGGCAGTGCAGGGCAGTGCAGGGCAGTGCAGGGCAGTGCAGGGCAGTGCAGTGCAGTGCAGGACATCGCAGGGCAGGGCAGGGCAGTGCAGGGCAGGGCAGCAGGCCGATTCAGAAGAGATGTTTCGTCGCTCTGTCTCTGTCGCGCACATGGGGGCGTCCCCTTGGGGGCGCGAGAGAAAGAGAGACAGAGGAACGAAACCTTCGGAATCAACCTGCATAGCGGCTCGGATCCCTTCACATGGTGTATGTATCCGGTGCTGCCGGCCGCCGCAGAGGGGCCCACTCTTTTGCATAACGATCCGCGAATCAACAACGCGGGAGCCACCGACAATTATTAATACGATATCGTCCATGCAGAACGGTCAATGGGGGCGGGAGGCTCAATCGAGGTTTTCCCCTTGTTTCTCTCTCCCCCCCCCCGCCCCCCCTTACCCCCCCCCCCTTTCCGGCGCGCACGACTGCGCCGCTGATGCAGTGTACGCGGAGGCTGATACGAAATACTGTAGTGATAGAGAATACGGGGCGCTCTCGTGGCGCACACACCGCCCCGCTGCTGCCGCGGGCTACATCTCAACACCTGACTCTCTCGCTCACTCACTCACTCTCTTGTGGAGCACCGCACGAGTACGACGGAGACAGAGCTGTTACACGAAGGCGGCAAGTGTTGTTCGGAATCAGCCGGCCGTCGCCCTTATCAGCAGGCGGGTGCCGGCGGCCCGCGGGGAGCAGGCGGAAGAGGCGCCGCCGCAGAAGCTGGCTGCAGCAGACAGGTGCGCAGCGGGGCCCAGATAACCACGAGGCAAAGCGGCGCGGCAGCAGGCGGCGATTGCGGCAACGAGTGGATGACTTTCAGACACAAATCGAGATTCGAGTGTGTAGAGGGCGGCGACGTCACGAGCCATTAGGAGCACAGTGACTCGGCGGCACGGAGAAAAAGAAATCATGATCTTTTATAGCGAGGATGTGCAACTTCAGTATTCTTGGCACAAATCCCTACAAATATTCTCGAGGTATCTTAATATGGAATGCCAACGGTATTCCCGGAATTCTTCACAATCCCCTCCCCCTCCCAAAAAAGGTTCTGCCTCTCGAAAATTCAAAAGTGCACTCTGAGATTTTTTTAAAAGTATTCTTAAGTACTATGTTGATGGGGATATATCCTTTCAATGTAGGTGATCCTTGATTTTCCATGGACACAGTTTCGGAACTATAGCATTATTTTTCAAAATATTTCTCCTTCCCCTTCTCTCTTCTCCTTTCTCGAGGCGAAGGGCGGTGGGTGTGATCTACATCGCGACCGACTTTCTTACTCGCGAATTTTCTCCTCGCGCGCTGCGACGTCGACCGCTCAGCTCCCACGCGCCAACGGCCAGCAGCAGCAGCGCCGCACACTCACAGCCGGCCGGCAGGTGGACAGTGGTCGAGGGGCGCCGCGAGTCTCAGAGACAATGCCGCGGGGGCCGGCTTACACCGCGGGGCGCTGCCAGCGCCGCCAGCGCCGCCAGCGCCGCCAGCCGCGGCGGAGACAAATGTTGCCATCCATTCAGAAAGCGGCCGCGACAACGGCAGCAGCGCCGTGCCGCCACCGCGACCAATTAACACACGCTCAACATCGCGAGTCTGAGCGGCGCGGCGACCACCAAAACGCTCTCCGGGGGTAGAGACAGCGCGTGCGGGGTGCGGCCGGCCGCAGCCGCGCCTCTCAGCACCCCATCAGCACACAAGCTGCCAGAGCAGAGCGAACACTGCCGTCTCTCTCGCTCGCTTACGGGGTACCGCACGAGTGCGACAGGGACAGTGCCATGTACGTCGGCAGCGGCGTTTATGACGGGCGAAACGACACGAGACGAACGCCAATGAATCGGTAAAAGCGCAACGGAAAAAATATATTAAAAACGAAATTGAAAAGAAGAATGCCACCAGAGAGACATCACAGCGCGAGGAGTTGGGGGGGGGGGGGGGGGGGGGGGGGGGGGGGGGCTCGTGAGGTGAGCGGGAGGGACGGCGGGGACACACGGTGGAGGCACGGTACAACAAATGGAGCCACATGTGACGGAGGCTATATCCGGACCAGCATCGAGGAGCGGCGGCGAGGAGACACGGCCAACTCTCACCGCACCGGCCGGGCCCCGCAGCCACACAGGCGGCCCCTCATCCCCCGGCAGACGGCCGCAGCGGGGAGGCCACAACCCCCTTATGCAAGCAAACCCCAATTACACTAGCCTTCCGCGATTAAAAGCACAAACGCAGACGAAGAGCTGCGCTGCAATCCGCCTCGAATCCGAGTCCAAGTCCGGTGCACACATTGCCGTACACTTTCATCGTCGTCGGCGGCTGACGTGGCGCCACCCCGCGTGCGACCCCCCGTGGGCACACCGAGCTTCCGGCATGTGGGCCGAGTGCCCGCCCGGGGACTGTCGCCGGCGTCCCCGAGGGGGGTCCCGGCGCCCCCAGCGGGGGCACGGCACGAGGGCTTTCAGAAGGGACGACCCCCGGGCCGCGCAGCGAGGAGGCCGCCGCCGCCGACGGCAGCAGCAGCAGCAGCAGAGTCGTCGTCGTCGCAACCCAAACCCTCATCGGGCCGCCGAAGAGGCGCTCACTTAGCGGCGAACAGAGGCGCCCCTATCCGACAACAGCCGCCACGTCTAGGCGGCCCGCGGGCAGCCCGGGCAGCCCGGCGGGGACTGCGGACGCCCACGCGCCGCGCCGCCGCGACCAACATTAATTGGCGTCTGATGAACAGCCGCGGGGATCTCCGCGGCGCACAGAGGCAACATTGTCACAGATTCCGCCCGCAACGAAACGACGTGTCACCTGCGCAGCGCGCGGCCCCCCGAGGCCGGCAAACTGTAACCGCCGCGCGAAGGGAAACTGGTCCGCGCGCTGCGGGATTCGAGGCCTGCCGCTGCTGGGGCTCGGGGCGCCCTCCGAGGGGCCCGGCCCGGAGGGGCGCGGACCCTCACGACCAGATACGCCCATTAGCGCGAGGGGAGGCCGTGCCCCCCCCCCCCCCTCGATCGGCGGTGTAGTGTTCCGACTGCCTTGCCCCCCGAGAGCGGCAGCGGGGCGCCCACCCACGGACCCACCCGAATCGCTAGCGCACACTGTCGACAGGCTGCCGCCCGGGGTCCAACATGACGGCGGCGGAGGCGGCAGCGTCAGCAAGGGTTCGCTCCTCCTTCAGCGCGTTCGCACGTTCCTCGGGGGCGGGCGAGGAGTGGCGGGATGGCCCGCCGGCCAGGGCCACGGGGTGCATCGGCACGCCGAGCACCTGCTCTCTGTCCGCCGTCAACACTGTTTGTGTTGGACCGCGCGCCCGCTTCTCACGTCGTGGTCCCGCACCGCCCCCCGTCGGACGAGACCTGCAGCTCGAGGGCCGCGGCGCCACGCCGCCGCCAGCGCACAACCACAGCCAGCGCGTCCCCACGGGAGTGAGAAAGCCAGAGAGGCAGAGGGATCGAGAGAGACAGAGATACGGTTCGAGAGAGGCAGAGAGACACAGAGTTCCGAGAGGACACTGTTCGGAACCGCTGCGTGCAGGTGGAGCGAGGCCGATGACGCGCAGGGCCCGCACACAGAGGGCCGGGGGCGGCAACATTGCTTATGGTGTTTATGGTGATGATAATAAAACCGGTGAGAAAAAAAACCCGTGAAAAAAAAGGTGATAAAAAAAAACGGTGTTCGAAAAAAAAAACGGGCGTCATGATTCGGTGAATGCGGGTGTACTCGTACAGTGCCGCACAGCGCCGCACGGCACCGCGTCGGCCGCGGAAGCGCAGCAGACGCCACCGCCACCCCTTTTTCGCCCGTCCTGTCTGACGATGAGTGACCGAAGCCAACCGATCACGTGGGTTCACTCAGTGCTGCCGACGGGGGCTACCTCGCCTTACAGGCAAAACATACAGACACAGTCTGTACTACTAAAATCGTGAATCCTCCGCCATTTTCCTATTTTTGGTCGTATCTCGTTTCCAAATGACTTGTTTTCATCGCAACATAAACTTGTACAACTGACGCTCTTCAGATTTTGTATATCGCTTTTAGTGTAAATGTTCATTTTTTACAGTCGACAGCCAAAACACCCAAAAATGAACATTTACACTAAAAGCGATATACAAAATCTGAAGAGCGGTTGCAGGTTTATGTTGCGATGAAAACAAGCGGAAACGAGATACGACCAAAAATAGGGAAATGGCGGAGGATTCACAGTACAGAATGTTTTGCCTGAGGCGAAGTAGCCCCCGTCGGCAGCACTGAGTGAACCCCCGTGATCGGTTGGCTTCGGTCACTCCCCAGACACCTCTTCAACAAGGCCCTACCATAACTAAGCCGAAAAAGTACCGTCTTCCCGCAATTCATCGACAGGACGGGCGGAAAAGGGGTGCTTTGCGGGTTGTAAGCTCGACTCTTGCGGAACCCCTAGAAGTGGTCCGAAAATTCGTCGTTTGGTAGGGCGGGCCAACTTTTCTGAAATGTCGAACTTGAAATTTCAACATCGACCTTCCTATGACCGCCCCTACCGCACACAGAGGCCGGGGGCGGCCTGGGGCAGCCGGGGGCGTCATGCGGGTGTACTCGTACAGTGCCGCACAGCGCCGCACGGCACCGCGTCGGCCGCGGAAGCGCAGCAGACGCCACCGCCAGCTGACGATGATAACAGTGAGACGGCGGCGGTGCAGCGGCGGCGGTGGTGGCGGTAGCAGCAGAAGACGGGCGACCGCCTCGCTCCCAACAATGAGTCGTAACGGGCCGCGGTGCGACCATTCATGTGCGTGTGTGTGTGTGTGTGTGTGTGTGCCCGCGAGTGCAGCAAGCGATTATTATTGGACCGCAGTGGCGGCCAGGACAAGGGAGGCGGCAGCGGCTGGCAGCGATTCTGCCCCGCACACGGCCGCGTTCGTTAGTGCCATCTCTCTTGCACTCATGGGGTACTCTGCGAGTGTGTGAGGTAGAGAGAGAGAGAGCACAAGTGTCCCGTACCCGACCCCGCCGCCGCCGCGCAGCGACGCGCCACGCCCTCGCAGTGCTAAAGTCCACGGACGCACCAGGCAGGCAGGGCAGGCAGGGGGCGTCACGTGCACGCCTGCTCACTGTGCGAAAAATAAATCTCAAGATCCTGACCTCGATTTCTTGTTTTCAGTACTAATAGTCATTTCCAACAGGGGTTGAAGACGAAGATAGCTTCCAGAGGCGGAGACGGTTGGCACGGAGACCCGGCTGGGGTTCTTCAATCCTTTCGTCCTTCGCGCGCGAGGTATAGCTGGAAATGCCTATCGTCGAAAATCGACGCTCCGCCGTCGATTTCGATCGTAATCCAAATATAATCGAAGTTACGTCGATTATCATTCAACACTCGATACCGATCGCGGTATCGCTTCCTTCCCGCTGCTTCGCACGAACCGCACAGGCCCCGGCCGCCGGCACGTGAGCGGCGGCATCGGGATCGGCGTCATGACGTCGACAGCGCCGCCGCCAGCAGCCGGGGGAGAGCAGGGGAGCATGTGCCGCGGGCCGCGGGCCGCGGGCGCCGCCGTGGCCACGCGGCACGCCCGCCGCGCGCAGCCGCAGCCACGGCGCCCCGCCCCGCCGCGGCACGGGCCCGGGCCCCCACCCGACCGCTTTAGACGCGCGTGACACGGGGGACAGACACACAGAGACGGCGGCGGCGGCGGCGGCGTCACGAGACCAAGTCTATCGTAGAGGAGAGTGTAGCGAGCAGAGCAGCCATTTCCCTTCAGACCTCGGCCCTAGTTTGAGTCATCAGGTAACACGTGTAAAGCAAACGAAATGTGACAAGGAAAAGAATCGCCCCACCCCCCCCCCCCCCCCCCGGTGCAGACCTCTCCCCCACCTCTTTTCTCCCTCTTGTTCCTCGTGAGAGGATCCCACCACACCGTGTGACCACCAAGGAGGGGGAAACGGGGGGGGGGGGGGGGGCAACGACTTGGCGCAGATCGAGCTGTCACGGGACTTCGTGTGTGTGTGTGTGTGTGTGTGTGTGTGTGTGTGTGTGTGTACAACAGAAGGGGCAGCATCGGGGGCACGGGAGGCACGCCCGCACAACGATTGACACTCACTTCGCGAGCCAAACAGACGAGTGAGATGCATCACATCCGCACAGACTACATGTGTCTGCGTGCGAGTGAGAGTGAGGGAGTGTGTGTGTGTGTGTGTGTGTGTGTGTGTGTCGCCACTAATTCGACAGGCGTTACACTGCCGATACGTACCCAGCGGCCAGGTGCGGGTTGGATTCTCCGCACAGGTGATCGCCGCCCCGTCCGCGCGCGCGCGCGCACACACGCACACGCGCGCGTACACACGCACACACGCACACACACGCACACACACACACACACACACACAACCATCCTCTGCCCGCCTCATAATTCCCCCCCCCCCCTTCTCCGACTTTGTTAATCTCACTCTCTCAACGAAAGGCAAAGAAGAAACGTGCGAGACGGGAAACGCGCACACCTTATTCCCTCTCGGCGGGTGGGAAGCAGCAGCGGATCGCACAACCATGTTGCAGTGCCGTAGTGTCAGTTGATAAGATTAGCAGCCCGCTCCCCCTTCTCTCTCTCTCCCACTGCCGCCGCACACTACAGTATGTCGGGGCCAGTTAGTAACGACCCGGGCAGAAGCTGCTGCTGCTCCTCTCCCCGAAGGGGCACGGAGACCCCCCCCCCCCCTGGGAGAGAAAGGGGAAGGGGGCACAGAGAATGGTATTCGGAACCCGCGAGGCGTATAAAACTCGGCAAATAGGGGCCGGCCGGCACAGTTCAGCGGTGGTGGTGGCGGCGGCGTGGTACAGCCAGTGGGAGTCTAGCGCCGCCGCGCAGTGTCCGTTACGTAAGAGCCGCCGGTTCGCAGCGGGAAAAGGAGGGGGGAGAGGAGGGGGGTCATTTGGGATCGCGATGGGGCGAGCGGGAGCGAGCGAGAAAGAGTCTGGCAGCACCGCGCCGAGAAGGAGAAGAACAAGGAGATGTGCACAGGGGAGGAGGAGGACGACGAGGAAGAGAAGAGAGAATGTCGCGCGAAGACAAGGAGCAGCGCGGCCGGCTGCGGCGGCGGCGGTGGGGCACACGGGAAGACGCATGGGGCGCACGTGAGGCGGGGCGGGCCGGCGAGTGACGTCAGCAGCCGGTCATGTGCGGCCCGCGGCACCTGTCATACACTGGGGGGTGGTTTGTTACGCAAAGGCGGCAGCGGCAGAGGGCCATCTCCGCGCGGCATTCCGCGGCGACACCAAGATGACACGACACGCGGCGCGGCACCTGCCAGCGCATGCGCGGCCACTCCCCTCAAAGGGAACGCGCTCGTGCGACGCCCACAAAGCGACAGCGACCCGCCAGGACCCGCGAAACGCAACGCGCGCTCATTCAAACCTCCTGATTTATTCGGAACACACACACACACACACACACACACACACACACACACACGCACACGCACACGCACACGCACACGCCGCTTTCTTGGCGGCGGCAGAAGCGCGTATAAATTCTTCTCTCCCTCCAATTCTCCCGCGCGCGCGCCTCACTTCGATACATACGCCAGCTTTGTGGCCGTGGCGGGTGGCGCTGCAGGCCGATCCCGAAGGGATCGTCTCGTCGCCGTCTCTCTCGCACCACTTCAGAACGCACCACGCGCACTCACTTCGATAGAACGCACCACGCGCTGCGACAGGTCTCTCGTCTCGTCATCGTCTCTCTGTCTACTCTCTGTGTCTGTCTCTCTCTGTGTGTCTGTCTCTCTCTGTGTCTCTCTCTCTGTGTCTCTCTCTCTGTCTGTCTCTCTCTGTGTCTGTCTGTCTCTCTCTCTGTCTGTCTCTCTCTCTGTCTGTCTCTCTCTGTGTCTGTCTCTCTCTCTGTGTCTGTCTGTCTCTCTCTCTCTCTCTCTGTGTCTGTCTCTCTCTGTGTCTGTCTGTCTCTCTCTGTGTCTGTCTGTCTCTCTCTGTGTCTGTCTGTCTCTCTGTGTCTGTCTGTCTCTCTCTGTGTCTGTCTGTCTCTCTCTGTGTCTGTCTGTCTCTCTCTGCTGTGTCTGTCTGTCTCTCTCTGTGTCTGTCTCTCTGTCTGTCTCTCCCTCTCTCTCTGTCTCTCTCTGTCTGTCTCTCTCTCTGTGTCTGTCTCTCTCTCTCTCTGTCTCTCTCTCTCTCTCTCTGTCTCTCTCTCGCTATCTTACGAAGCTCCCAACGAGTGCGAGTAAGACAGACGGCAGTAGTGTTCGGGCAGAATGCGGCGGCACAGGTGCGCGCGGACAAGTGCACGGCCAGCCGCGGACACAAATAGCGCGGGAGACGCACGCAGCCTTTGAGGCCAGCCCAGAATGCGCCCTTTCGCACACGCGCACACACTCACACGCATGCACACGGCACCTACGTTACTTATGTCGAGTGCGAGAGAGACAGAGCGCCAAGAAGTTAGCACGCGCTAAAGCCCCTAGTGGTGCCAAAGCGTCGCTATCAAAACGGCCACCCGAACGTCTCCAGCCACCCGCAGACCCGGCGGACCACAGCTCTCTATCCTGCCCTGCCCACCGGACGCCGCGGCGAGCGGCGCGTCTCCGTAGCCGGAGTGCAGCGAGCATGAGAGCGACGCGCGAATAGATGACCGGTCGAGGGTTCGATCCCGGTCGCCGCCGCGGACGGTATTTCACCGCTGCCGCAATTCACGGACAGTCCCTCGTGCAAATATCTGGTGACGGTATAGTGCCTGGTGGGTCCATACTCGTGGCGGACCGACCCCGGCGCTGCTTGTCACAGGGTTCCTCAACACACGCACACACACCCACACACACCTACCTGCCAACCCTTCTCGTTATCAGCGCTACACTCTTTGGGAGGCGCGGCCCCGCGGCATGACTGGCGAGTCCCGGCCACAATCACTGCAGCGGCTGCAGCGGCAGCAGCGGCAGCAGCGGCAGCAGCGGCAGCAGCGCCGGCCGGCACTTCCGCGTACACACCGAGAGGAGTACATTCAAACGGAGTACTTCACAACATTTAGGAAGGATACTCGCGAGCACAACCAAGCATGCCAGCGAATAAATGGGGAATACTTTATTGCGGCGCATGATGAATACCGAAGTTGTGGAGCCGACGCAGCGTCGCCTCTCCGCACACTTCCGGTCCCCGAGCCCCCTGCGTATGCATCCGCGGTGTGTCGTAGCCACGCAGAACGGCTCGCTGGTTACCCCCACCCCCCTCCAAACTTTTTTCCCCGTCGAGAACTCGGGATGTATGCACAGCGAGGCCGGCGGTGGTGCGGTGCGGGATCGATCTCTCGAAGGGTTAAGTGAAGCGCTAACCTTGTTAGTGCGGCCGCAGCAGGCCAGCCAGCCAGCCAGCCAACCAACACACGTGCCGCGCCGCCTGACGTGCAGGTGTCGAGGAACCCTGGACGAGCGTGCTTGCGTGCGTGCGTGTCGTGCGCGTCGCGGAGCGCAGCAGACCGCAGAACGATACAGAAACCCAACCAGATAACTCGCAAGCTCCCCACGCGCCAGTGTGCCTAAATAAACGCACCGGTTAAAAAAAAATCGCTTGGAAACTGCTTGCTAATATTTCTCTCTTTTGTCCCCCACCTCTCTCCTTCACAGTACATACTACGTCCGAGTTGAAAACAGTTTGGCGTGGAAAAAAACCCCAACCCCCATACCCACACCACGCACACGGCCTGAAATCACGCCGACACACCACCTATTCACACCGTAGCGGAACGTATATACAGTCAAGTCGTATAGGGCCGATAAGCTCACGTGTCATCCGGCCCACACGAGAGAGAAAGAGAGAGAGTAGACTGTAAATAACACCTCAAAGCGTCGACCACGCGCATTACACACAGGCTAGGGACCACAGGAGTGCAGGGGGGAGGGGGTTGGTGGGGCTTAACCACAGAAGGTATGAAAAATTCACTCGAACAGAGCGGGAGAGGGGAGGGGTAAGTGAGGGAAGGGGGAGCAAGCGGCAGCCCCTCTCCCTTTAGCGATTCAGCACACGAAACAACCCCCCTCCCCCACTCAAGCAACCAACAGAAATAAAGAAGGGCGCACGGCGCGTCTACATAGCAGGCCGGTAAAGAGATTTATACCCTCGGAAGGAGGAACAACAGACTCTCCCGTGACGATGGGAATAGACGGACGGGCGACGGGCCGCGAGCCGCGCCGAAAGACGGATCCCACTTCTTCCCCTCCACGCCAACCCCCTGGCACGTAAATTGGACAAGCAGGCCCGTTGGTGTGTGTGTGTGTGTGTGTGTGTGTGTGTGTGTGTGTGTGTGTGTGTGTGTCGCACGCAGCAGACCCCCATCGGAATGCCGAATGCCTGAGATGGACGCGGCGCAAAGAGCAAAAAGGGCAAGACAAACAGGCTGCCCCCTCAGACAGGGGCGGGGACAGGCAGGCAAGGTGCACAGAAGGGAGGGGAGGGGGGCAGCGGCGAAAACAACCGACAATAAACCACGGGCTCGTTAATTGAGCCATCAACTTTATTTATTATACAGTGAGAGAGAAAGAAAGAAAGAGAGAGAGAGACAGAGAGAGAGAGAGAGAGACAGAGAGAGAGAGAGAGAGAGAGAGAGAGAGAGAGAGAGAGAGAGCGAGAGAGCGAGAGAGAGAGAGAGAGAGAGAGAGCGAGAGAGAGAGAAGGGAGGGGGAGAGGTGAATAGAGAGGGGTTGTGGATCTGTTGTGATAAGAGGGCAATGCCGATAGTAGTTAATCTAATACACGCACGGAAAGTGGGCGCAAATGGTTAATAACTTTCAAATAAAACAAGTAAAAATTTAGAGCGAGGCGATCAGTGTTGCCAGAAAAGTAGGCAAGAAGTAGCCGAAACATACGGGTGTCAAGATTGTGCCTACCTCCGCCTGCCTAGGGGTTACTAATGTCAAGAGTTTGCCTAGTAGGCAGGCGGAGGTAGGCACAATCTTGACACCCGTATGTTTGGGCTACTTTTTGCCTACTTTTCTGGCAACACTGGAGGCGATCTGCTGCTCCCGGTTTCCTGTTTAGCCTTCACTCCCTCCGGGTTCATCCATCAGCTCTAAGCAGAGGAGCGGATTACCGCAGAAGCTCCCCACGGCCTGAAGCTGCCCCCCCCCCCCCCAGTTAGTGACCGCGGGGGCACCCGGATGGTGCGGGCGACCCCCGCCGCTGTGGGACACTGGGTTACTACCCTACCCCCAGGAAGTGTGTAGCGGGGGCGGCGGGGGGGCGGGGGCGGCGGGGGCACGGAGCAGGAGGCGGACCCTCCCGCCCGCCCCACCCGCTTCGATTTTCCAGCCGCCCGACCGCTGCTGGCGCGGTGTGAGAGAGAGAGAGAGAGAGAGAGAGAGAGAGAGGGCCGGAGCGAACAAGCGAGAAAGAGAGAGGGCAATCGAGATGAGGAAAAGAGAAACGACGCGGTGCTAAAAAGAAATGAAAATAACCTAAAGTGACAATATCCACTTGCCCGCCCATAGACGCCCCTTTGTAACCCGAATTGGATCGAGTACCCAAACCTCCCCCTGTAATCATTCGCATGCGAAATAGGGAGGACGGAATAACACGGCTGTGCCGGGAGGCTCCAGTGCCAGGGGCGGGAGGGGGGGAGGGGGGCTCTGGAACCTTCCGCCCAGACACCGCCCACCCCCACGCGGCAGCGGCGGGGCCGGGGGCGGAGCGCAGCAGGCAGTGTGACAGAGAGAAACGGGAGCACCTCTCGACTCCGCACTATCTCTGTCGCACTCGCAGCCGCCGCCCGCCTTCTCCCGGCACCGCCCCTCATAGCTCCAAGAAAAATCAAAGACTCGGAGGAAAGGCGACCACGCAACCGACACATACAATGCATGACACCGGCAAGGCGAGGCAAGGCGAGGCAAGGCGAGGCCCTGCCTAGGGCTTGCGGGTAGGCAAGGCTAGGCCGGGCCGGCCGAGGCCGCCACCTGCCGCGTGGCCCCCGGCGAGGCCGCGCGCCGTGTCACCGGCAGCTAACGTGCCAAGTTACGGTCGGAAGGGTCCGCGACTCAAACTCTGGCCGCCGGTCGTCGCCACCAACCAGTACAGCAGAGCGGACGCACCCTCCCTCCCGCGGGCCGTGGGAGCAGAACTCGGAGCGGAGAAGTCAGCCGGCGGCGCGGCGTCGCCAGCGCACATCGCGGGCGATCCCGAGCCGGGAGCCCCGCCGCCGCTGCCCCCCGCGGCGAGGCCGCGACCCACATGGCGCGCTAATAACTGCACAGGGACTGGAGCGCCTTTTAACTATTCAGAAGACGGCAGCGGCGGCGCCCGGCCTTGCCTCCGCCAGACCCCCCGCGGCCCGAAGAACACTGGCGGCGGTGCCATAAGAAGCGGCGAATTAGAAGGGGAAGGTGGGGGGGGGGGGGAAGGGGGAGGCAATGGGGATCCCTTCGGCCAGCACATATCGACCGCGGGACGACACGCCACAACGACAGCAGGCGGCGGCGCTGCCCCCGCGGCGTGCATGACGGCGGTCCGGTCCCCCGGCTGGTCACCGAGCCGCCGCCGCCGCCCTTCAGCGAGACCTCCGGGCCGGCACCGAGGGCGCACCGAGGGCGCACCGAGGGCGCACCGAGGGCGCCGAGCCGCCGACACCGCACCGCACCGCACTCGCTGCCAAATGTCACGACGCAGGGAGACGCGCGGGCTCCAAATGTCATAGTATCGCGTCACGGCGTACTGTCCAGCACAGGGGATATAGAGAGACAAGACAGAACGAGCAAGAGCGAGAGAGAGAGAGAGTCAGAACGAGCAAGAGCGAGACAGAGACGGAACGAGCAAGAGCGAGACAGAACAAGCAAGAGCGAGGCGCCATGGGAGTCACGATAGGGGATGGCGGACAGTGACGCAAGCCGAGGACACGACACCGTCCCACGGCCGCGTATTGGCATGCGCCGCGGCGCCATGAAGAATGCAGGGCGGCCGCCCCGCCAACCGGCCCCAACCACGGCGGCAGCAGCGGAGGCGGCCGATAACCCGGCCCGCGCCGCCGGCCGGCAGCAGCGTCGCAAGTCCGCCGGTGCGCCAACAGAGGGTACCCCGAGGGGAGTGCGAGTCGGAAGCGAGTGGAGGAGGGGCGGGGCGGCACCTCCGGTCCGGCCTCCGGTGCACCGCACCGCAGCGGCGAACACCTCCTCCTGTATCCGGCCACCGGCCCCGGCGGCTCCGGCCGCCGACGAGCCGACGACGCAACCGAACCATTTTTCGGAGGCGTATCTTTCCTTGAACTTGGTGTGGCTGCCGAAGATGGTGGCGTGCGACGTGCGACCCGGCCGCTTGGAAGGGACAGTCACGCAGCGCAAACCCCCTCCGCACAGCCCGCACAGCCCGCACAGCCCGCACAGCCCGCACAGCCCGCACCGCGCCGTGTCGGCTCGGCCCCAGCCCTGAGAAGCACGCCACGGGCGATGCCTCCCCGGGCGGCCGCGAGCGCCGGACGGGAGCCCTGCGCCGCATCCCTAGCAGAGTGCCGACCGCCAGAGAAAAGTGTGCGGTGTCGGCTCGTGCCGTCGCCCCCGCTGCGGGACACCCATCGCACCTTCGCGTTTTGTCTCCCAAACTTCTTCTCCACTTGCGGTAAGGCCGATCGGAAGGTATGGGGGGAGGGGGCGAGGCAGTCCCTGAAAGTACCCCCCCCCCCCCCCTTCCACCACCGGCGCCGCCCCTGCACCCCCGCGCCGCGCACACGCGGCCCGCATCGTCCTCACCATTCGGATGTAGCACTCCGGGCCGGACCCCGCGGTAGCCCTCGCGCCGCCGCCCCCGCGCCAACCCCGGCCCGGATATTGAACTCCGGGCCAGCCGCGCCGCAGCGGATCAAGGGCTCCCAGTCCGCCCCCGCCCCCTTCCCTCCCGCACAACGGCAGACACACACACACACACACACACACATATGTGTGTGTCCTATATATATATACATATTAAACTCGTCGCCGATTTATGGCGCGTGCTGCAACGCCCCGCTGAAACGGAATGAAAAAATAATACAATTCTAACTAGGAGAAGGCGGCGGCGGCGGCGGCTGAAGGGCTGAAGTGAGGCGCGCGCAATCATCAAAACTTGTCCACTTAGCGCCCCATCCGGCCTCTCGCGAACTAATTCCCCTCCCCTTCCCTCCCCCGCTCTGCTCTGCTCTTACCTTCCGACGGAGGCAAGTTGGCGTCATCATCGTCGTTTCGCGACGGATCCGCGCCGCGCGCGATGGGGCGGACAGGGCGGAAGAAGCGGGCGGGGCGAAGGGGTGGGTGCGACGGCGAGGGAGAGAGACAGAACACGTGCCTCCGTCTCTGCCAATAAATAATATTTGGCAAAGACGAGGGGGGCAGTGCAGGGGGGGGGGGGGCAACTACGCGAGTGGGAGCCACCGAGCCGGAACGGAGCGGACTGTCCGACATGCCGCACACACACACACACACACACACACACACAGGCACAGACGACGCCGCCACAAATACGAGACACATAGCCCTCCACCACGGCAGCAGGCCCGTGTGGTGAGGCGCTCTTGCAATGTGGGAAAATTTTACACATGTTCTGAAGAAGCTATCTATCCAGTCGTATATAGTACGTAGAGTGCGGCGGATGTGGGGCGTCGCGTCCATGCGGAGGATGCAGAGTATGAGAAATTGGAAGCAGCAGCCCGCGGCGCACAGCCCGGCCCAGATGTAATGACCGAGTGCACGCTGCCCGCGCGGGGGAAGGGGAGGGGGCACACAACACGCATGACCCTGGCCGGGCCAGTGTAGTGGCGCGGGCCGACCGGCCGCGTTGCACGCCATGTGTGTCCCCCTTCAACACGCACACACACGCCCTCAAAAACTCCCCCGGAAAAGCGGCACCATAGCAGAAGCCTAGCGAACGTGTATGTGTCCGATACACACACTCACACGGCAAGCACTCCGGTGCCCTTTCTATACACACTGCATAGGCATATAATGCATGTGCGTGTGTGAACGCGAGCACTAACCGTCGCGTACTATGAGAGGCGGCGGAGGTTTTACTGTGCCCGCGGCGGTGAATGAACCCTGCCCCCCCCTCCCCCTCCAACACACAGGGTTATCGTACAGGTACCGTTCAAGTCTCACTTTTTATTATCCGTTTTTTTTTCCTTCTCTCTCTCTCTCTCTCTCTCTCTCTGTCTCAGGTCAATCCGCCATGGCCCTTGCTCGGCGGCGCGGCGCGCATGTCGGCCCAGGGCGGGCGCGGGGCGGCGGGGGCCGCGGGGACCCCCCACTGCACCGTCACTGCTCACCAACAAGGCCTAAGCAATATTCCACGGCGCGAGGCGGGGCAGCGCAGCTCGCAGCCCTCTCGCTGCATTATTTATCAAAATATCGCCAGCCAGGCCGGCCGGCCGGCCGGCGGCGGCAGGCAGGCAGGCAGGCAGGCAGGCGGCGCGGCGTGTGGCATCGGGAACTATCGAGACTATCGCCAGGGCGGCCAACAACGCGGCGGCCGGCCGGCGGCGGGGCGCTCCGCCGACTAAGCAGATTCCATATTTACTAAACCGCATTTTGCCGCTCGTCCGCCGCGAGCCTCATTCGCGGGGAAATCTTTTAGTAGCAGAGACAGTGGCGTACGACTAGTGGCGAGAGAGAGGCTCGCCATCAGCACGGGGGGAAAAAATCGAGTCGGCGTCTCGTTTTATCTAGCGCGGCCCGTTTTGGCGGGCCGGCCGGCGACGCGAAGGCCGTGTTACACTATCAGCTGACCCGGCCGTCGCCGCCGCCGGCCCCTCGGGTCGCGTCCGCCCGGAGCAACAAAAAGAATTATAAAGTGTCGAAACGGCCGCGTCCTCCTCTGTCGCCGGGGGACCTCCTAGCGCCGCTAGCGCCGCTAGCGCCGCCACCGCCGCCGGAACCGCTTTTATTATTTTTCTTTTCGTGCTCCCCTGCCCTTGTGTGCACATGACGTGCCCCAGTTGGCAGCGCCGACGCCGCCCCGGCCCGGTAGAGGGGCGCAGCTGCAGCACGCAGCGCACCCCGCGAGGCCGGGGCCCCGGGGGGACCGTGTGGGGGCTCCTTGTCTCGAGGATGAGATGGGGGCGGTCGCGGGGGGGCGCGGGGGAGGGGCAGTTTTCGAAAGAGCCGCGGCCACGAAATAAAGGGACCGCGGGCCGCACAGCCCGAATTCCCTCCTCCGCTCCGCCGTCCGCGGCCACACCACCGGCCAGGCAACACGGCCGTCGCACGCGAGCCCTCGGAACCCCAGTCAGTCCCCCCCCCCCCCACACACACACAGAGCACCACAGACCGCGGGGACCTGCGGGGGACGACCTGGGGGCCACCGCCGCCGCCGCCGCCGAGCTGATAAAGAACATCGTCACGTAGATGGGGAAGGGTGACGCCGAGGCGTTATCGGGCGATAAGCGGGAGACGCAGCGGCAGCCAACGTCACGGCCAGACCAGGGCGCACGCACTGCAGCCGTCTCTGTCGCACTCGTGGGGTGCTTCATAAGAAGAGAAGGAGAAAGAACGACAGAGAGAGAGAGAGAACACGACAGAGAGAGAGAGAGAGAGAGAGAGAACACGAGAGAGAGAGAGAACACGACAGAGAGAGAGAGAGAACACGACAGAGAGAGAGAGAGAACACGACAGAGAGAGAGAGAGAACACGACAGAGAGAGAGAGAGAACACACAGAGAGAGAGAGAGAGAGAACACGACAGAGAGAGAGAGAGAGAGACAGAGAGAGAGAACACGACAGAGAGAGAGAGAGAGAGAGAGGGCTGCCATGAAATCTCGATCATCCGCTGCACCCGGAGAACGGCATCGCCACCATAAGCGAGCGTCGAGTCCTGTGTCGGGAAGCTGACGATAACAGGTGCAGCCTGTCCCGACCAACGCCACCGCCGCTGCCGCCGTCCTAAAATGTGGGAAGGAGGGAGGGAGGGGAAGTCGCCCGGTCGTCTCGCCTTGGACACGGCCGGCGTAGCGAGGTGCGACCGCACAGACCCTCCGCCGCCCTGCGTGCGGAAGGGAAGAGGTCCTCCGCTCCGCGCGGGTCATTCGGAAGCGCCGCTCATCTCCTAGGGATAGGCTATCCCGCAAACACGCTATCTCCGTCTCTTTCATCTCGGTCGGGTGCGTGAGACAGCAAGAGACGCGGCCCGCGCTCACTGCGTGTGCTTTTCGAAATGCGCGCGGCGCCTCCGAATTCACTGGTCCTCCTTTGATTCCGGTTTGGACGCGGCGAAATGCCCCGCTGCCCCGCCCCCCGGGGAGCGCGCGGCCGGCCGGCGGGGGACGGGGGCGGCGTACAGCGATCCCATTCCTCGTGCCTGACGGTATCCTGACGAAGTGCTGACACGGCCGGCAGGGCGCGGCGTGGCACGGCCCCCGAGCCCCGCCCCCCTGCCCCCGCGCCCCGCCCCCTACCCACGCGGGGCTAAACATAGCGCCCAGGCAGACAGCGAACCTCTCATTCTCCCTTCACTTCAGGTGGAACACACCAACACGACGCCGAATCGTCCCCCCCTCCAGCGAGAATCGTGGGTTCGAATCCCGACGCAGCGCGGCCAAGAAAGAAAAGGACCCCCACCGGCAGTCCCTCAAGCAGGACGCCGCACACCTCGGCTGATAAGCCACAGCGAGGACCCTCCGCCTGACCCCCCCCCCCCTCCCGCGGCAGCACACCGGCGAGGCCGTCATGTTTGTCAAGAGCCTACACAGCCCCCCCCCCCCTCATTTCCTACCCGACCCAACATCACAGCGTGCACTAAATGAGCAAACGCTGCGGAGGCAGGAACTCGCACTGCCGCCGGGTGTTGTCGCAGATCCGGGGCATGCGGATGGGAGGGGGGTAGAACCACACGTCTAGAGAACCGAAGGAGGAGCGGCAGGGGGGGGGGGGGGAGAACCGATACACAAACTAACCACTAAGCGATACATTACACCTCTCGCCGTGCATCAACGCGGATGTCAAACAAACGCGAGCATCAGCGAGAGGAGGGGAAAAACCGGCGGCAAATTTGTTCGCCACCGTCGCGTGTTGTTGCACAACTGAAACGGCCGTTGCAGGAGCCGGCCGGCGCCGGGACGTCGTCACGTGAGCGTGTGCGGCAGAGGCACGGTGTACACTACGACCTCACCGGCGGGGGGGGGGGGGGGCGTAGTAGTACAGGGGACCGCGGCAGCACTCCGCGAGCCGGTGCAGTAAAACCAGAGAGAGTATTGCGCTCGTCACTGCCTTGAAATTCCATTAAATTCCCTCCCGCGAAAAAAAAAAAACAAGACCGGAACGGAATGTGGATCACTTCCGATCCTTCACACTCTCTCATACCGCCCTCCCCCCTCTCCCTCCCACACACGCACGCACGCACGGCGAAGAGCAAAAGACGCAAGGTATTTTGTGATGGGAAACGAGAGGCTCAGCGCTCGCGGACCGCCGCAGCATAGGAGTGAGTGCGACAACGGCGTACCTACGTACCGCGCGGGAGGGAGAGAGAGAAGGGGTCACACGATAGTGAAGCTATAGTCCGGCAGCGAGGGAAAACAAGGCAGACGTATATCGCAAAAGAGAAACGGAATTACCCCACAATTGAAAAGATTACCGCCAAGGCCGGACACAAAAATGAGGTGCACACTTCGGCCATACTACACATCAAGACGAAGCGTGCCGTGGTGGACAGAGAAATGGCCAACGCGGCAGACACTCGCAGAAGCCGAATTGTAACAAAAAAAAAAGGGTGGGGGGGAATAGTAACAAAAAAGAAGTCCATGCACGGCGCCTTGTGGCGACACGAGTGGCGAAGCAATCGGGGCGCACAGCAAGAAAAAAATGCGAGCGAGCGTGAAACGAGGTGCGGAATGCTTCGCGAAGTGGAAGGAGCAGGAGCAAGGGGGAGGGGTAAAGAAATAAGAGAGAAACGGGCAAATCGTACGGGAAGCCCGTCGAGGGGGGGGGGGGGTAAGTTGAGAATTCTGTACTGTACGGGAGCTCCTGCAGGACCCATTACGTAAGAAGCTTCCTCCGAACCCTCCCGCCGAGCGCCGGGGGTGCCTTAGGTAACTCCCCGGGCGCGCGCGGGGTGGAGCACAGCAGCACGGTGGCTCGGCGCAGCGCCGCGGGTACACAACTGGTGCAACCGGGACCAGGCCGCCAGCGCCGCAGCACAGGCCGGCGCACAGGACCCACGGCCCTCATCACACACGCCATGCCAAAATAACTCGGCAACGCGAACAATATACGACCGACGGCGATGACGCCATCTCGATCGGAGAGTCATTCAGTCGGCAGCCGACTCCACAGGCATTTCCAACGAGGCTCGATAACGGAAGTGGAAGGAGCACAAGAACACTTCCAAAGCGGAGACGGGTGTGAGAAATCGCACGGCGAAGAGTGTCGCCGCCGCGGTTCGCCGGGCGGTTTCTCACAATACCCGATTCCGCTCTGGAAGTGTATTCTTGTCCTCCCACTTCCGTTCCCGAGCCTCGCTGGAAATGCCTATACCGTGTGTACAAAACGCGCAAAGTCTGGCAGCGAACGTTCACGAAATTCGGCGCAACGCCCCGCGTTTCTTGTTTTTTCTTCCGGGCATGGCGAGGAGGAGCGTGGGCGCGGGAGAAGCGTGGCCCCCGCGGCCCGCGGAGCCGGCCGGAAGAGGAAGCGAGAGAGACAGCGAGAGACAGAGACACGGGTACATGCGGGTAATCAAGTCGAAGTACCGGGGGCAAGCGTTCGGATCTGAGCGATGGAACCGATTGCGGAAGGGGTGGGGGCGGAGTATGACAGGGAGGGGGGGGGGGGGGGGGGGGAGGGGGAGGGAGAGAAGGGAGGGAGAGGAAGGAGGGAAAGAGGGGGACAGCTGGAACTTCCTCGGGGAGGACCAGCTCGGTATGACATAACAAAGGGGGCCGGTCGACAGCGCCGACCGCCGAGCCCACATCCGAGAACACACTATACGCGCAGATTACAAGAAGAAAACAAAACAGAAAAAAAATTAAATAAAGAAACAGACATCGAAACAGAACAAGGCCGAGGCGATAATATATCGAGAGCGGCAGGGTCGATTCGACCAGATCGGATGCGATCTGCTCTCGTCTTCCGTAGTTCCCCTCTCTCTTTCTCTCCTTCTCCCTCCCACCTCCCCCTCCAAAAGAAAGACGAGAAAAGCCGCCGCTTCCGCCGCCCGCGTTATCTTCCCCTTAAATATCAAGACGGGCAAATAAGAAGGCAGAACAGTTTTTTATTTTGATGTGTGCGTGGGAAGGGGTAGGAAGGGCAGGGGTAGGTGGTGGTAAGGGGGAGGGGTAGGGTGGGGGTTCTCCAGCAGGAAAGGGTACAAGCAGGCTAAGCCAGCACGTCACTCATGTACATGGCACAGAATTGCACCAGAATTCCGTTCACATCCAAAATCCATTCGTTCGACAGAATCGCATGCGGGTGGCGCACCCGGAACAAATTGCGGCCCAATAATAGTCATTACTTCCGCATATCTCCGCGGGGTGGGGGAGGAGGGGTGGTGGGGGAGGGCAGGCGCAGGCGTCGGCTGTCAGGCAGTGCCGAGCAGGAAGCAGCAATACCTCCCCGAAAACGCAGGCAGTCAACCAGCCAACCCGGCCGGCCGGCCGGCTGGCAGCGGATGCGTCGCCAGCATGCGGCACGCACATGACGTGACGTGACGCGACGCGACCTCTGGCGCCGCCGTGCTGGACCCGTGTTGACGCCGGCCGAACGGTCCACGATGACCCCCCCCCCCCCCCCCCCCCCCACACCCATTCCTATGGCAGCGCGTGGACCAATTCACTAATAACTCTGCTCGTCCGCCGCGGGGGGGGGGGGGGGGGTCACAACCCCACACGCGTGACAGCCACGCACGTCACGTCACGTCGTCACTCGTCACCGGCGGCCCCATATGTCACGGGCTGTCACGGCCCGTCACGGACGTGCCGGCCGGCCGGCCGCACCGCCGTCCTCCCCCCGTTCCCCGAACACGCCGCCGACGGCGACGACGGGGAGGTGCCGCGCGGCGGCAGCCGGGTCCCGGTGGTACTCACCTCCGATAGGCAGGACCCGCCAGCGCGTCTTCCGCTTGGTGCCCTTCTTGCCCATGCCGGCCGCGGTGCTGCTCACGTCGCGCGACGCCTCACGGCACGGTCATCAAACGCGGCGTACACGGTACGGGGGGCGCACGCGCGCACGCACGCACGCACCACTACGCGTCGCGTCGGGGTTGCGTCGTCCCGTCCTTCCCGTCCGTCCCGGCCCGGCCCGTCCTGCTGGTGTCGCGCCGTCGGCCAGCCCACTGCGACTGAGGCCTGCGGGGCGAGGGCAGGGTAGGGGCGCGGCGGGGCGGCCGGCGCGGCTCGGCTCTTCGTGTCGTCGGCTCGGTGCTCGGCTCGGCTCGGCCGCGCGGCTCGGCTAGACTCGTGGCGCTGCGGCGTTCGTAGAGCTCGGCTCGGCGCCGGTGCCGTTGGGCTCAGCTCCTCGCAGCTCCTCGCCTCGCCGCCGTCGCTCCCTTGGTCCTCTCGGCCCTCCTCCCGGTCTCGGCTCTCGGCTCTCTCTCCTTGCCGTGGCCGTCGTTCCGTTCCGTTCGTATCGAACACATGCAAGCGCCCCCGTCCAGGCAGCGCTAGCGGTGCTGGCGCAGCACCGACCGGCGCCGACGCCCCCGCGGGGGACGCCGAGGCCTAGCCGAAGGTAGCCGAAGTCGGCGGGGGCCGAGCGCCGCAGCCGCCGCCGGGCCGTGTGGGGGAGGCGCCCGCGAGAGGCCGGCCGGCTCGAACCGCGGCGCGCTTTCGGCCACCGGAGGGAAGTCCGGGCCGGCGGCGGCTCGAAGGGGGCGGCAGCAGCGGGGGGACAGGGCGGCCGCCTTTCGTATCGGTCTCCTCTGGGTACCACTGGCTGGGCTTGGGCCGGCACGGCACTGCGCCGCCGTGGCGGTCGGGCGGTTGAGTGTGTTGTGCCGCTGGCGAGCCGTGTCCCTGTCCCCGGTGCTGAGGCGGCGCTGGGCGGTGCTGAGGCGGCGCGGACGCGGGCGCGGCCACAACCCGGCGATGACTGCCGCCGCCGGGAGTCGGGCGCCGCGGGCCGCGGCCGCCGCGCCCCGCTGCACCGCCGCCCCCCTCCTCGGCACAGCACAGCCTCGCACCTTTCATGACACTGATTGCTTATTCGAACCCCCGGCCGTGCCAGCGACGGCGACGGCCGGCCCACGTATCTCAGGCCGGGCCCCGCGGGGGCTACGACCGAAAACGCCCGCTCGGACCAGGCGCGATCGGGTATTGTTTTCGTCAACGGCTAGACAGAGTGGAGGGGGATGGGTGGGGAGTGCAGTAGGGAATGCATGTCCGCGCGGCGGGCGTCCCGGGCGCCCCAACTGCAGCACGAGAGAGAGAGAGAGAGAGAGAGAGAGAGAGAGAGAGAGAGAGAGAGAGAGAGGAGAGATCGGGACTCGCGGCGTCGGACGGGGCGTGCATCGGCACGGCGAGCGGTTTTAAAACGGGCGGCGTGCCGGGTACGCATGGTGAGTGCCGACTTTCCCCAGAAAATAAACGAAAAACGCGAACCGAATCAATCGAGTGATGGGATTTATTGGTAATTACGCCTTTGCCCCAGCCCTCTTGCTGACCCCCAGCCGGCCGCGGCGGGCCAGCGCCCCGGACTACACTATGCGGGGACGATGCGGGCCGAGGGGATGGTCATCTTCAGAGTTGGTGTACGCGATCACTGAAAATTAACTTTGAAGTGACGAAAGTGGCCGAAAAGGGGCAAAGTAGCTGAAGCTGAAGTGCGATGGGATACATTACCCGCTAGGATTTTACCCAAACTGCGGCCCATTGATAATTCGGTCGACTCAACGTCAAGCAGAATTTTGTGGCTCCTGTAAAACGTCTTTGTATTTTCTTTTCGAGAGTGATGTATTCCTCCAAAGCACCCGTCTACAGTGTGTGTGTGTGGGGGGGGGGGGGGGGGGTTCACGCTACAACAACTGTTTCGCCAGTCCGCCGCGGCTCGGCGGTCGGGTGAAAGGTTCAATGTCGCGATATAACGAGCAGAGGTCGTGCGCTTGGCTAGCCGAAGAGGCCGTTACACTCTACCAGAAAGCAACAACTCTTTCCTCCCCCCCCCCTCCCCTGTCCCGGGCTGGAGCAGCAGCAGCAGCAGCGACTCTCGGTCCGACGGCTGACATATTATCTGCTCGACATTTGCGCGGATCGAGAGATAGTGCGACTCTATACTCTTGGGGCGCATTGAAGCAATCACGAACTCGAACGCTGAGGCAGAGAATGCTGCCGTGGCGTATTAGGAAGCGGAACAAAAACTGGGTCAGAAGAGCAAAAGGGTATCAAACGATCCGCGCTCTACGTTCCGACCACTGCGAAACGCAAAAGTGCAAAATCCAGAGCGTCACAAAAAATCCTAATACGATTAGGAGGGTCGGATCTTCTCACCGAACGGTAGATCACCATGGTGTGTCCAAAACCCCATTTTTTCGCCGGAAATGTAGGAAACCCGCACAACTTTTTCGCCTGTAAGTAAAAAGTGTAGAACATTGCTCCCTCCCCTTGGAGCCCCTGCAAAGTGGCCCGCAAGACAGGTGTGAGGAGAGGCGGCCTGAGCAGCCGACAGCCGAACCGTTACAAGGCGAGGGCGACGGGCCTCCTCTGTGCGATGACGAGTACAGTGCACTTTTGCCGTGTTGGCAGGTCAACATTCCCCCCCCCCCCCTGCTGCGCTGCCAACCGCGCCGAGCTGGTCAGGTGGACGTTGACAGCTTTATCATCTGCTCGGCGTACGCGGCGGAAGAGCAGGGACCGGGGGCCGTCAGCATGCGTGCGAGCGAGATGGAAATAGACCGTTGCACGCCCATTCCGCGGGTCAGGGAGGTGAAGAACACTGCACTTCTCACCCGCCATCTCCATTCCTCTAGGCTGTAACCAAGGTCACACAGACGACCCGCATATGGTCTAAGTATGTCATGCGATCGTGGAGTGTCCGGAATTTTCGTTTGGTCACGCTAAAAGGGGAGTGAGTAGGGGTTTTCACGACGTACCGCGGCATTTTTAAAGGTAATCAACGGGGTGTTTGGCCGTATTTACAGCCGTGATCGGCCGCCTAGTGTCACAAAAGCCGCACTCTTTTTTAGTAGCCAACCTCTCGCTCCCCGCCGCCGCTGCCGCGCCGTTCCCCCCATAAGGCGGTGGCGTCATTTCATATCGGTGGATCGAATCGCCTTATAAAAGTCGGAGGCCGCAGTTGCTTGGTCGAGAGGGCAGGGCCGAGCGGGGCTGAGGGGGGAGGGGCTCAGCAGCAGCAGCTCTGTGCAGGGCAGAGCTAACGGCGGGGCGCTCCGACGGCAACAGCCCGCGTCGTTGTTGTAATATTGAAAATGTATTTTTTAAAAATATAACCAATCTGTGTATTGGTACTGCCTTAATATTTCCTAGTCCTGTCAGTACCAAATGTTAAATAAATGATTAAATCAGTCAATCAGTCTGTCTCTTATGAAGCACCTCACGAGTGCGACAGAGAAGGCAAGCGCTGTGAATGATGCAGCCGGAGAGCTCGCCGGGCGTGTCGCTAAGCGGCGCCGCTCCCGTTGTCTCCCCGAGAAGGTATACGGAAGGCTTTGGCCGATGAGTATGCAGTCAATATTTCCGCCCGCGGGGAGTCACGTTCGCTATTCCCGTGCACGCCGTGGGGCGCAACCCGTAGCGCGAGGCAGGAGGACACCGAAAACAAACCCGAACTATGTAACTCTAAGGCAGCAAAAATAAATCACAAAAAATATGTTCTAAAAATAATGCCACACGGAGGATTTAACTACTGATTAACGCAACGTGTCTCAAAGTAGACATCACAAATTTTTTTTAATAATTTTTATTTTTAAATTTCTTCGCGGCCGAGGAGGAGCCTCGGGGGCACTCTCGGTGGGCGTTGCCAAGGCGAGACGCCGCACCGCTCTGGATGCACACAAGAGGCGGGAGGGGTCCACGACCTGACCGGACCGAACCGAACCGCATGGCGAGTGTGATATCCAGGCCGTCGGCCGACAGGCCGCGGGGGAGCGGGACTGCACCGGCTCGAGCTGCATCGGGGACGTCCGGCCGCCTGCATCCACGGCGTCGGCGCGGTGGCGCGGCCGCAGGAGTGCAACGGACCTGCTTATGTGCTATACAGGAGCCTCAGCTGCTCGAAAGCGGCCGAGAAAATATGACAATGACAGAAAAAAATAATTTCATTTTTCGTAGAAAATTTGGCAAGGCTTAATTTTTTTAGAGGAAATGTTTATGTTCCGGGTTTGGGAAAAAAACGACATGTCGCTCGAAAACGGCCAGTCGTTATGGGAAAGGACTATGAGGCCCCTATGAGAGGGGGAAAAACACGGTGAAACCATGACTAGGGTTCTAAATGAGTAATTTATTTACAGAGACAACAAACATAGCGAAACCACATCACAGGTGCACAATCATAGATATGTTCAAGGAATGAACGTAAGCTACCCTCAGTAGCTCTTCGAGTGGGGAAGGGCGCGACGGGCGACTAAGTCCCTCCCCTGCACGCGCATCCCCAGCCTGGGTGGGGGCACGCGGCGTGTTTGCGCGGCCGAACGGGGCGGCGAGGGGTGGAGAGAGAGAGAGAGAGAGAGAGAGAGAGAGAGAGAGAGAGAGAGAGAGGGGGGGGGGAAGTGTAGGAGAGAGAGAAAGGCTGACATTTTCATCCGGCGGACATGTCGAAGTGCCGGGACGGATAGGGCTAGGGGGGCTGCGAGAGGGGGGGGGGGGGGTCATGGCGCCCGGCTGCAGGGACAGTAGCCGGCCGGACCAGCCGGGCTCGCGCCCGCGACTCGTTCGCCGCGAGACTTTCCCCGCGTAAATTTAGACAGTAGGCACCGTGTTTGTGATTTAAAAGGTGACAAACGCCACCGCGGACGAAGCCCGTGGCACGCGACCAAGTAATGCCCGGCGGCCGGTGACTGGGCTGCGGCTGCTGAGGCGGCAGTTGAGGGCTGAGGGCTGAAGGCTGAAGGCATACCCCTCCCCCCTCGGGGGTCGGCCTATGACGGAAGAGAAGGACACGGACGGGAGGGGCAGTAGGGGCGGGAGGCACGGAGTTCGTGTCGGCTAGGTCAGGGTGCCGGCGGGTGCCGTGTTGCCCCGGGCGGTGTCGGCGGCCGCTATGTAGATTCGGGTGGTGACACGGACCCCGCGGCGGGTCTGTCGCTGCAACAAGAAGCACACCCTTATGGCGTCGGCCGCGAAACAAACGTGCTTCTCGCTAGTTGCTTCCCGCGAGTAGAAAGGTCGACAACCTGAGTCGGCGGCCGGCGGCTCGCGTGGCGGTGTTTCCTGGTGGCTGCGCACCGCTGCGCGCGCACCCCCGGCCACACCCCCGACCACACCCCCGACCACACCCCCGGCCACACCCCCGGCCACACCCCCGGCCACACCCCCGGCCACACCCCCGGCCACACCCCCGGCCACACCCCCGGCCACACCCCCGACCACACCCCCGGCCACACCCCCGGCCACACCCCCGGCCACAACCCCGGCCACACCCCCGGCCACACCCCCGGCCACACCCACGGCCACAACCCCTGCCACACCCCCCGCCACACCCCCGGCCACACCCCCGGCTACACCCCCGGCCACCCCCCACCCCACCACACCCCCGGCCACACCCACACCCCCAATCCACAGACACACCCCCACACCAGCGCAGCACGGCCTTGCATCCCCGCAGCCGGCGCGGTTTCGCCCGTTTTCTGGCGCATTGCAGCGGGCGGGTTCGGCCGGCAGGGCGGGCGGGATCCTCAGAGCCGAGCCGCGGATTGGGGCTCAGATCAATAAGGGCGGGGGCGGGCGGGAAGGGGACGCGGGCGGGGCACCGCGGGGGGCAGCGGGGCACCGGGCACCCCGGCATAAGCAAGACGGATGCGCGCCCCGCAGTCCACTAGCACCCCATCATCGTCATTGCCGTCGTCATCATCGACATCGTCGCTGTCATCGACATCGTCGCCGTCATCGTCATCGTCGCCGTCATCACCATTGTCATCGTCATCATCGTTGCTGCCGTCATCACCATCACTATCGTCATCGTCGCGTCTACTGCAGGCAAACTTCATGACAGCCGTGACTAGGTGTTGCGCCTAGTTCACACTAGGCACCTGTGTGTTATTTGGGTTTCGTTTTCTTTCCCGATTATTTTTTTCTTTGCCTGTAGTGCTCATTGAGCGTTCAGTCACATTCAGTGAGCTTCGGGCCTGCATCAACGCCAGTGGGCTCCGCGCTCCGCCGCCAACGCTCCCTCTGTCTCTGTGTGTCCGTCGCCCTCTCTCTCTCTCTCTCTCTCTCTCTCTCTCTCATTCTCCTGCCATTGCCTGCCGGGCCGGGCGCTCCTCTCCTCCGCCGGTGTGCCGCGGTCCTACCGCTACCGTCCTGTCGTTATTTCTGTTGCCGCGGCCCGCGGCGGCCCTGCAGAGCGATTCCGAACACTGTCCTCTCGGACCTCTCCCTCTCTCGCTCCCTTACGGAGCGCCCCCACGGGTGTGACAGAGACGGCGCTACGAAAGCAGTGTTCGGAATCGGCCGGCTGCAGCGCGGCGCGCGGCGCCGGCACAGCCGGGGGGAGAGCCACGGCCGCGGCACGGCGCAGCGCGCCACAGAGGGAGGGCCGAGGTAACTAGAGGGAGCAGAGAGAGAGAGAGAGAGAGAGAGAGAGAGAGAGAGAGAGAGAGAGAGAGGCCGCGGCGGCACAGGGACGAGCGACGGGACGATGATGATTCCGAAGGGTTGCGCCGTCTCTCTCGCACCCCCGAAGGGACGCCATCGCCAGCGCCATCTCTTCGGAGTCAGTCTTCGGGCGACTGACGTGAGTCGTGAGTGCGAACACCCGGTCACACCCGGCACGGAAGGGGCGGGCTGCGTGACGCGGCTGCCCCTCCCCTCCCCCCTCCTGGTTCCGCCCCTCACTGTGCGTGACCCATGTGCTCGTCACGCGGTGTCAATCATCAGCCGGTCAGGGCGATTATAACGAAATCGATTCCCGAACCTGGCCACGATGAGGCTAAACGATGCCCCGCGACCCGGCCGGCCCTGCCGCAGGCTGAGTCGGAAGCAGTCATGCGCGTTTGGAGTTCTGCTCGCCCTCTATGGGACGCCCCTCAAGTGCGAGAGAGAGAAGGGAGAGAGAGAGAGAGAGAGAGAGAGAGAGAGAGAGAGAGGGACGCGGCTACAAAGGCACCTGCTGGACTACGGGATGGTGGGCAGCGGCGTGCGGGTAGGCAGCCGTAGCGCCGCGCGCGCCCGCGAGTCGTGCGGGTTTGTCGGCCCCGTCTCTCGCAAGGCGGCGGGCGGCGTGCACTTGCTGCGCGGCTGCATCACCATCGGCTTGACGTACTTGTGCACCTCGCGGGGAGCTGCGTGCGAGTGTGTGTGTGTGCGTGCGCGTGCGTGCGTGTGTGCGTGTCGGCGCGGACCCCAATACAGCCGCCTCGTGGAAGCGTGTGACGGTCGCGACGTGACGGCTGAGTCTCATACCTGCCTGCCTCCGCATGGCGTCCCCGTAATGAGAGCCGAGCCGGCCGGCGGCGGCGGCGTCGCCCCGGCATCGTCCCCGTACGTCAGGGGGTACCGCGGCGTCAGCGGCGCCGCCGAAAATACTATGCGACACGCCGAACAACACCGTTCGAACGACGGGCGCGCGGGGGCTCGTGCCGGGCTCGGAGGGGAGGTGGGCCAAAAAGCAAATAATATAATGCAAGGGCCTGAGACAATAGAAGCTGTTTTCTGCGAGGACTAATTGAGACGACGTCACCCCCGCGTGTGTTTCACACAGGATCACGGAGAGGCGGCGGCCAACGGGGCGCACCTCCTGAGGGGTCAGGCGTTGTGGTCGGGACGCCCGCCGGACTTTGTGCCCACAAGTTGTACACCAGGGGGGAGGGGGGGGGGGGGGGCTAGACGGATAGAGGTTCAGGTACGCCTCCATCAACTTGTCGCCGAGACCCATTCGGTTGGGTGCCTCGAGTGGCTGCGCTGTCTGCCGCCGCCGCCGCCGCCGCCGCCGCCGCCGCTCGGTGTCGGTATCATTCACGAGCCCAGCCGAGTCCGAGAGGCGAAACTCGGGCAGCACGCAGCGTGCGACAACAGCGCTTCTAACGCAGCAGCTGCTTCAATTGATTACGAAGGAAAGCGACCAGCGACGGCAGATGAGGACGGGAGAGAGAGAGAAGGAGAGAGAGAAGGAGAGAGAGAAAGAGAGAGAGAAGGAGAGAGAGAGGAGAGGAGAGAGAGAGAGAGAGAGAGAGAGAGAGAGGAAGGAGAGAGAGGGGGGGGGGGGGGGGGGCGGACACAGAAGATTGTGTGTGCGTGTCCAAGGACGGGAGGAGAACAAATGTAGCTGGCTTAAAAATACTTCTTGGCTGTGGCGCCGGTGTGCGGCCGGACGGTTGCTGAGCAGCAGTGCTGAGCAGCAGTGCTGAGCAGCAGTGCTGAGCAGCAGTGCTGAGCAGCAGTGCTGAGCAGCAGTGCTGAGCAGCAGTGCTGAGCAGCAGTGCTGAGCAGCAGTGCTGAGCAGTGCTGCGCGCGGCTGAGCGCCGTGAGCGTGGCGACATCCCTCGGCGCGTGCCGAACTCGCCAAAGGACACACAATACTGGCGTGCCCTGCGGTGTCCTGCGGTGCGGGGCCGCTCCGCCGCCGGCCGGCCACTTTCGCTACCCACGCTGCTTGGGCTGACCCTGCCGATGCCGATATCGGGGAAGAACGAAACCGATTCGGGTGGGCGTGAGCCCCGCCGAAGAGGAAGGAGTAACAAACATAAGAGGCTTAAGACTAACGTGACAGTTGTAGAGCCAAGGAGCCCGACCGGCATAGGTTCTGTACAGCAGCGGGGGCGAACTCAAGGGGCACGTGACACTGCAGGTGCGAAAAAGACAGAGCGTAAATCAGCAAAAAAATCTCTAAAAATGTGTCGAGTAAAATTTTCCGTCCAGAATTGCAACGGTGGTAGCGCGCTCGCTTCGGGGCGCGCGTGTAGGTGGTTCAATACCCGCCCTAGGCGAACCGTTTTTATTCGTATTTTATTTGCACCGTTTTCATGTCCCACGGACGATCTCCGTTTCAGGGGTAGTGTTGGCCCTCGCGGAGAGACGGGGAGCCCGGCCGGTGCCGATTGCATAGCATCACAACCTGTAGTTGCAACCGGTCACCCCGACGCCCGCGTGGGGGCCGCGCTTTCAGGGGTCCCTGTCGCCCGGTAGACGGTAGACGCGCCGCCGGCCGCCGGTCCGCGGGGTCTTCTTGACCTGACCTACTGGCGGGCGGCGGACTTGACTTCCTGGCCGGCCGCCGCGGGGAACGGGAATGAGACACAATGCATCACCACCAATCATTCCCGAGCGAAACGCGACGGGGGCAATGGACCGGACCGGTAGCAGCCGCGGCCGGGAGCAGCGCCGCGGCGATACCCCGCCCGGTCCCGGCCCGGCGCGGGAGTAGCGACGGGAGCGCAGGTCCCGGGAGTGCCGCGCGTGGGCGGGGAGTATCGCCCGACGCGGGGTAGAAGAGTTGGCAAGTCTCTCCGGTCTCCCTCACACTCTCTCTTTCTCCGTCTGTTCTCTCTCTCTCTCTCTCTCTCTCTCTCTCTCACTCGCTCACCGCACCCGAGATGGCGCGCGCTCCCCGTCTCTCGGAGGCGCGCAGCCCTCGCTGCTGGGGTATAACTTTGCTTACTCAGACACAAGCAAACGGAGCTCGCAATCCAGACAGCAGTTTGTAAAAAATAGGATTATTACGTTTCGGTGCAGATTCGTTTCCGTGCGTAGGTTAGCTGGAATTTGGACACACCGTTTTCTGATGTTAGGAAGGAAAGACGAAATCGTATAATTTATTTCAACAACCAGCCCCGCTGTCCGTCCGTTTAAGTTCCGCTCCGCGTCCCGTCCGCAGATCGCGGCTGCGACGACAGTGCTGCCACAATACTCCGCGGCGCACGAGGCGCCGCCGCATCCCCCCGCCGCCTGCCGCCGGCCGCACCGCCCCGTCCCGTCGTACCCTTCCGACTTACAGAGTAAATTTACCCGGTTCCTCGTGCCGGCTGGCGGCCGGCCGGCCGGCCGGCGCGGCGAGCCGAGCAACGTTGAAACTGAAGCGCTGCCAACAGCTGAGCCCGGCGCTGCGTGAGCCGCCGTGATGCTGGGGAGCAGGAAGTCCCCGCCGGCGTGCGGCCCACACCTTCACGTCGCGACAACCACTCCTCGTGCACCCGACGCCCGACGTGGGCGTTGTGAGGGCACACAGGGGAGGAAGGGGAGGACTTGGTCGAGGACTCAAGAAATCAACCGGATACTGCTTTTGTACCTTTGTAATTTCAATACATGTATTTCCGTTTTGTCGTTATTGCGGCGCGCGGCGAAGTCAGGTGGCCGCGGGTGACGCGGTCCGCATCACCGTCGGCGGGGTGCACGGCTCTGGCCGGGTCCTCGGCTGCGGCCTGCGGCCTGCGACTGCGGCCGTGCCCCGAACGCACTCTCCCCTCCCCTGCCGCGGCCGCGGGGGCACCGCCCCGACACCGTCCCGGCACCGCCCCGGCGCGGCGCGGACGGCCGCGAGCCGCGGGCCGCCGACGCTCGCTAGTGACGTCCAGGGGCGAGTCGGGTGCGGAGCTCCCCGACATGAGCCCCTGCCCGCCGACGCGGCCCGACAGCCGCCGCTGCCGCCGCCGCCGCTGCCGGCCCCTCCCCTCGGAGGAGGCCGAGGCCGACGCTCGTCTCCCCGCGGACCGTGAACGCGACGCGACCCCCTGACAGAGTGTGTGATGCACCTGCGCTGCCGACGCCAGAGTCCCGACGCCCCGCGAGCCCCTGACTCTGTCTGACTCTGTCCGCCCCCGACGAATTCGTCCTCGTCCTCAGCCCCCCCCCCCCCCGTTCTGTGACTGTGTCGTGACAGTGCGCCGGCCCTCCGAAGAAGTAACACGGATTACCCCAGCCATGTGACCGCCCCGCCCCGCCCCGCCCCGCCGCCATGTCCACGTTCAGAAACTACGTGAGTACAAAGAGCTGCGGAGACTGCTATTCCCCGCCGCCGTGGGCGCGGCGCGGCCCTGCTTGTGCGCCGCTGGCGCCGCGGTGCTGCTGTCCGGCCCGCGCCGCCGCGCCGCCTGTAAAATGCTGCGCCCAAACATATGTGGGGCGCTAAACGTTCCACGTGTGTCGACATCCGAGTGGGCGTTGTCGGACGGGTCGGAAGGAGAGGGGGGGGGGAGGGGGGGGGGGAATTCCGAGGTTGGATTGCAGAGTCAGGGTTGCCCCTCTCCCGCACACACATGGGCCAGCTGCTGTCAGACCGATCTACTCACTAGACAGGGAGAGCCGCATCACAGCCGAGCCGCCTAGCCCCGCTCTCTCTCTCTCTCTCTCTCTCTCTCTCTCTATCTCTATCTCTGTCGGGAGGCGTCGCTTAACTGCGGGTGCATCCTGCCCTGCGTGAGCATGAACAGGGAGAGACAGGGCGGCGACGACGACGGAGCCCGGCCCTGCCCGGCCAGCGCACAAGACGCCTGCGAGCTCTGCTCCGTCCGCGCCGCTCCGCTCCAGCGAGCGCCGTGGAGGCGGGCCGTGCCGCTGCGCGCGCGCGCTCGGCGGGCTGGCCTACCCATACGGGCGCCCTCCGTGGCGGAGGGAGCGCGCGGCCGCTGCCGCTGCCATGCCGCTGCGGCTCCGGGGGCTGGAGGCTGCTGGAGACCGGGCTGCGGGCGGCCGCGCGCCAGCCGGCGACGTGACGGCCCCGGCGGCACGTCAGCCTGTCGCCTCCTCCCCGGCCGCACGTCAGCCTGTCGCCTCCTCCCCGGCGGCACGTCAGCCTGTCGCCTCCTCCCCGGCGGCACGTCAGCCTGTCGCCTCCTCCCCGGCGGCACGTCATCCTGTCGCCTCCTCCCTGGCGGCACGTCATCCTGTCGCCTCCTCCCCGGCGGCACGTCATCCTGTCGCCTCCTCCCCGGCGGCACGTCATCCTGTCGCCTCCTTCCCGGCGGCACGTCATCCTGTCGCCTCCGCCCCGGCGGCGCGGCGCGCACCGCGCTTTCCCGTGACTCTGCATCGTCCCCGCTCTTTAGGTTCGCTATTTTAAGAGAATCGGCCGACCGTCTTGGTGGCATCCTGGCCGTGCCGGTGCTTGAGGCGGTGCCGTCGGCCCGCGCCGGCCGACCGCTCCAAAGCGCGCGCGCGTGAGGCAGACTCCTGCGGACCAGACCGCAGACGACTTGCAGACTGTCGTCAAAGGGGAGGGGAGCGAGAAAATATATTCCAGCCCTGCTCTTGAGGCACTGAGTCGTCCCTCGGGGACCAGGGAGAAGAATCAATTTTTACCGCAGTTTGTAAATTTTTCGGTTGTCGCATGGATACTCTTGCCGTAACAGCCTGTTCTCATGAAGTACCCTATTGGCCGGAATAGCCTGTTGTCATGGAGTACCCTATTGCCGAAATACCACCTTGTCACGGACCCTTCTGCCGGAATGGCCCGTTGTCATGGAATGGCCTGTTGCCGGAACACCACTGGTCAGGGAGCACCCCACTGACGGCGTACTCTGAAGAATATCCTGCTGGCAGCTCCAAGTTTGAACTTTTCTGCTGCGCACCGCCTCGGGCGCTGCAGTGCTCTGGCGTGCCCCGAAGAAACGGGTCGGTGCGGCGTCAGGTTCCGGGCGCGGCTGGTGCAGTGGAACACGGCGACCTTCGCCTTGCCGCGGCGGAGTCGTCACGAGAGACCCCGCTGCGGGCCCAGCCCTTCCTTCACCGAGAGTCGAGCGCAAAGGTTTTCGCTGCCGGTGGAGCGGAGGGCCGAGCCGCTTTCCCCCGTGTTGCGGTACCGGCCCACATCACATGCCTGAGCCGGTTTGATTCCGAACATTGCCAGTTCGTAACCCCTTTCTCTATCGCACTCGTGGGCGGCGCGAAAGAGAGCGACAGAGAGGTCCGAGTTGGTGGTGCTCGGAACATTCCCGCATGCTTTCCTGTAAACATGCACCCGCAGCAGCAGGGCGGGCCAAGCGGGCGGGGGTGGGCGGGGGCGTGCAGTCCACCTAGAAGAAGCAGGAGCGGGCCACATGCTTCGCAGATTTAGGTCAGGAGAGGTGCGCCCGCCCCGGCTATAGCGTGCAGGGCCGCAGACCCGAGGGGCTCCCATCACACGCCGTACACCCGAATGAATTATTTTGATAGGTGAACGATTTCAACAGATGTGCACGGCCGATAAGTACCTTCTGATTACTTTCCATTACTAAGCAGCGATGAAGTTGTGGCAGGCGTGGATCCAAGGGGGGGGGGGGGGCAATGGGGGCGTCGCCCCCCCCCCCCCCCCCCCCCCTGAGCTCTCCGATGGACGCCCCGTACAAAACAGATTTCATCCGAAATCAGCCTAGGACAGTTCCAAAACTGGACTGCCCGAATCGCACCGAGGACTGCCCGATCTGAGCCTAGGACAGTTCCAGATTTAATCCGAATCCGATGCGGGTTGTCCGATTCTCGCCTGAAGCCGACGGACTATCCGAGACGGCTCCGAGACAGCTCATCGGGCTGTCCGAGGCTGTCCGCCAAGGGCACCGGGCTAGTCCGAATCTAGTCCGCGGCTCACGGCGGGCACTCCGAGGAAAGTCCGAAGCGGGCTAGATGCTGCTTTTTGCCCCCTAAGTAAGGACTTAGAAAAATTTCGACAAGTTTGGTCTCGCTAATAACATCACAGAAGGTAACTGAACATGTCCGTACTACGTTACCAAAAGTAGTGTTGCGAACACAATCCCGAGTGTGTTTCCTCAACACATTAGTTCGCAAGATATTAAGAGTATTCTTTTGTTAACGGGCGGCGGGCTTTGACATACAAGTTTCGACGCATAGTAATTTTCTTTGGTCTTGGTTTAAATATAGTGAAATGACGTATTTGTCTTGTAGTGAGAGCAGGATTGGCACAAGCGAACGTTCTTTGGCGACAGCTCCATCGAAATAATAATCAGTCTGATATGAGAACCGGTATGCAGGGTGTAGGTCATAGCTGAAAACCGCGTCGCCGTGCGACCATTAGTTCGATTCCTGTGGAGCAAGGACTGGGCCTGCCTGCGAGGAGGCTTGAGACAAGTAGCGACGGTGAGCCTGTGCTTTCCCAACTGTTCCGGTGGCGCAGTGGGCAAAGGCGTCGGACAGGGAAGGGGCTGGTTGTGGCTCGGATCCTGCCGCGGGAAATTTTTTTCGGCGTCAGAGACATGGCTGGCGCTAGGCCGGGTCTCGCGGCGGACTGAATCCGGACAGCCCGAGTCCGAGCCCTGCCCGATTTGCTCCCTTCGGACCGCCCGAAATCGTTCTTATTTTCGTCGTTTTCGGATGAAGTATCGACTAGTCCGGGGACGACTTCGGGCTGCCCGCCGGAAGCTTTCGGACAATCCGACGACCGGACAAAATTCGGATCTTTCCCTTTTTGTACGGGCCTGCCAGGTAGGCAACAAGCCTAACTTTCCGCCTGTAAGTAGGCAAAATGTTGTACATCGCCCCCCTTCGAGTCCCTCCTGGATCCGCTACTGAGTTGTGGCATCTGAATCATACTCTGCGCAACGGTTGTTTGCGATGCCAACAAGATGCCATAAAAAAATCTTGGTTCACACCTGTCAGACCATTTTCGCTGTCATTTCTGCAACAAACTGTTAAATAATGCACACTACGAATGATTTGGATCGGGCTATTTACCAACTGCACAATTGTGTCGACATAACCTTTCCAGAGGCAGTTGGAGTTTTGAGCTGCTCTGAGACTTGCTCGCTGTTACCGCTTTTGTGGACACTGAGTGGCACCGGCGCAACGGCGTGGGCGGGGCGAAGGACCCCGATCGTCAGCTGTGACCGGCGACCCTTCCTGCCCTCTCTCTCGCTCTCTCTCGTCCCTCCCGAGTCTATTTTACCTTTTGACACACAGAGGGGTGCATTGTGATGGCTTATGCGCCGGGCCGGCCGGGATACACAAACGTGGTGCGGACTGGTGCACCACGAAGCAGGAACAGAGAGAGAGAGAGAGAGAGAGAGAGAGAGAGAGAGAGAGAGAGAGAGAGAGAGAGAGAGAGAGAGAGGAGGAGGAGGAGGAGGAGGAGGAGGAGGAAGGGGGACTCGGAAGAAGGGGAGCAGCAGCCACGCCGGCGTCTGTTTGCGCCAAATCTATTCTGAGTCGCGCCACGCGTCGCCTCACACGCACGCACGCACACACACGCAGCGCAGCGGACGAGCAGCCGGCAGAGCGGTCCTGCCGGCCACCGCAGTGACGTCACGAAGGATGAAGGACCTGCAGGCCAGGACCAGGACTTCGACCTCCTGTCAACCGTTATAACAGGGAACTCCGCTGGGCCTAAAAACGGAAGGGGGAGGTCTTAAAGCGACAGGAAAGCAGAAAAAGTGCATGAAAAAACACATGTTCTTCGGCCTCAATTTTTTAAAAAAACTTGCTGTTTTGGTGGATAATCGCGTCACTTCCCAGAGTCCTGTAAGCGTTACTGTGCCTCGTTACGAACCTCGGCTTTCTTTTGCAATTTCCGCACGGAAGCCACGAGCAAAAAAATAAAAGCGCGGGTCATGCGGAGGTCCGCATCACTTTTCCCTGTTGACACTTCTGGCACGGCGCGCGCGGCTCGGCGCCGCCGCCGCCGCCGCACCGAACTTTGTGCCGCACTTCGTCAGCAATTTCTCTTCCCGCTCTCTTCCGTTTTTATTTTCTGCTCCGCGCGGGTAAAACCCAGGGAACCGCACGCGGGCACACGCCAGGATCGCGGCCCGGCGGCCTGGTCCCGGGAGCTGGCGTCGGGACCCATAATGTGGTGAACAACGGTGACCTTCGGTAACCCAGCTCCATTAAAATCACGCCTTTATTCAAAGTCAGATCAAGGGCGGAGTGTTCCCTGACATTTGAGTGCGGATGCGTTTTTGCCAGGACAGTCGCAAATCCGCTCGCATAAGCCACACACACACACACACACACACACACACACTCATCCACCCACACACCTACACACACTCACACCCATGCAGGGTCCTGCTCCCCCTATACTGCACTATGTGTTTGTTTACCCGAGTTTCCAGCCCCCCCCCCCCCCACCTACGGCCCCACCAAGCCCAGCCCAGTTTCCGTGGTCCGCGCGCTGAGAGACAGACGGTAGTACCGAAGAGGCAACCTTGAGCCGCGAGCCGGGCCCCGTCAGGCCCTGGCCCAGCCTTTGGAACATCGGGGTAGGTCGTGGAGGACAGGGAGGGAACAGCGGCGGCCCGCGGAGGGGTGCGGGAGGGGTAGGGGGAGGTCGGCCCGCACGGCACCACAGCGAGAGTCATGCCTTCATCAGGTACTCGAAGGCGGAGAACTGCGGCGGAAACTGTGACGCGCCCTGCAGTGCGGCGTGGCGCTGGTGGTGGTGCTTCCCTCCGAGTGCAGCCGCCGCCGCGTCGAGCGCTCTCTGGGCGGCGGGCCTGACAGGTACGGGCCCCGCCGGCCCCGCGGCGCTGCTTCGGCCGCCCCGGCACAGAGGGCAGCACGCGAGCCGGGCCAGGCACTGGCCGCGCAGAGCAGAACCGAGAGCAGGCCGAGCCCGCGTCGCGTTTGTTTCGCGGATCTGCGCCAGCCGGATGATTCCGATCACTGCTTCTCTAGCGCTGCCTCTGTCGCACTCGTGAGGCCATCCATAAGAGAGCGAGAAAGAGAGACAGACAGACAGAGACAGAGTCCCAGGAAGACCTGAATCGCTCTTCTGGCCAGGCCTCTCTTAGGGTCATCCTCTTGTCGTGTCTCCAAGTGGAGCAGATTCACAAATTGGGCTTCTGCAACGGCCTGTAGTAACAAAACTTTTTTTAAAATAGAAAAAAATTTAGTCGGACTTGTTTTGAGCCTAGGCAGACAAATAAACAAGGATACGTACGACTGACGGCGGGACAAAAACGCCCGCGAGGCCTGGCCAGGCCAGACGGCACGGCCAGCTTCTGTCTGCAGCGCGGCACGGCCATGTCGGACGGGCACAGACAGCGGCCGAGGTTTATTATTCGACGTCAATCATCACCAGTCAGCGCCACTCGTTCGCCTTTGGCAGCAGAATAGTCGAGGAGCCCGCTGACCCAACTAAATGGTCGTGACACATCGTCAGTGAGAGCTAAGCCTGGCTAAGCCTCAGTGGCTGCAGTCTCCAGGCTTTCAGTCGGCTCGTGGCTGACAGCCGCTGCGGAGATTCTCTCTCCTGCGGCATAATACTACTTCTGGATCGGTTATTCTCTCACCATCCGTTTCCGCTCTGGAAGTATTCTTGTTCTTCTCTACTTCCGTTTTCGAGCGCCTCTTTGTAAATGCCTATTCCCCACCTCTCTCGCTCGCGCTGCTCCGGGCTTTGTACGTGGTTCTGGACGGGTCCGGACCCCCACGGCGGCGGCGGCCGCGGCACGGAGTCGGAGTGGCACACGGTGGCGCACGGACCGGCCGCCACCGTAGCGGTGCGACTCAATGAATGAGCTCATCGGGGACTGTCCTGTACGCCAATGCCCTCCCCTCCCCCGCTGCGGCCTCCGCCCCCCGCCGCGCGGGCCGCCAGCGCGCCCCCCCCCTCCCCCCTGCCGCGCCAGAGGCAGCCGGGCCTTCCTCTTCTTCTGCCTGCTTCTGCCGTGTTCACGGGACCGGGGAGGTATTTCACTGTCAGCGATCCTGCTACTCATTTTATCGTGCCCATTGTACGAGTACTTGTAATAGCAACACTGCAGCAGCGGCGCGGCCCCGCCGCCGGAAGCAACTGCCCGCCGAGCGGCCAGGAGTCGCGGGGGTTCACCGCGGCGGCCGCGGCCGCGGCACTCGAGAGCTGCGGCTGCAGTCGCAGCCGCGCCGTTCTCAGTGTCACTGCCGTTTTTTTTCCCGGACCGTTGGCTCCACGTATTGTTTGCCGCACTACTCCTGTTTCCTCCCCCACCACTCGCGTGCTCGGCTCACCCTCCCCGCCGCGCCTGCCGCCCCCGCCGCCCCCCGCCCCCCGCCCCCCGCCCCCCGCCCCCGCCGCCCCCGCCGCCCCCGCCGGCCCCGACGGCCCCGACGGCCCCGCCGGAAGCTGCTGCTTCTCCTCCTCTACTCGCCTCTCGGGTCGTGGCCCGGCACGTCGTCCCGGCGGCAGCGCTGGGCGCGACGCCTCGCGACACCTCCGCCGCCAGGGCCGGGGGCCGCCGGGGCATGTCCAGGCTGCTACCGGGAATCTCCGTAGCCCTGCAGGCGGTGCAGGCCAGGAGGCACCTCACCTCACAGACGGGTGTACACTAACTGGCATTTACCATTGACTGGATTTAAATTGTTCCAGAAAATTTACTATACATTATGGTTTTGTGTACGGAACCCCCAAAACATGGTTTTAAAAAGAGTCGAGGCAGCACTTATTCCGATCCGGACAAAAATTATCTTTTTATGAAATGCGGAAATATTTGTGTTTTACTTCAGTGGGTTCCTGAGCTGCTCCAGCCAGAGCTGTCGCCGTACGCCGCAAAACACAGTTTGTCCCTTGTGTCTGACTGGAAATTGACTAGACTTGTGACTGGAGAGCGACGAAACTGGTAGGCGCACACTGACTGGAAATGGAGTACCCCCCCCCCCCCCGGGACAGCCGGTGCACGCCGCAGAAGAGGTGCAGGCGACGACAGCCGCCACAGGGCAGCGACCCGCGGCCGAATGTCACGGCTCGGCTCGCGGCTGGCTGGCCGGCTGGCAGACACAGCGCGAGGGGTATTGCCTGCCGCGAAGTCAGCGCCGACAGATAATTAGGCAGACCTCGAGCCGAGGGCCGAGCGTCGAGAGCCGAGACAGCCGAAGCCGCGCCGCAGGCCGGGTGTCGGACTCGCCGTCAACACCAGCGGCAGCTGGCGGCAGCTGCCGGCCCCCATCAGCGCCGGGGTAGGCCGGCCCGCGCGACACGCGTGCGCACGCGGCCCGTGCTTGCCTACCGACCAGGCGCGCTGCGGCGGTGCTTTCCCGGTCGGGCCCCGCCGCACCCCGCCGCGCCCCGCTGCTTGCTGATCCCGTTGCCACCCGCGGCACCGAGGGTGTCAAAGGCCTGCCCTTCCTGGCGGTGACGATAAAGTGTGGGAAGCTGGGCGGCGGCGGCGGCGGCCCCGCGGTGCCTGCCGCGGCGTCGGCACTGGCCTTTTGGTCTTTGTGCCCTGAAGGCCTTCCGGACCCTTCGGCAACAACACACAAACGGGCGCCGCGACGCCGAATAGTCTCCGTGCCTCTTTTCAGCCGGGATTTAAAGCGGGACCGTCTGCGGCGGGAGCGTGGCGTATCCGTGCCGGGCGCCGTGCCAGAGCCGCCGGGGTTTACCCACCGGATCGGAGAGGGTTCGCCCCCCGACCGCCGCCCCGGTTCACACGGCTCCCCGCCACGCTCCCGTGCCAGAGCCGTTTGCACGACGATGGCTCATCCAGGTGGCGCGCCTCGCACCGGTTCACACATCTTTACCTACACTTAGGTCTCAGAGCATGTGTACGAAACAATAATACCACTTTTAAAAAATGCAGGTGGCATTTTATTGTATTATCTTCTTTACAATGCAGTCATTTTAAAAATATATCAATGCGGAATGAGAGATTCTGGAAGAGGGTGGAGAGACGTCGGCTGGAGAGAGGGGGCGTCCGACGCTGCCGCCCGCAGCGAACACGGGCTGCGGAGCACCGCGGAGCCCCGCGGAGCAGAGGAGTTTGACCCCGAGCCGGCCGCCGTGGCCGTGCAGCAGCAGTAGTTGCAGCGGCGGCGGTGGGGTTCGTAAAAAGCAAGCAGGGCAGCGCGCGCGCGCGAAGGCGAGGCAGTATAAAATACATGCTGGCCATATCGCGGATGGGCCCGAGCCGGACGGAGCCGGGCGCCCCGCCCGCACGGAACGGATAGGAGCAGAGCACACTGCCTATTTGATGGTTGCATTACCTGCCCCTCCGCGGCCCCGCCAACACGGGGGGAGCGGCGGGCCTCGCCTTATCTCTGCAGACGCGCTGGAATGAGTTGTCGGGGGCCACAGTTTATGAGCATTATCACCACCTTACAGGAGAGCCTCTCGATCGCCAGGATCCGGGCGTCGTCGTCGTCGGCGGCATCCCGGAGGGCGGTGCCGCGCCTCGCTGTCGCTGTGCTGTCCTGAAGGACGAATGCGGAGTGTGAGCGGCACAGGCGCGTTGGTGACGGTGACCCCGATACCGCAATGATGCCTCACGCTTCCCATGCGGCAGGCCGCGTACTCCATACGGACGCCTATTTTCGGAGGCTGCGGCGGCGGGGAGGGAGTACAAGTACAGTGTACGAGTGGATGAATCAGGACGGCGCAGCGGGCGGTGCAGTGGTCGCCCCGCGGGCTCCGCCGCCGCACCGGCGCTGCTGCTGGCCCCCCGCCAACGGGGGCAGACACACCGCGACGCCACCCCAGCGCGGCCGCCACCGGCCGCCACCGGCCGCCACCGCCGCCGCTCCTGCTCATGTTGTTGACTGGCTTTCCTCCGTCCTGTTGCAGACACCATGGAGCGCACGCCGAGACAACCCCGCGACCGCCAGCAGCCCCGCGGCCGGCAGCGGCGGCAGCGGCTGCAGCAGCAGCTCTGTGCCGGCGGGGTCCCAGGTAACGCCCACAAAATTATTGTGCCACAACTGATTTGTTAGTTGATTTCAGGGCAAGCACAACATTCAGTTACTGAAACAGAGCATTCGTCAAATTTTGTCCAGGCAACTATTTTTTAGTTCCCGTATCTAAATTTTAAATTTCAAATTTCAAAATCAGCTAACAAATCGGCTGTGCCTTTCTTTGCGTGGCGGTTGCGAAGCCCCCTGCCCAGGCAGCCACGCGTGCAGTGCGGGACGGTTTGCTCCCCGCCGGCAACCGCAGCTAGCAACCGGAACAACCTCAATTCACTTTGCAGACACTCAAATAAAAGCCCACCCCCCTCCAATGAAACGGTGGACGTTCGTTCTCCCGGCTGGCAGGAACCCACGGGTGTCAGAGAATGGCCCCCCCCCCCTCCGGAGGGGTTCCGCCTCCGTCCGCGCCGCCCTCGCGAATATATCTCCCCGGCGACCTTGAGCGCCGAGCCTCGGTTTGCTCGCGAGCGTGACTTTTCCGCTGCACCAATTTGCGAAGACGGACTGCGGTCCCCGATGTTCATCTGCGGGTGACGAGGGGGCGCGGCGCCTGGCAGCCGTGTCTCGACATCGCCGGGGACAAGTGCCTCCTTTATGAGGTAACAGGTCTGGTGCCGTGACAAGCACAGGAGTATACTGACCACGGGCTAATTTAAGTTAGCAGACGATATATTAAATAGCAGCTGAGCATCATAATTAAAAATGATAAAAGTAATAGTAATTTCATCCTGGGGTTTATAAAAGAAACATTTAAGCGACCGAGCAACCGGCAGGACTGTAACCGTAACACTCGGTGTAGTCGTAAATTTGTTGAAACCCAAGACACAACTATTATTTTTTGCAATTAAAAAATATAATCGCCTAAATGGACACAGTTATTCACACCGAAATTGTTCTCCATCACTTTATCTGTTTGCGCCTCTGTGACCCTCAGGCCCAGAGCGTCCGCAGCCGGCTGTCCTCGTACCGCGCCGGCGCCTCCGGGAGCGGCGCCCCCAGCTCCGCCGGCTCCGCGCCTGGCTCCGCCGCCCCCAGTCCGACGCCCTCGGCGCGCGCCTCGCTGCGGACCGCCTCCAGCAGCCGCGAGCAGCAGCCCCCCGCGCCGCCCCCGCAGTCCCCCGCGCTCACCTCGGTGCGCGAGCGGCTGGCCGCGGCCAGGGAGAAGGAGCGCAAGGCCGAGGCCGAGGCGGCCGCCACCCCCACCTCCTCCTCCTCCCGCTACAGGACGTCCACCGAGGCCGCCGACGCGCCGCGGTTCGGCTCCAGCAGGGCGTCCCGTGAGCCCGAAGTCAAGTCCCCGACTAAGTATGGCAGCGGCAGCTACACGAGAACGCCGTCCGCGACCGGCAGGGCCACGGCGGCGTCCTCGCCGGCTACCCCCGCCGCCGAGAAAAAGGAGCCGCCGCCGCCGCCCAGTCGCTTCTCCATCAAGGACGCCGGCAGGCTCGACAAGGGCAAGGAGCCGTCGTCGCTGGCCTCCTCGACGAGCAGCCGCTTCTCCACGACCTCGCCGTTGACTGCGGACGCTAAGAAGGACGCTTCCGCAACGACCAGCCGATTTTCCGACAAGAAGGACACGCCAACGAGCCGATTCACGAGCCCGGCGTCCTCCTCTAGCAGCACGGCGGCAAGCGCCGAGGCGAGCGGCGGCAAGAAGGAAGGCTCGGTGCTCAGCAAGTACCTGTCCGGCTACCGGCCGGCGCAGACCGGAGGCCGAGGCCGGAGCCCCGAGCAGAAGACGAGCCGCTTCCTGGACAAGGCCAAGGACCGCGACAGGAGCTCGTCGTCGTCCACGTCCGGGTACTCGTCGTACCGGCCCTCGACACTGTCCGCGTACCCGAGCCCGCGCTCTTACACAAGTGGCCTGTCTAGCGGTCTCTCCAGTGGACTCTCGAGCGGTCTCTCCAGTGCCATCAGGTCCCCCGCCAGCACGAGCCAGAGCTCCCCCAGCACCAGTGCCGCCACCACCCCCACCAGCAGCGGGCCCGGGAGCGTCGGCGGGGCGCTGGCGCCCGCCGCGTCCAAGCCAACGCTCGTCTTCGGCAAGCCCGAACCCCCCGTCGCCGTGATCCCCGCCTGGCGGGACACGGAGACGACGTGCATCGTGTGGATGACGGTGGTGACCAGGTGCACGTCGCCGACCGCGCCCTCGCCGTCCTACTACCTACGCACGCGGCGCGCGGACCAGGCGCGCACCACGGAGCGCGAGGTGCGGAGGCCCGCCGCGAGGCCCGAGCGCTGCGAGCGCATCACCCAGACCGACGACATGGAGACCCGGTGGTCGCGGCACGCGGGCCCGGGCGCCTGGACGTCCGCCGACTACCGCAGCTCCGGCACGGGGCCGCAGGCGGCGGCCGCGCGCCTGGGCTACCACGAGCCCACCGTCATCACGCCCACGTCCTGCAAGAGCCCCGAGCGGGGCCCCCAGCACGCCAAGACTGACACCAGCAAGCCCGTGTCGCGGTCCTCGTCCAAGAAGGACGTGCGGGCGTCACCTGCGCGCGGTAGTGTACCGCCTGCGCCTGCCAGGACCGCCAGCTCTGACGTAAGCAAGGCGCCGAGCCCCAGCCTCAGCCTCAGCCCGGGCCCGGCCGCCGCCCCGGCCAAGTGTGTCGTGAAAGTCATCGAGTCGAGCGCGGTGCGGCAGAAGGTAGCGCCGGTCGTCGCTGCCGCGCAGGGCGCCGCCACGCAGGCGGAGGCCGAGTCCGCGAGCCCGGGCCTCGTCATCAAGATCCCCATCAAGGACTTCCGCAAGTCGGCCCTGAACGTGGAGCTGAGCGAGGACGAGGCGGCCGAGTACAAGCGCCAGCAGGACGAGCAGCGGAAGCTCTCGCGCAAGCTGAGCCGCAGCACGTCCGAGAGCTCGGAGACGCCCTCCGACGCGTCGCCGGCCCCGCAGCTCGTGAGGGCGACCGCCGGCAGCCCCGCGGCCCCCTCGGCCCCCGTGGCCCCCGCGGCCCTCACGCCCTCGCCGACCACCCCGCCTGGCCCCGGGGCGGCGATGCCCAGCCTCCTGCAGCGGCAGCCCACAACGCCATCATTCCAGGTAAGTCCCGCCGTCCTGCTTGACTCCTTTGTGATAAACAGGCGGCGTAAACCGTGCGGCCTTATTGGCTGCGGCGCGAAATTCGAGAATGCCGTCCTCTCCGCGCCGAGGCAGTGAAAGTAACAGGCGCCCTCCCCTTCCAGATCCGGCGCTCTCCGGAACCCGAGACTTGCTGGACGTCGACGAGTGCGAGCAGCGAGTCGAGCAGCGACGAGGATGACGAGTCCCGAGGCTCGCAGTGCAACGGTGGGCCGGCGCGGCCCCGCGTTTCCCGGTCCCCCGGCCAAGAGTCGCTCACGGCGCGGGACAAGCCGCCGAGGCCGCCGTCGCACAAGGCATCCTCCACGCGCCACGAGGCCAAGTCCTTTATCATGCGCGCCCTGGGCCCCGTCACCAACCTGTTCCGCCACGGCAGCAAGACCCCCACGGACGGCGAGGCCCGCGAGGACTGCGAGGAGGCCGCCGAGGGCGGCAGCATCCAGCGAACCAAGAGCTCGCGCTCGCTCGGCAAGCAGGACCCGGACAGCGTCAGCATCAAGTCCAACGAGTCCGTCAAGGTGTACAAGCTGCGGAAGCAGTACTCGGGCGAGCGTCCGTGGTGGCTGGAGAGCTCGGACAACATCGCCGAGGCCACGAGCGCGGCCCTCCAGCGCGCCCCCAGCACGCGCTCTCTGTCCAAGCCCGGCCACGACTCGGACAAGGAGAGCATCAAGTCGTTCAAGCTCCGCAAGCAGTACTCGGGCGAGCGTCCGTGGTGGCTGGAGAGCTCGGACAACATCGCCGAGGCCACGAGCGCGGCCCTCCAGCGCGCCCCCAGCACGCGCTCTCTGTCCAAGCCCGGCCACGACTCGGACAAGGAGAGCATCAAGTCGTTCAAGCTCCGCAAGCAGTACTCGGGCGAGCGGCCGTGGTGGCTGGACAGCGCCGACAACATCCCCGCCGCGGTGCAGCGCGTGCCCAGCACCCTGTCCGTCAACAGCGTCGGCACGGGCACGGCCTCCAGCCCCACCAGCGCCGGCGGCCTCGGCCCCGGCCTCAACGTCGCCCCCGAGGAGAAGAGGACGCTCTCCAAGCTGCGTCCGGTCGAGTCCGGGGAGCGGCCCTGGTGGATGGACAGCAGCGACAGCATCCCGGAGGGCGTGCAGAAGCTGCACTCCGACAAAGACAGCTCGGAGAGAACGGACCGGTCCGACGGCCACCGCGATGAGTCCAAGTACCGCATCACCCGCATCTTCTCCGGGGAGCGGCCCTGGTGGATGTTCAACAGCAACCCGACGTCGCTGGCCCCGCCACAGCAGCAGCGCAGGGACACCACGGCCTCGCCGACCTCCTCCGAGGTGAGTGGACGCGGGAGACCCTTGCCGCCGCAGCCGGCCAGTGGCACGTTGTTGTTCTTGCGCCGCTCACATGCCGATTCCCTTTGCAGGAGAGCTCGGAGGACGAGAGCCGACCGAAGGCGCCGACGCCGCCACGACGACACCGACCGCCGGCGCCGGCGGACAGCGACACCTCGAGCGTGACCTCCGACTGGTTCGCGGCCTCACCGTGCCCGACCCCCGCGGCAGCAGCGCCGCCGCCACCCCCCGTGCGGACCTCTAGCATTCCTCAACCCCAGCCCCAGGCACCCACGGCGCCGGCCACGCCGCGCACCCCGCGCCCCCAGCGCCCCCGCCACCTGCCGCTGTTCATCGGGGGCCACACCAACATCGACGACATCCTCGGCAACGTCGTGCCCATCTCGTCGCCCAACTTCACCCTGGACACGGACCTGGACCTGGACCCCGATGGTGAGTCGTAGCGCTGAGCGCAGCACGGCGCCTGCGAGGTGGACAACCCCGGCCGCCCGAGTGCACGCGTGTCGTGCGGGCCGGCCTACCCCGGCATTCGCAGGCGCTCTCGGCCCGAGGCACGCGGGCACTGCTCGGAAGTGCTTGACGCACGCGCACGACGCTCCCTCCCGACACACGGCACACGTGTGGCCCCGGCCGGGCCCCGGCTCGCCTCGCCTTCCCGCGGCCAGGCAGACGGCGTTACGTCGCGTGTGACGGCCATATTATGTTTCCGCCGGCCGCGTATCGCCGTGGCGGGGTCAGGTGGTGCGGGTACCGGTGCAGCAGCGTACCGCCTGCGCCGCCTGCGCCGCCTGCGCCGCGGGGCCGCGGAGCCGCGGAGCTGCTCAAGGACCCCGTCGGGGACGTCGGGGACGACGGGAACGTCGGGGAACCGTGCGGTGCCGCAGGCGTACCCACCCGGCACCCGTCGCGTGTCACCAACACTAGATGGGCCGCCCCGGTGACTCACGGCCGTCCTCCACCGCTGCCTCCTCCCGCGCGGCACGGAGGATGCCCCAGGGCTGTCAGGCCGAACCGACCCCCGACCCGGACCTGCCACAGTTGCGTCGGTGTCGGGGACGCCACGCCGCTCCGTGAGGGAGCCAGGCGACGCCGCTAACTAATGCCCGTAATTGATCCTTGGGCAGGCCCTCGCTCTTCTCGGCGCGCCGCGTCGCGACGCCTCTTTCGGACGGAAATGCCTCCTAATGGCTTCGGGCTGAATGGGGACCGCGGGCCGCGCGGGACGGACGGACGGAGATGCGGAGCAGCGCAGGGAGCTCACAGCGTCTGCCGTGAAGGCTGCCGGGGGAGGCAGTGCGGCAGGAATACTCCACGTTTTCATTAGAATGTGATCGAGCGGAGCAATCAAGATTTAGGGTGCGCAGTGCATATGTGATTCTCTCTCCCGGCCGCCGCCGCGCCGGCCGCCGGCCAGCAGCCCACCCCTTGGCCGGGTGCCAGCGCCACACTCATCCCGCCCACGCCTGGCCTCTTGGCCGCTGTCCCGCCTCATCCCCCCCCCCTCCTACCTTGCCCGCACGGATCACCGCACCGCCGCACGCGTGACGTGTGCGAGGAAGTCAGAAGCGCCTCGTCGCGTAGCGCTGGACGTGGTATGGTGGGTAATGGGTGGTTGATGCATCTTTGCGCTGCGCCGTTTCTTATGGCTTTTCCGAACTTGCGTGAGTTGTGACGCGCCGAATCCATGACGAGACCACATGTCTAGCGGTCGGCCCAAGCACACAGTGCTCGAAAAGATAAAGATTGTACTTTCATTGAGCTTTCGTAAATTAGCAAGGACAGCCTTTGCCGTTGTGGGGATTTTTCAGAAAATGGTCGACCGGAGGGGTACACAATAAGTGCAGTGAGCAGCCGGCCTGCCGCCGGACCCGGACGTTGCAATCAATGCACTCGGAGTCGTTTGGCGGGTGCGCCGTGGTGCGCCGCGGCCGCCGTACCTCACATGGACCTGAACGCGGCCACGAAGCTGGTCGGTGCGGGTCGGTGCGCCATCGGCACGACACGCAGTCTGATTGGCATACGGGTGCGGCAGCAGCGCCGTCCCCTCCCCTCCCGTCCCGCCCCGTCCCGTCCCGCCCCGCTCCGTGCACCTGCCGCTGCCTGTCCCCGCTTGATGCATGGCGGGGCCTGGCCTGGCCGGGCCGGCCGCGGCTGCTCCCGCTCCGCCTACTATCGCACCGAAATCGTGGGACCCCTCCTTTGCGCGCCGAGCGAGCGCCCGCGGGCGGAGCGTCTGGGAGCGTCTGGGAGCGTCGGGGAGCGTCCGTGACGGGCCGCGGCGACGGCGGTGACGATGCACTCCGCGCCGTGCCACCACGAGGCCGCCGTGGGGCCCGCGGAGCACCGCGGAGCCGCGACCGCGGCCGGGCCGACGAGGGACTCGAAAAATTAGCAACTGCGCTGCAATTTTAGGATTTTCCAGGACTTTTGTAATTTTTAACTCTTCTGTCGGGTTCTGCACAAATTTGTGTTATTCGTTTTCTAAACCGCAAGTTTATCTTCGAATATTTTTAGTTTTTTTTAAAATTAGAATTATGATATTCAGACGGAAAAGTCCACATTCCTCGTAAAATAGGCCTAGAAACCAATCTTCGACGTAGTCGCTGACAACATATTTTTCAAATTCTACAAATATTCCGCCACGGAAATCCTAAAAATTATAAAAGTATCGCTATGCATTGACAACATTTTGACGACGAGTCCCTCGAGCCCCGCTGTCGCCGGCCGTGAGCGCCCCGGCGACGCCTCGGGCGGCGCGCGGTCCGGGAGGCACGCCGCGCCGCCCTCCCTGCACAATGTGCTATCGTATCCTCGGCTCCGCCCCGCCCGGGGCGGCGCGGCCGTCCGTCCGTGAGGCACTGCCGGCTAACCTAACCTAACCAGACCGCCCCGAGGCTCCCCGCCGCGGTCGTCGCCGCGGGAAGTAACGTGTACAGTCGGGGCAGTCGCATAGGGGATCCCCCCCCCCCCCCTGCGGCCGCTACCGCCGCCTATTCCACAATCAGAGAGCGCGGCTCACGAGGAAATTCTCTCCCGTGTCGGTTTTGACCCCCGCTCGGGTAATGAGGCCCGTCCGAGTGAGAGGGGGGCCGTCCACATATCACGACGGTTCGGTGATAACCTTCCCGACGGCTCGCCGAACAAACGGTCGTAAAGTGTGTGCATGCTGTCCGCCGAGCCTCCGGGCCGGGCCGCGCCGCGCCGCGCTGGGCTGGGCTGCGCAGGGCTCGCTCGCGGCCAGGTTAGGGCCTTGCCGCCGACGGCCGCAGGGACGGACGGGACGGCCGCCGGTGGGGACGACGCCCCGTCCGTCCTGCCGGGCCCCGCCGGGCCCCACCCGACCGGCAGCAGGCCGACGGCAGCCTGTGTAACACTCTTGTTAAACTCTGTCACGATAAACAATGGTGAGGCGGCAGAGAAAATGCCAGTAGCCAGGGGGGCCTGCGGCGTAGGTGAAAGGGGGAGCGCGAGAAAGAGAGAGAGGGAGCGAGAGAGAGAGAGAGAGAGAGAGCGATAGAAGAAGAGCACGGATGAGAGGCGAGGTACAGCAGACGACACACGGCCCGGAGGGTAAGAGCGTGGGAGCCCCGCCGCCGCCGGTTGTGTTGTGGGGCTGGACTACTTTAGCCGCCGGGGTCGGGTCGGGGCGGCGGCGGCGGCGGCGGCGGCGGCGGCGACCACGTGACCACAGACTGCGTGGCGAAGTGCGCCAGATGAGCTCCGCGCCACCCATCCGGCGCCTCCGGGGCCTCCGCGGGGCCCCCGGTGCTCATTGGCAGAGGAGATGGCGGAGGAGGCGCTGATGACGATCGCCTCGCCTCTCCCGCGGCCCCACCGTGCTGTGCTGCTGCTGCTGTGACCCGGCCGGGGCAGCCGGGGCAGCCGGGGCAGCCGGGGCAGCCGCACGAGAGGCGCGGCACAGCGCGGCCGGCCGCACATTATGGCAGCCGCACGAGATGCCATGAAAAATTGTCAGTGCCGTATGACGCGGTGGTGGTGGTGGGGGGGGGCTGTGGTCAGTGCGCCTCACGAGAGCGAAACCACTCAAATCGTTCAAAAGCCAATCAACAAAATCAATGTTATACGCTTTAAATGTCATTAAACAATCAATGAGGAAGAGTTATGAAGGAGGAGTGAAAATGTTTTTGGGTTCCTGATTTCAATGACACATGCCAACGGAGGTCCGAGTTAAGTGTCAGAGCAGTCACTCAGCATCGCCCGCGATTCAGGAGAAAAACGAGAAAGGTACAATAGGGTATTCCGCTGACCCGCAGAACGGAAGTATAAGAGAAAAAGGGATAGACACGTCAGACGGACACGGAAGCAAGCCTTCTCACTATGGGGGAGTGATAACATGGTGCGGAAATGTTAGTCCCCATGCGACAATATTAACCCGTATGAAATTTTATCAACTAGTTAAACGGAGAAAAACGTGTGGGGAGGGGGAATAAAACTGCACAGGAAACTATGTTTTTGCAGTGTTTCAGTCTGCGTCGCTCGCGGACAATCGGGTTGCAGTGTTGCTACGCGTTGCCACGCCCTGCCGCGTCCGGTGTAGCAGATGCACCTGTTGGAGGTCACTCGACACCATGAATACACACACACACACACACACACACACACACACACACACACACTACTGAGCACACTGACAAATATAAGGGTAGCAGAAACTTGAAATGTTGTTCGCCAATCTGGTACTGTATGCCACATTTTTTTAAAAATTGCTGATAGGGTGTTGAATTTTTGATTGTAAGATTTTTCATTTCTTTTTAGAAAAATCCCATTGGTTTTGTCGAGTATTTTTTGTCGTTGTTTTTAATACATGGGATTATTTTTCCTCCCGTCGTATGCGCAAGCTTTTTCATACCGCCAGGAGGTGGCATGTGACTTTTTCGCGAGAAGGTGGAAAATGGCATGCGCATTGTATTGTGTTGGCGGTGCCGCACAGCCGCCGCACAGCCGGTGTCAGAGCCACGCCTCGGCCTCGTAAACCACAGCCGCGGCCTGTGGGGCCTGCCGGGCCGGCGGGGGGCCGCGCTCCATAAGGTCCCGACCTTTTTACTGGGTGCTGCCGCATCTAGCGGCATCTAGCGTGCGACTCCCGGGGCCGTTATACGTGGCTCTGAGAGTGGCGGGCAGCGCGGCAGCGCTACAGTCCGTCCCGCCAAAGCGTAGCGCGCCGGCGTCCGGTGCGGCCAGCGCCGGCCGGCGCCGCTGTTAGGTCACGCCGGGCGTGCAAGGTCCGAGTTGACTGGCTATACCCCCTAGACCTCTAGGCCCAAACACACTGTGCTTGAAAAAAAATTAATGAAAATGGCAAAGCTTTACCACCCCTGGTTTTACCCAGGAGGCATGCAGTTTCACTTCCCAATTGTGCGACCTCCGGGGAGAGCCGGGGCCCGCGCTAGGCGCCTCCGTCCACGGTTACTTAAACTGCTTAAACGAGGACACTGAGGACCGAGCTCTTGGCATGTTTTACCTACCGTCCCCAGGCGGCAGAAAAATTTGAGCGAGAGCAAAGATTTGAACCTGGGCCGCCCGCTCCGCAGGCGAACGCGATAACCACTGCGCCATCAAGTTGGTTCTTTTCGGTGACCGGTTAACCGCCAATGTTTTTTCGGCTATGTCTCTAACCGAGCGTTCAGTTCCGACGGTCGCGTGCGTTGAGGTCTCGGCTCATCCTGCCGTTCTCCTTCTGCTGCAGGCGACTCTAGCGACTCGGACTCGGAGCAGGCCCGGGAGGTGGGCGCCGACCAGGTCCGCGTGCACGACAGCGTCGCGCACACGGCCGTCATCGAGCACCGCCAGCAGCACCTGCAGCCGCACCTGCAGCAGCCCCAGAAGTGCCCCGTCCTGCAGCCGCCGGGGATGATCAAGGTAAGGAAGGACACGGGGCGGATCTCCTTCGGCCGAAGCTCACGGCCAGCGCCGTGCCGGCGGCGGCCTCCTCCCCCGTGTGCCGTCCCGTCCCGCCCGGGGCGGACCGACACCGACAACTGATAACGCCTTATCGCGGCCGGCACGCGACGCATCTTGATATAAATTCGGAGCGGACGTCCTCGCGCCGTTAAAGGCGCTGGGCCTCGGCCCGCTAGGTAGGTCACGGCGCAGGGCCTTCGCGCATTGTTTGCCTCCCATGAGATACCGGCAGAGCAGCAGTCCACGCCCCCTCCCCCGCGCAGCAGTGGAGCCCCGAGGGGAGGGGGTGGGCGTGCCGCGTGTGTATATGACGGCACCTGCTGATAACGTCAATTATTTTAAAGTGGCAAGTGAATTAAAGCACACACGACGACGCGATGTGTGGAAGAGCAAGAGAGAGAGAGAGAGAGAGAGAGAGAGAGAGAGAGAGAGAGGGTTAGCAGGTGGCTTGTCCTCCAGAGCCCCCCCCCCCCCCCCCGTGCTGCGAGCTCGCACTGGGGCACTGGACACAACAACGGCGGCGGCCCCGCCCGAACACCATCATAGCCTTTATGAAGTGTCCCCCTCCCTCCCCGATCCCGCATTCCCACGGCCAGGCTGCTCCCCGCTCATCGCGGTCCCCACCGCGGCCTACCGCAGCCCCCAGCGCCCCCGCGCGCGAGCGCCGGGATGGACCGGTCTCCTAAGTGCGCGGTGAGTGTGTCCCCGTCGGCCCCTGTTCGCTGCCCGGGCCGCGGCGTCGCGCGGCCCGACCACCGCCGCCGAACGCCGCCGTGAGTCGGCGCGGCCGGCCATTTAGCAGAACAACAACGATGACGTCAGCATCACCAACGGCGCGGCCCCCACAGGCGTGACGTGACGCGGCGCACGGCCCGCCGCGGACAGCCGCGGAGCTGACCCCTGCGGGTCACAAGTCACCGTCACAAAAGTGACGAAAGAAAAATCCAAGTCGAAATTTAACCCGCACGGTGGCGGCGAGCCGCGCGCCCGGGAGTGTGTGTGTGTGTGTGTGTGTGTGTGTGAGTGTTTGTCAAGATGAAAGCGATCTACTGAGACGCTCCATGGAGCGTGTCAATGCGGCCGCGTGCGCTGCCGTCGTGGCCACCATCGTGTGCAGGTCACCACCGTGCCGCGCCCCGCGCAAGGGAGACAGAGCGAGAGAACTTGCCCACCGTTATGCGCCCCCTCCCCCTCTCTCTCTCTCTCTCTCTCTCTCTCTCTCTCTCTCTCTCTCTCTCTCTCTCTCTCCCTCCTTCCCTCCCCGTGTGTGTGTGTGTGTGAGCGCCGCGCTGCCAAACTAACAGCCCCGCGCCGCTAAGGGGTCGTCACGTTTCACATAAAGTCGTGTGTCGGGCCGCGGTGCCGCCGCGCTGCGCTCGGATGGCTGCTGCGGGGCTGCTGCGGGGCTGCTGCGGGGCAGCTGCGGGGCTGCTGCGGGGCTGCTGCGGGCTGCGCACTGCACCGGCTAGTTAATTACCACATTTTTCGCCCCGCTGCGGTGCCCGTGGCGGTGCCGGTGCCTCCGAACGCGATGGGGACCGTCTTGGGACCGTCGCGGGTAACCTTCGGGGGGCACAGCGGGAGCGCGGCGCGACAACGCGAGGCATAGGCAGGCCGTTGCGGGGCCGCGAGGGCCGCGAGGGCCGCGAGCGAATAGTCCTCTTCCAGCGAGCAGATTAACGGCGTCGGGCGCCGCCGCCAGGGCAGTGTATACGTTAACTAGCCAGAAAACCAATTTCCCAAGGATTCAGAACAATAAAAGGAAATTCCAGCGCCTACAGCACTGCGAGTCGCCCACGATAACAGAAAAGGCAGTTTTCAATTACTCTATAAAGATAAAAATATTAGGTATTGGAACCAGAGACTCGCGGCACGCCGACTCGGCATCTCAGACCGCGCGGCCACACCAATTCAAGAATGAAAAGAAGTAAATGTTCTCTAAAATAAGACTAAGACGACGGTAAGAAGTTTCCGCCATTAAAATCGCGACACTTCATAGAACTAGCCGACAAAATCCGCTCTGTCCACCCTCAAAATTGTATGCTTGAATCAAGAATTTGTCACCGAGAATGGTGAAATGCTTGGGCCAAGCATACGCATTTAACGTGGTATAAGGCGTATGCTCGAATCGTGCATCCATATTTAGGGCGATGATTGATTCAAGCGTAAGCTGTATTCTCGGGGGCATATTCGTGATTCAAGAAAACAATTTTGAGGGTGTATCGAAGACCGCGCGGCCGCCACCATCGCGCGCGGAAATCAACGAACAAATTCGTTGTGCCAAATAATCATTTTTTTCAGTGGCGCTTCGCCTTCGTCTCCAGGCCCTATCAGGCTGCGGCTGTCCGGAGGTCCGCGCGGCGGCGCCGGCGGTCAGGCGGCGTGCCGGACCGACCCGTTTCCCTGTTTCCATATTCCCACCCCGACGCCACGCGCTCCCACGTTGATGCTGCGCAATTAATTACGGGTAACCATCGTTGCTATTGCTGCTGCAGTCTGTGTGACTTTGGCTTCATCGCAGCCACCGCGGCGTGGCGGTTGCCGCGGGGGCTCACTGGCGGTCACCACGTTATCCTGAGCAGGACCAGCTCACAACGACCGACTGCCCTCCCCAAGTATTTCCCACGCCCACCCGTTCACTCTTCCTCTCCTTCTCTCTTGCTGCGTCTCCTTATCTACCTTCTCACTCTCTCCTATACCGCTTTCTTTATTTTTCTGGCCCAAATATTCTAATCTTCAACCGCCCCTCCCCCTGACAAATCGTAAATTACCTCCTGGGCCACTCCTTCCGCTCTTTTAGCAGGTTGCACACACGCACACGGCACACAGGGCAGTGGGAGGGGGGCTGCCCCCCCCCCCCCTCCGCCTCGCCGCACAGGTCGCCGCCTTTTTGTCCGAAACGGATTTCAGGTTAAGAGCGGCTGCAGCGGTGGCAGTGCATCGTACATCGGCTGCAGCCACGGCAAGCATTCAGGCCGCCGGTGGTGGTGCAGGGCCGGTGCGGCAAACAGCATGCGAAGCGAAGGACCCCAACGGAACGTCACTTCCAAAGTTTCTCCAAATTCCTTGCTTCCGACCGCGCCGCGCGCGCGAGAGAGAGAAAGAGAGACTTTTGCCTCGTAATGGAGGCCCGCGTGTGTCTCCCCGGAGTTCGCCAGAATCTCGAGTTGCGCCGGCCGTGACTGCCTTCGGTACGGCGCACGCGCGCTTTCGTCTCCCGGCCCGCGGCGGGGGGCCTTCGGTCCCCCTCCGCCCGCGAGAGTAATTGTCCGCGAATCTGCAAATGGCGAAAAGCTTTCCCGAGGCCATTACCGCCCAAATTCTGGTCGATGATCGTGGCGTTTTCGTTTCTCAGCGCGTCACCTCTCGCTCTGTGCCGCACACTCCACCCTGCCAGCCAAGTGCCTGAAGGGGGGCGGGCGGCCCCGGCGGTCCCGGGGGGCCTTGTGTGACAGGTGTTCTGCGAAAAGGTATTAAATGTCGGCGCTGCCACGCTGCACCTGCGACAGGGCCGACCCGAATGTCTTCTTCTCATGCATGCCCCACTCTCCCCCCTCCCTCCCTCCATCCTCTTTCACTCTTCACTCTGGGACCATAACTCAAAAGGCGTATACCGTTCCGGCCTCGATCCCTTCGTCAAATGTTAACACCCATTAAAGTTAGGAGTGAGGCCTCCTATCACCGGCGGCCCGATTTTGTTGCGTTCGGCCGTCTCATGTACTCGGTCTCGGTTGTAACGGTGTTTCCCGGGAGCGACCGCCCGTCCCCCGGAAGTTCCGGAAGTAGCCGGAAGTCCACGGAAGTCCCTATGGAAGTCCTCGGACGTCCCCGGAAGTGTCCCCCGCAACTCCGCGGGTAATCAAGCTCTCGATTTTCGTGGCACCCCGCCCGACTGGTCGAAATACCAATAGTGCTCGTTTAGACTTCGTGACACACACACACACACAACTGCGCGCGATCTCGATCGAAGACTGCACTACAATCGCGCAACGTTGCGCCAAATGGAGCCAACAAACTGTTTGTGTTCCTTGTTTCTTCTCTCGCTCCTTTTATTCTCTCTATCTCCACTGGGAAACGTACAGCGATATATCTCACTCAATAGTGGCAATATAGTTTTGCATCCCTCTTTTTAAGCGTGTTAAGAAAATCGCCTTATTTGAGTGATCACCATGACTCAAATAGAGTGAGCATTTTGAAACCTCGCCCAATCAGAGTAAGCAAGATCACCGGAAATGAGTCATGCATCGGATGCGTTTCCCTAGTTGAGTGAGGTCCTGAAACCTCGCTCTCCCAAGAGCAACAAAATTTGATGCACAAAGATCACTCTCCCTACAGCGAGTAATCTGACTATACGATTTCTAGTGTCTCCCTCTCCTGGCCCGAACCAGTCAATGAACTCATGATGAACAACTGGGCCCGCAGTTATGTGCAGCAAAGGAACAGAGTCGTTTGCTATGAGCGCCATGAGCTCGCCGGTGGGGGCGCACGGCCCGAGAGACAATGCGAGCGCGCCGCGCCGGGACGGTGGGAGAAACAGTGTTGCTCGTCACTGTTACTCTCTCATGACGTTTTATTTCTGTTGATGACCTCAGAGAGAGAGAGAGAGAGAGAGAGAGAGAGAGAGAGAGAGAGAGAGAGAGAGAGAGAGAGAGAGAGGACGACACGATGAGAGGTCGTCGAGAGAGACAGACAGACAGAGAGAGGCATAGAGAGAGAGAGAGAGAGAGAGAGAGAGAGAGAGAGAGAGAGAGAGAGAGAGAGAGAGAGAGAGAGAGGGAGAGAGAGAGAGAGAGAGAGAGAGAGAGAGGTGGGGAGGGGATACTAACCGTAGGAAAAACAAAACGCCTGCCATCCTCATCAGGTAGCAACTATGTTAATCAATAACACCTCCTGGGGCCTCTGGCCTGCCTCACCTCGCCTGCCCGCCTCGCTGTGGCCGCGCGCTAAGCGAGCATATTACATTACACGAGCTCTGCCTGCCGCGGTGCGCGCGGCGGCGTTTTACTGCCGGGCCTGTAATAGCCCGGCTGGCAGTCCTCATCATCCTAGTCACTCGCTAATTATGGATGCCCCTATTGGTCCGCGTGCGGTATGCCTTAATTTAATGACTTTTTCGCGCCGCTTTGCTGTCGCGTCTCTCACGAGCAGGCAGCAGCAGCAGAGTGCCTGCGGTGCTCTATGGGGAATTCAGCAGCCGTCGTTTGCCAGCGGCGGTCTTCGATTAAAAAAAAGATTTTGTTTTTGGCTTTTGCCGTGACGGATGGGGCACCACAGCAGGGGGAGGGGCGACACGTTTTCGCCCATGAGATGTTGCGTATCACCGTGTGGCGACGCCCTGCTCCGGGCACAAAGGGGTGCCGGCCTGCCGCGCCGGGCTGCGCCGGGCCGTGCCCTCTAAGCCCTGGCTTTGCCCTCGGCACCGCCGCCTCGCCGGAGTCCCCGCCCAGGGAGCAAGCAGAAGCAGGGCCGTGCCGCCTCCGCGAGCTTTGCGCGTGAAAAATCGTTTTAAATGACTGCCTGTCTTTGCGGCCCCCCATGCCGCCTCCACCGCTGCTGCCGGTGGCGGTGGCCGGTGGAGAGAGGGGGCAGGCAGCCAGGCAGGAAGGCAGGAAGAAAAAGAACAAGTTTTGCCTTTTCCTCGTCGGCCAACAACGGGCAGAGAACGCGCAGCAAATTGCCGGTAATTAGGGTAATGAGTAATGACATTCGGAGGATATTGGTCCGCTCCATACCGGCCGGCCGGGCGCTCTCGGTGCGCCGCAGCGACCTGCGCGGCTGCAGCGGCCGCGGAGCCGAGCGAAGCCGAGCGGAGCAGACGGACCAAACAACTGGACAATCGGCGATCGCGCGGCGGCGATGCCGAAGGCCCCCGAGAGCGATCGGGCCGCGGTGCGCGGCGGTGCCCGGCGGTGCCCGCGATGCCGCACACAGACATCTCCCCCCGCATTTTTCACGGACATTGGAAACAATGCTTGGCGCGCTGCGCACCGCATTGCGCGCCCCGATCACTCTCCGAGATGACCTCTCTCCTTTCGGCCCGGTGCTTCGCCGTGCTACAGCATCTCCGATGGACGCATCTGGGGCTGGCCGTAAAGTCAGTCACGATGCGCACGCCGGCCTCCCGCACCTCCTCACCGCGGCACCTCCGGGCGGGGCCGGCGGAGCCGGCGGAGCGGCGCACGGCGGACAGCCTCCCTGCCGCCCGGCCGCCCGGCGGCCCCGACGGGCGCGGCGTCTATAAATTCAAATGAAGCGCCGCGCGCACGTCTCGGAGCGCCTCGCGCGTCCGCGCCGCGACAGCAGCGCGTGCTGCGGCCGCCCCCTCATCACTGGCACGCGCCGCCACGCGCCGCCACGCGCGCTGCATGGCACGCCCCCGCCCCCCGCCGCGGGGTAGTGTGCGGTGCGTCCAGCCGCCGTGTCGGCGGCGTCCGGGATATTGGGTCAGGTCAGGTCAGCCGAGGTCAGGTCGCACAATGAGGTCCGTGAGAGAGAGAGAGAGAGAGAGAGAGAGAGAGAGAGAGAGAGAGAGAGAGAACGAGAGATAGAAAGAGATTGAGTTTTATTGTCATCAAACTAAAACAAATTATTGAAAAATTTAACAATGTATAACAATGGAAGATTATACATTTCTTCGTAGAAAATCATTTGTACAAAAAAAGGCTCTGTTTAAGAGAGAGAGAGAGAGAGAGAGAGAAAGAAGAGAGAGACATTTTGATAGTTTATTTAAGCAATATGATACAAAGGACTACATGTGCACCACGGGGCACACGGGAATAGTAAATAAACAAAGTTCAGTTATATCACAATTTAAAGCTTATTAAAAAACCACAGATAAAGATGAGCGATAGAGAGGTGAGAGAGAGAGAGAGGGAGAGGGGAGAGGGGAGAGATAGAGAGTGTGAGAGAGAGAGAGCGGACTCCGCCCTCCGCGGCGCAGGGTTGTGGAGGCACGCGCCATCACCTCGCGCTGTAGCGGGTCCCGTGTGGGCACGCCCCGCACGCCCCGCACGCCCCGCACGCCGTGTCCCATCTCGGCTATTTATTACCGTTCGGGCCTCGTACCGTGACGCACCGCGCCGACGCGGGCCGCGGGGCCGTGCCATGCAGATGTGACCTATCCGCGGCGGCAGCCTTCCCGTGAGGCCCTGCGCCGGGCAGGACGCCCCGGCCTAGGACCACGGCCCAGGACCACGGCCCAGGACCACGGCCCAGGACCACCGGCTCTACCGCCGCCGCCGCGGCGAGCCAAGAGGCACACTATGCCCAGGTCACACCCGTCCCCGACGGCTCCCATAGGCGGCAACCCAGCAGAGCGCAATTCCGAACAGTTTCTCTTTCTTTCTCTCTCTCTCTCTCTCTCTCTCTCTCTCTCTCTGTCATGATGCACCTTATGTCAGGAGTGCGACAGAGACGAAGCCTACGGCGACGAATCAGCCCACAGTGGCGGCCGCGAAGCGTGATGAGCGAGGGAAGCCCCTCGCGTGGACGACGGTCGGCCTCGGCCCCCGGCCTCGGGCCCTGCCCACCCCGCCGGCACGGGAGACCCTACCTCGTCTGCTCAGCCAGCCAGGCTCTGTGGGATCGAATCGGCAGCCAGGCGCCCTGAGCTGCGCGCTGCGCCCAGCCCGAGCGGGTTCGTTGACACTGGCCAAAAGAATTCGCCGGACTTGGCAGGGGCTGGAGCTGGAGCTGGAGCGGCGGCGGCGGCAGCATCATTAGCAGTCAGCTGGGCCCGTCCCCGGTCCTGCTGTCCTGGCGGCGGCGGTGGTGGGGGAGAACGGCGCGCACTGGCCCCCCGATAAGCGAATCGTAATCGGGTTTGATCTGCCGCATTGACCGTGGCCCGGCCCCTGCCTGCTGCACCTGTTGCCCCCCCCCTCCCACCCTCCTTCTCTACCTCCCCACCCCACCCTCTCCCTCTTGGCCCTACCCTTGGCCGACACGGTCAACCAGAGTGTACACCCGATAAATGCAGATCTGTTTTCTGTGTCCTCCGGATGACGTCGATGACTTGCTACGGATTCTGATTCAGTTTGTTCTCTCTCTCTCTCTCTCTCTCTCTCTCTCTCTCTCTCTCTCTCTCTCTCTTCCTCACCTCTAGCTTCTCGCCCCCCGACGTGAAGCCTCCCGGTTCAGCGCCCAGAGACACCATCGCTGCCTTTTGGCCTGGAGGTGAGCCGGCCCGCTCCCGGCGACAAGAAACTGATCCCCAGAGACCTCCGCTTCACTGGCGATTTCTTCTTGCCTGACAGCCTCGTTAACGGCCCAACCGTGCTCCGCCTTGCTTGCTGCTCCGCCCCGCCACCGCCATGCCCTGCATGTCTCCCGTCACGATATGAGCGACCGCTGTAAAAATGGAGCCGGGCATAAAATACGCGCGCCCCCCGAAACAGCGGCGGCAGCGGGCAGAGCGGGCACTCGAACGGCCGGCGATGCGAAGCGACCGCAAGGCAACAGTACTAACCTTCCATGAAATTTAACTCGGCTCATGTGCGGCTGCAGCAGTATGGCTGTTGGGGGCGCGGGAACGCAAACACAGTTCGGGGAGTCGAGACACTGACCCGTTTACCCTCTCTCTCTCTCTCTCTCTCTCTCTCTCTCTCTCTCTCTCTCTCTCCCTCCGGGTTTTTAAGATCCCGTCCGAAATTTACTTTGCGACCGCACGCTGGGCATGGATCGGCAATGGGCGCGCTCAGGATGTGCGGTGCGGATCTGCTTGCAGTCCTGCGCCCCTCTCACCCTCCCCTCTCCTCCCCTCCTCCGGCCCTCCCGCTGACCGGTTGTCCAACCGGCACAGCATCGCGCGATGCCGTGCCGCCCCGCGCCGCCGCCTCCTCTCTGCGGCCGGCCGACGGCGGCGGTCGGGTCGGGACCATCGTGCAGAGGTCGAGGGGGATCGGATCCGAGGATCGGACTCGGCCGGCGTTGTGCCGACAGTGACGGCTGCCGACGCCTGCAGTGCCGCCTACAGTGCCTGCAGTACCTGCAGCGTCTGCAGTCCGCAGCGGCATGGCCAGAGCCGCCGTGCCCCGCGACCCGCGACGGCCGCGCAGCGGCGGCGGCGTCTCGGCGCACATCATCGTCAGAATTCCCACGGTGGTCCGCGGAGGAGCCGAGCGGAGCCGCGGAGCTTGCGGTGGCGGGGCGTGGCGTTCGGGACGGGGAAGGGTCCTCCCCCTCGGGCCGAGCAGGAGGAGGTTCGGGCTCGGCGGCACCGGCGGCACCGGCGGGGCGGGGAGGGTGGGGGCGACGTCCCGCCGCTCTCCAAGACATTCCTCGCCGTCCCGGCCGGCCGCCGCTGCCCCCGCCGGCTCGGCCACAGCGGCGCCCCGGCAGTGCGGTCTCAGCCCGCAGCCGGCACGGTCGGTGGGGGGTCCCTAGTGAGCCGAGCGCGGCGCACCGAGTACCGCGGCCGTGGCGGAGTTCGAGCGCGAACCGATCTGCACCGGAGTGTGACCGCGCGCGCGCGCGTGTGTGTGTGTGTGTTTGTGTTGAATACCAGTGTGAGTGTCACAGGAGTGTCGTACCCCCCGATGCAGTCGATTTCCCCACGGTAGAGTGCGAGGGTGGGACAGAGGGACCTCGGGCGCAGTGCGAGAACCGTGCGCCCCTCTGCCGTGCGACGTCGTGAGTGCAGCAGTGAGGGCGTGCAGCCCCTCGCGGGACGCCGGGACGCCGACGCCGCGCGGCCCGCAACCGGCGCCGCCGTGGTCTTGCGGTCGCGTTGTCACAGTCACGACTGCGACGGACGCGGCGTGTCTGGGCGGCCGGCCGGCCCAGGTCAGGGTGCGTCGCGTGGCGGCGGGGCCGCGCGTGTTGAGGTGTGCGTTCTACTCGTGACAGCGCCTCCGCTCGCTGTTTAGACCCGCCGTCGGCAGCCCTGTCAACATCCGACGGACACTGAGAAAAATGATATAATGACGGCATTGAAAATTCTGAGCGTAGGTATTGGGGCTGCGTGCCGAATGTCTGGTGTACGTCGCTCCGTGGCAGTTTCGGAGCGTGAAACGAGAAGTTCTTATTCTAGGGGTAATGCGTGGCAGACAAGACGCAGTCTGATACACTCTGCGTGGAACAGTTTCTGTCAGTGCATGTGACGGCGGTGCGTTGGGTCACCGACGGTAGCCGCGGGGCGACGCCGTTGACGCAGCACGGGGGCTGACGCCGGGTCATAATGGCATCGCCCCGGCTGCGTCAGCTGCGTCAGTCGCGTCAGCTGTGCGCGCGCCGTACTTTCTACGGCCGCCCGCCGAAGCCCCGCTCCGCCCGGCCCCACCCCGGCCCCGCCCGGCCCCGCCCCCTTTAGCCGCGGGCTCCGGGGCTCCGCGCTCCGCGGCCGGAAAGGTCATCGGGGACCTTCGCGGGCGGGATCCTCCCTCCTCAGGTGTGAACGTCTGTCGACTGCGACGTGATGCTCGGGGACGGCCGACTGGCGGCGGCCTGTCGCTCCTGTCTTATCTCTCTCTCTCTCTCTCTCTCTCTCTCTCTCTCTCTCTCTCTCTCTCTCTCCCTGTTTGACGACTGCTATCACTGCCTGCTGCGCCGGGGTATTTAAACCCGCGCTGCCGTCGGCGAGGTTAGCGTGAGAGGACAGCGCCCCCGCTCCAGCCTGGCGGCACCCCGGCGTCCCCGTCCCCGCCGCGGCCCGGATGTGCGGGCGCCGCCGCCCGACCCCTGGCCGCCGTTTGTACTCCACCGGCATTCCGCCGTGACGTCACGTCAGCCTTATCTTACAGCAGCAACAACAACAGCAATAATACGGACTGCGGGCCGGTGGTGCTCGAGGCGATCATGATCACCTTTATGGACCTCGCTGCAGCGGCGGCGGCGGCGTTGGCAGCGAGCTCGGGACGAGGCGAGACGCCCACCGAGCCCCCGCGCGCCGCGGTTTTCCGTCCGCAGTTTTGTAGGCCGCGCAGGCACCCCGCCGGGGGGGGGGGGGGCGAGGCGGCCACTTCGCCTCACCGCGATTGCGCGGCCGGCCGAGGCTCGGCCGCGTCGCGTCCTCCCTCCGCAGAGCTTCCTCTCCTGATAACGCCGCGCCATGCCCCCGGGCCCGCTGGCCTCACGGTTTGGCAATGCCGGGCCCGGCCCGCCCGGCCCGCCGGCCGCACCGCGCTGCGCCGCACCCGGCATGCCGGCGGCGGATGCCTCACCGGGGCCGTCAGCACATCCGGCGGCGCGCACTCCTGTGGCTGCTTCGCAGCGCCGCCCGCCCCCCGGACACCTTTCCTGGTGCTGGAGCCGCTCTCGTCCGCGCCGTTGAAATACCGTGCGGACGAATAACGCTGACAACCACACACCGCGAACCGTCCGTCAACGCCGAGCGCCTGCGAGCGCGGAGGTAGGCCGGCCCGCACGACACGCGTGTGCGTGCACGGACCGGGTCTGCCTACCCGGCAGGCGCTCTAGTGACGAGTTCCCGGCTGTGAACCGCGCGGCCGAGTTGTAGGTCTGTCATGGACGATGACGTTTTAAGGGGCGGCGCCGGGGGTGTTCCATTCGGAAACACCTGTGAACACCTAAAAGTCAGAGATAGGCGCAGATGTAGATCGGAAAACTAAAGTTAGGTGGCCATCCTGAAAAAAAATTGTGGAAAGAAATTAATTTTATATTGGTGCACTTCAATTACGAGTTAGGGAGGGACCCCTGGATGATCCCACGCCCGCCCAGCGGACCCCCCTTGAAGTTTTGTACATGTGTGTACATCGGCGACGGCCGCCGAACGTCCGGGACGTCGTGCAGGGCACAGGGCAGGAGGGTGGGCGGCCAGCTGGCGCTGGCACGCGGAGGAGGAAGTGCGGCGGTCGGCGACAGTGAGCGACACGGAGGCGGAGACGGGGTCGTGCCGCGCGGCCGGCAGGGGCTTCAGCGGCGGGGCGGCGGCGGCGAGGGGCGGGCTTGGCTCTCCATACGCCCCCGAGCTGCCCTGCGATGCGGTGCTCGCCTGCCACGCTCCGCCGTGCACCTCCGCCCCTGACCCCCTTTGTGTCTTTACCTGCCTCACTCGCGGCCCCGCTGTACCTTTCGGGGCGAGACACTTCCTGCCGCCTCGCTTCGGCCCGCGCGGAGCCCGGCGGACTTCCTGCACACCCGAAGGCATCCAGCGGGACGTCCCCCAACCATCCGGTCGCGTCGCCGTGCCATGGCGATGCCTCCTCGCGCGGACTGTTGAGGCCGCCGTCGTTGTCATGTTCGTGACGAGTCGGGTTCATCGCCTCCCCGCCGCGGAGTGGCATCGCGTGGAGTGTCGCCCGTGTGTGTGTATGGGTGTGCATGTGTGTGTGTGTGCACGCCGTGATAAGACCCCCGCCATGCGCCTTGAGTGAGACACCTGAAGGGAAACACCTCGACACAACGGCCGCCTCCGCCGCGGGTAAAAGTGATCTGGAGGCGCACGCACGCAGCACACGGCATGCGCCTCCGAGGAGGAGATCCCCGCCGCGACGCGGTCCCTGCGCGGCTGCGGCCGCCCGCCCGCCCGCCCGCCCCCGCGGTGGGAAGCGTTCCCACATTACGTTAGTGGACAGGCCGGCAGACGCTGCTGATGCTTCTCCGCGCGACGAGCCGTAGAAAGCGAGCATCTCATCGCGCCCCGCTCGGCTCGGCTCGGCTGGGTGGGATCAGGATCAGGGGAGGTCCCTGGGCTCGGCACGCGCCGGCCAGCGGGGGTCCGCTGGGGAAATTAATACCACGGCAAACAAGCGCTGAAAATAAAAATACAGTACTCGTGCTTTTTTTCATTTGAAAAAAAATTCTAAATCTCTGTGTATTTTGGGAACGTTGCGCCGACAGCAAGGGGCGTGTATCAGGCGACGATGGGTGGGTGTGCATCGGGCTGCGCGGCGGCTGCTGAGGCGAGGAGGAGGAAGCGCCGTGTGTTGCCGGCCCGGGCCGGGCTGCCCCCCCCCCCCCGCCCGCCCCGCGGCCCTGCCCCTCTTAGGTAACTAAGTGCCCATCGTGGCCGCGGTGTAGCCTGCCGCCGCCGCTGCCGCCGCCGCTGCCGCCGCTCGGGCACCCACAGCAGCACCCTCGCCTCGTTGCGGCCAAAGTGCATCACATTCCTGGCGAGAAATTAAGGAACGCGGTGTAGGAGCGCGCGGCACTGCACGGCGGCGGCGGCGGCGGCGGCGGCCGCGTGATGTGACCGGCAACCGCACACCCGTGCGCTGACATGACGCGGCTGCAGGCGCCGTAGTTTTGAGGCTGTCCGCGGTCCACACACCGCTTGTGCGAGAGAGAGAGAGAGAGAGAGAGAGAGAGAGAGAGAGAGAGAGAGAGAGAGAGCGAGAGAGAGACGGACTCCCGCAACACGCAGACACCGTAGGCAGCGGCAGGTTGGTTACGTTGCCGCTGCGGTCGCGTCGTCGCCGAGCTTCCTCGCGGCCTCGGCGGCCTCGTCCGGCCCCCGCCGTGTGTCCTGTCCGGCAGCAGCAGCGGCGGCTGTGTCCGCAGTCCGCGCGCCCAGCACGGCACGGCCGCGGCCCGGACCGGCGGCAGAGCGGCCGCACACCGCACGGGGAAATGCAGAAAAGGAGAGAGAATTGGAGAAACTTTTGCGCTGCGGCTTATTCTATATCCCCCGGCGGAGACGACATCCAGTGCGCTGCCGAGGCTGTGGGCCGCCGCCGCCAGCACCCTCCCGGATCCCCGCGGCTCCGTCCTGGCCGCCCTCTCCCCCTCACCCTCCTCTTCCTCCCCCGACTGCGTGTACAATGTGATGGTCCACGAGTGCATAACAGGCAACGGCGGCGGCACGGAGATGACTCTAATCCTGCCCCCCCCCCTCCTCGGTCCCATCGCCCGGTCCGGCCCGGCCCGCCCTGATTGGCTGATGGACTGGTCGGGCTGTCTATCGGCTCGGCGGCGGCGGCCTTGCCTGATGAGTGTGAGCGTGGCGTGGCGGGGCGTGGCGGGGCGCGTGTGTCAATTAGACGACGATTCAACGCCGGCTAAAGTGAAACGCGCATTCGTGTGCATTATTGCATTGAGGCGCGTGCGCTCTCTGCCGCCGCCTCACGGGGCTCCAGCAGGCTCCAGCAAAGGCTCCAGCAAGGCTCCAGGGCTCCGGCTGCTCCGGCCGAGGCGGACGCCGCGCGCGGGGTCACGACTTGCACTGCAGCCACGCAGCACGGTCACGGCTCGCGCGGGGAGAGAAAAGAAATACTTCAAATCTCTACCGCGTGGTATCCTTCTGTAGTACCATTATTTGACTTTGACTTTCTCCTTGTCTGCATCTCTCCCCTTCTTCTCTCTCTCCTCTCGCCCTCTCCCTCTCACAACAAGATTTCGGCGGCATTTCTCTCCCCCGCAGACCACCGCAGGCCCGCGCGCCGTGCGGCTGTGAGCTGGAGCAGCTGGAGCACTGGAGCAGAGCTTCTCTTATCGGCCCCCGCGCGGATTACACTTACAAATAGCGGCACGGAGCGGGCCGGCCGTGTACCCGAGCGCCGCCCGGCCGCGTCCCCACGTGCGGCCCGCGCCGAACACACGTGTACAGTCTTGCGGCCAAAGAGCTCCACGCGAAAATAGGACATTCATAAACAGCGTTTTCTTTTTTGCGAGTCGGTTTGTACGAATTTTTTCGGCGTGGCCCGGGGCGTGGTGCGGCCTGGTTCCTGCTGCTGGTGGAGGGCCGCTAGAGCGGCGGCGGCGGCGGAGCCCCGCGGCGCAGACTCGGTAGTCCATTCGGATAAATAGAACCGCATTTAGATGGCACCCGCGTCATGCGCGGCGGCCGCGGGCCTCGCCGCGGGGCCGGCGGGGCGCACCGCTTTGCTGACGAGCGCTGACAGCTGACACGCGCAGCTGACGCGGGCTGACGGCAGCTGACGGCAGCTGACGGGCAGGTTAGGCGTGCGCTTCATCGTCGTGTCCGCCGCGTGCGCGCCCCGGGGGGAATTAGGGAGCCGTATGATACGGTACGCTCGGCTCGGCTTATGTCAGCACAAAGGAAGGAAACGGAGGAAAGAGGAGGGTCGGCGCCGGAGGCGGAGGCGGAGGGGGGGGGGGGGCGGCACGCGGTGTAGCGTACTAGTACTGAGTACAAACACACATGCTGAATATTAGAAATGTATGTCGCATCGCATCGGCCTCTGCAGCCACCGCCGCCGCCGCCGCCGCTAACGTGTTTCCCGTTAGCGAGGGACGGTGAGCGCCGGCACTGGCGGCCACATCCGTGCAACAGAGCGCGCTGCCGCGCTGTAGATAGCGCACGATAACTGGACATGATATCTGCCGGTGATACCCCCTCCAGGGTCCCTGTACGCTCCCCCGCTCCGGTGGGCTCCCGCCTATGAGAAATACTAAATCCATGGTCCCGACGCGGCACGGTGCCCGGCAGCCACACGACATGAGAGTGTCGCACCTCATCAGAGCGATGCGCATCTCCCCGCCCAAGCCGAGTATCGGCGGCGCGTCCAGTGCCAAGTCGGGCTCGTTACGCTGCTCGACGTTGGTCCGCGGGTCCGCTGGTCCGCGGGTCTAGGACCCCGGCCCGGCCGCCGGCTACCTGTATTGTTATGTGGCGTTACCGTTACCGCCCGGGCCCGGGGGGGGGGGGGGGGGGGGGAGGGCATCCCAGCTCCGGGCCTCCGAGCTCCGGGCCTCCAGCAGGTCCGCGAGCCCCAACACTGGGTCTCTGAACCTCCACGTCTCTGCATCCGATTTCCGGGCCTCCGAATATCTGGGCCTCCGGGCGTCCGAGATCCAGGCGTCCGAGCTGCGGGCCTCCGGGGGCGCAGAAACAGTCTAGACCGAGGACAAGACAACCGGGGGGATATGCAGGAAAAGATTTGCCGCGACGCCTACATTCACTCTCTTGAGTCGCCGCGCCGCCGCGCCGCCGCATTCCCGGTCGGCACAACCGCCCCTGCAGCGCTCCGCTGGCTCCGCTGGCGGTCAGGGCCGGCAGCAATGTCATGTAACGCGGCAGTGCACTGCCGGGGCCGCCGAGCCGGCTGTATGTGTGTGTGTGTGTGTGTGTGTGTGCGTGTGCGACAGTGTGCCTCGACCAGCTCCGAGCTCATAGTACCATTGGACGGTTACAATCGGGTACTGACATCGGGTGTAGAGAACCATGCATCAGCACTACCACGGGTACATACACCGTGGAGCGCGCGCGCGCACACACACACACGGCGGGTACCGCGCCGTGCGGCCGGGCTGATGAGAAAGTAGTAAGCACGCAGCCGTCTTGTCCTGACGGAACTGGCTAGCATTCCACTTATGGCTATTTAGGAGAGGCCCTCTTGCACTTTGTGAGCGAAAGGACGTGCCGCGGCGCCGGCGGTCCGCGGGAGAGGGTCCGTCCGTGAGGAGGAGGGGGGTCACGGAGCGGGGCGGGAGCCACCGGCGGGAGTCACCGGCGCCACCGGCGCCACGCACCCGCTGCTGCCGCTGCCGCCGCTGCTGCATAGCGTGCGCGCTGACGGGGCCCCCTTGTGACAACGGCGGCGCAACATTGACATAGGTCAAGGCCGGCACCGGGCGTGGCGCGTGGCGTATCCGGGCGAGCGTGCGCCGCGCGCGTGGTGGAGAGGCGCGTGGCGGAGAGGCGTGTGGTGGAGAGGCGCGTGGTGGAGAGGCGCGTGGTGGAGAGGCGCGTGGTGGAGGGGCGCGTGGCGGAGAGGCGTGAGGTGGAGAGGCGTGTGGAGGAGAGGCTCGGGGTGGCGCCCGACCGGGTAGGTAGATTCCGCCCGGAACCGCTCCGACGATTTGCGGGCTGCCTACCCAGCCGCGTCACAGTCGGCCCCGAGCCCGTTTCTCAACGGACGCACAGAGAATACATCGCTGGGAGAGTATATTTTTGGTGGAACCTTCTCTCTCCCTCTCTCTCTCTCTCTCTCTCTCTCTCTCACTTCAATTTCAATATCTCTCTCTCTCTTTCTTCTTGTATGTGTCGAGTGTGTGCGGGATGAGTGAGAACCGTTGCCAACACCTAAATTGTCGAGAGAAGGGAAGGGGGGGGGGGGAGGAGATGGGTATAGAAACGATGCGCGACTCTCTCGCACACAGGAGCAAACGCACGCACACGCACGCACAAACACTCACACACACACACACACACACACTGAAGCCGGAGTGGTACGGCTATCGGTGCTGACCGGCGGTACCCTGCGGCCCCGTTAGCTGTGTGTGTGTGCGTGTGTTGTGTGTGTGTGTGTGCCGACTCGGGCACTAGTCGTCAGCGCGGCCCCGGAGCGCCGCGTCGCGTCGCGTCGCGTCGCTCTGTCTACTTGTAGCGGAGGAGGCGGCGGCGGCGGTCAGACCGCGTTCGCACGTCGCCCCCCCTCCCCCTTTTTTAAGGGAGCGGGTTCGCATTTTAGGTTTTTTTGCGTGTTACACCCAGAGGACTGCTGTAGAGGGAAATTTATTTAAAGAAAAATGATAGGTCTCCAGAGAGGAGGCCTCACGGAGGCATCTCGACAAATATCACTTCTCAATGATTCGGGCGTCGGTCTTTTGAATATATGGAAAGAGAGTTTGGCGCACGGCGGGCGACGGCGGTGCCCCCGTGCCGCGCCCTGCTGTGTCCACTCACCTTCTTTTCATACAGTGCTGTAGGAAAGCTTTTGTCGCTCTGAATAGGGTTTCTAGTCCCCAAATAACAAGTATTTCAAAAAATTTCACCAATTGTTTTGAAAATTTCGATTTTTTTTTTTCGAAAATTTTCTTGAATACTTGGGGACTAGAAACCCTAGCTCTGAGGTGCGCATGCGTGACTGTGTCGTCCCATCCGCCCCCTGACAGGAGCGCACTATGACCCCCTCGGGGGACCCCGGGTGGGGGACCCGAGCGGTGGTCATCACGGAGGCCGTAGCTCATCGCAGACTGCCATCCGTACCCGTCAGGCAGCACTGAGAGTACTGTGGGCCCTCGCGGGTCCTCGCGGGTCCTCGCGCGTCCCCCGCACTGTCCTCGGGACACTCCGTGCCGTGACCACCGACGCTCTGCTCTCGCTGCCCGTCGGGAATTATTTTCTTTCCTTCCCGGAGCCGACACACACAGCCCGCGGCCGCCCGGCCGACCTGACGGGTAACGAACACGCGATTTCTCATACTGCCCCCTACCGTGACACAACTGCCACTGCTACTCGTTTCTCAATACGCGGACAGTGTCCTTACGAGTGATCCGTTAAATCCGTTGCGAGGCCGTTCGCTGCCGGGATTCTCTGTACCGAACGCGTCTGGTGCAGGGAAACTCGCGCGGCAGCAACAGCTGACGACTCTCCCGCGGACAAAGTGTTGGTGATCTACCCGCGACGGCGGGGGCCGGCGGGGGCCGGCGGGCCGGCGAGTCCGCGAGCGTGGAGAAGCATCATCAATCATCTCACTCGAGGCTGCGCATGCGCGCGGCGGCGGTGCGTGGTGCGGCAGCGGCCCGGCCAGCCGAACCTGACCTGACCTAGGCCAACGCGGATGCAATGAGATTCAGCGCGCGGTGTCGGCGGGAGGGGCCGCGGCGCGCGGCGCGGCGCGGACGCTCGGCTCGGCCCGCGGCTCCCCGCTGCTCCCGCGGCGGGTCGGGGGGGCATGTTTATGGATTCGGCCTGCGCTGCGCGCTGCGGCCGTCGTCGTGTGCTCGTTTGTACCACCACGACTCGATGCAAAAGTCTTTGCGGAAGGCAAGCAAACGGTGCGGCAATTAACGACGAGACCAAAGCCGGGGCCCGTGTGGGGTAGGGAGGGGGGGGGGGCGCAGGGCGGGGGCGACGCGGGGGCGACTTCGCGGGGAAATCGACTGCAGCGGCGCGGAGCCGCGAGGGGGAGGAGGAGGGGGGGGGAGCTTAATTAAAACCCCCTCCTCCTTCCCGCGCACACTCCAGCAGCGTCTGTGTTGTCCTGTAGCGGGCGGCGCAGAATGACCGCCTGAGGCCGTCGGCGGGGAGGCCCTTACCCCCCGCAGAGACATGCGGGTCGAGAACGGGTTGCGGGGGGCGTCCGGGGCGCCGGCGCCTCCCCCGCGCGGCGGCGAGAACGGCGTGGCCGTAGCCGGCGGCCGGCCCCCGATGGCGCCGCTGGGCACGGCCCTGGAGGCGCCGATGGCGCCGTTGGCGCCCCTGGCGCCGCTCGGCGCCTGGGTCACGTGCCGGGTGCAGTACCTCAACGACACGGACCCGTTCGCGTACGCGGCCAGCTACCCGGAGCCGCCGCGGCCGCCGCTGCACTGCTTCAACACCGTCCAGCCGCTGGCCGAGCAGCTCGCCGCCGTGCATCGGCTGCTCGACGCGCCGCAGAGGGTGAGTGTCATGGGTGGTGGTGGTGGCGACGCGCATTTCTTCACCTCCCCCGAGCAAGAGACTTCGATAATCAGGAACGCCGCCGCTGCCGCCGCTGCCGCCGTTCGAAGGAGATGATGACCCAGTTGGACCCCAGCGCCGCAGCAGTCGCGACGGCTGCCGGTATGAGCCGCGGGGACCGCGTGCGGTGCGCCGCGGAGCTCTACTAGAGATAGGTAAACCAACAACAACAACAACATCCGTGGCGACAAACAACAACAGCAGCAGCAAGAAGTGGCCGGGCGGGCATCGTTAGGCCGCGGCTGCCGCGGCGGCCCATCCATCATCCCAAGAGGATTGTCTACACTGCGACGCCGCGGCGACGCCATCGCTGTCCCCGTCCCCCTGCCGGCCCTTTGACAAGACTGCCGTACAGTCTGCGGAAGCCATCTTCCCTCCTTTTCTTCTTCGTTTTTCTACTATTTATTCTTCTCACCCCCCCCCCCTCTCTCTCTCTCTCTCTCTCTCTCTCCGCCCTCCCCATTCCATTATAATTTTTTTCCAGAAGTTGTCGTGCGTCCAGCTTGATGAGGAGAGAGGACGTGGAGGAGTTGGGAGAGAGAGAGAGAGAGAGAGAGAGAGAGAGAGAGAGAGGAACGTTAGGAACAGAAAGCCTGCTGATCCTCTTCTATGCACCCGCGAAAGCACTGGCCCACTAAAGATACCAAGAAATAAAAATAAAATTTTTGATGTTTTTGATGTTGACATTTTCCTATTATAGCCTCGGATTTTTTAAAGGCAGCTTATGCTGGCCTTTTCTTCTTGCTGTTTTGCTACTTTCGCTAGTTTTAAATGTCCGTTTTGAGGGCCGTGAAACACCGATATTTTTTTTCCAGACATAATAACTATATAGTTCAGGGTCTACCAACCCTCAAAATTTGGTCAGGTCTGAGAGGAGTTACACCTAAAGAGGTATTGTGAGGGAACAACTCGGAAGAACTCCACTGCCCGTGAGACCCTTTGTGCCGAGGCGCGACCGCGAGTGACCTGGCCGCGGGGGCCACGGGACGGGGCCCTCTCGCCCTCAGCCGCCTCCCCGGCGGCGTGGCGCCGCGCCCAGCTATTCTAAATATACAGAGACCGGTGCTAAAATCCCTTCCGCCGCGAGCCCCGCCCCGCCCCGCTCTGGCCCGCTCTGCCCCCGTCCCGGCCGTGTGAGCCGTGCGTGTGGACGCCCACTCGCCCGTGACGCCGCGGCGCCGGGCGCCGCTCAGCTCACGGCCGCCGCCGCGCTCTCGGCCTCCTTGTAGGAGAGCGCGCGGCCGACACACACTCGGCGCGGCGGCGGCGGCGGAGCCTCCGAAGGAGGACACCCGCCCGGCTGCCGCGTTCCCTTATGCCGCGCCGTGCGCGTGCGTGCGTGTGTGTGTGTGCGTGCCGTGCGCGGACACATTCTCGAACCGGCACCGCGGACATAAAGCGGTGCGAGGGCCGTTACTCATTATGGCATGTGCGCCCGCCATCAGGACTGCGCTGTGTGTTTGTCTGAAGGCGCCGCTCGTCGAGCAGGGCTGAGCAGGGCTGAGCAGGGCTGAGCAGGGCTGAGCAGGGCTGAAGCAGGGCTGAGCAGGGCTGAGCAGGGCTGAGCAGGGCTGAAGCAGGGCTGAAGCAGGGCTGAAGCAGGGCGCACGGCAGGCACAGGGAGGCGCCCAGCCGGTGAGGGCCCGCCGGACTGCCGCCGCCGCCGCCGCGGGCTCCGCGCTTCTGCCTGGCGGGGCTGCCAAGAGGGCGGCGCGGCCGGGCTGCTGTTCCGGCTTGCTCAGTCAACGCGACACCACCGCGAACAATAGGGTGTACCGAAACCGGAACCAAACAGGAACTTCGCGACGACGTGTGCCCCGTATGACAAATCGAGGCCGCACCCACCACCCCCTTTGCGTCGGCGTTCGTCAGCCAAGTCCTGCCTGCTGTTAATGTTTGTCCGCACCCTCCGCGATTTTTCATACCGGGCAACCAAAGACTTGGAGGCCAGCATCTTCTTTTTGGTTCCGGGTTGTACGTAGTGAAATGCCCTGCAATTTTAGGGGTCAATTTTATTTCTCGAGCCACGCTGCTTTCCTAGAGCTTTTCCTCGTTTAAATACCACACGCAGGGTCAGAGTCAGGTTTAGGTGTCAGCTGCGGCCGAAACACCAACAGCAGCAAACCGTGCAAATTTCCAGAGGGGAAGGAAGGAAGGGGGGGGGGAGGTTATTTCAGACAGATAGCGACGGCGAGTGGCGACGCGGGGATGGCGGCGTGGATGGCCAGGACGGCCTGCCCGTCGTCGGCCGGGCGGCCGTCGGCAGCGGCTGCCGCGGCTGCTGCGGCCGCGGGGCCGTGCCGGGGAGCCCGCTGATAACAGTACTTAGGCTCATCCTGCATAAATCACTGCCTGATCGTCCCGAGTGGTGGCGCTGCGCGGCCGGACGGCGGGAACGAGTCCCAGACCCCCCCCCCCCCTCCTCCTCCTCCTCCCCCCTTCCCTCTCTCTCACTCGGCCCGTCCGCGCCTAGCTTATTTCAAACCAAACCTCTCTCTCTCTCTCTCTCTCTCTCTCTCTCTCTCTCTGTCCCTCTCTCTCCCCGCGCGTTCTGTACTACGGGTGTACCACGTGCGTATGTCATGGGGGACGTCCGCCGTCCGCGCGCGCAAGAGACACGGCAGAGGAGGACAGCGCACGACTTTACTCACAGAACTGGGGGGGGGGGGAACGTCAGAGCATGTGTGTGTGTGTGTGTGTGTGTGTGTGTGTGTGTGTGCGTGTGTGTGACGACAGGTAAAACTGGGGCAAGCGCTCAGAATAAACGCGTCTGGCGGAGAGAGGGCCTGGTGGAGGGCCTGCAGGGCCTGGCCTGGTGCGGCTCGGCTACGGGGGTTATGCTTCCGCCATCGGGCCGGGTCTTTGTCGTCGTCGTCGTCTGCCGTCCACCGTCCGTCACATGGCTGTCCCCCCGCCCCTCCCATCTCCTCCTCTCCCGTTGCTGCTGCTGCTGCTGCTTCGTGAACTGGTCCCGTGGACGCGATTGAAGCAGTCCAGGCACACACACACACACACACACACACACACACACACACACACACACCTGCAGCAGCCGCGGAGGGTAATTTGTAAAGTGATGTGTCGCCATGTAGATGTGGAGTAACTGTTAAGTCAAATAGAGAACCAGTCCACATTTAGCGATCCGTCTCGTGGATTAGCTCCGCGATCCCCGCCGCCGGCCGGCCGCCGGAGTCCCCTAGCTACACGCTGTGCCGCACTCGAGGTGAACGGATCTCCAGTAGTAGTGTGAACTACACGCAGAAACTAACCGCAGTTTTTGAACAGAAAACTGTACAGAGTAGTTCCGCTCGAGCGCACGTTTCTTCGGTAATTGGGACAAACTGTATACTTTACCTAGGCAACCACAGTGTAACTGAAATGAAACTATGAAGTGTGTGCACTGTAGTTTGAGCTGTAGTTTCTCCGTAGTTCCCCCTCCCCGCCCGAGACTACGTACACACGACATATTACCTCCGCGCCGATAGCTCCGCATGCGGGCCGCAGCGCGCAAGGCGTCTCTCACGGTGCGACTCGTTGCAGGTGCGCCAGGAGGCTGCGTTTGGGGTCTCGTATTCACGCGGGGCGGGGCCCCTCCTCGAGACCCCCCGCGGGGGAGGGGGGTAGGTCCCAGGTCCACACGGTCTTCGTGCGGAAATAGCGCTGGTCGCGGCGGCTGCGCTGCACGCGCGGGGGCGCAGCAGCTTTTGTCCCCGGGCCTCTCTCTCTCTCTCTCTCTCTCTCTCTCTCTCTCTCTCTCTCTCCCTCTCTCTCTCCGGCGCCCGCCGCAGCCGCCCGCTCACGCGAACGCTCACGCGCGTGCGAAGCGAAATAGCCAGCTGGCAACGAGAGAGGATGCGTGAGCGGGGCGGGGAGGGGCGACGACGCCCGGGCAGGGGGCCCAGGGCACCACCAGCAGCCGGGCGGGCGGCACCTGCCAGTCACCGGCTGTTCGTGCACATCCCCCCTCCACACACACACACACGCGCGCGCTCATGAAATCGGGACGCGTTCGATTTTCGCTTTGACAACTCCCTTTGTGTTAGCCGCACGATTATTCTTCCTCTGGTGAATCATTTTTCTCTCTTCCCCTCCCCTCCCGTCCCGCCTCTCACCCACAAAAATATACAAGTGAAACGGGGACTGTGAGTGTGCCGCCGACGGTGTGCGGCCGGCGCTGCTGGCGCGCAGCTGCCGGCCCACACTCACAGCAGGGCGATGACGGCGGCGTCGCCGCGCGCTGCAACGTCGCTGCAAATAAAGCACCCCGCCGCGCGATGCCACTAAAAGCCTGAAATATCTTGAAACTCAAGTCGCGGTCGCCTCCCTCTGCCCCCCCCCCCCCCACCCACACCCCCACCCGGTGGCCCCTGTCCCCCGCCGCGGCCCCGAAACTACTGTCTCCTTCCATCAATCCACCGCCACCCGGTAATAGGGTATTCGGAGGTAAAGAAGATGACAGTACCGCAGCAGAGAGTATCGATCCGACTGAAATATTTGCGGGCCTTGGCTCTCGCTGATGATGTGTCACGACTGTTTGGTTGGGTCAGACCAGACCACTGCGAAGTTGTGCGGAGGGGCTCGCGAAGAAGTGCCCCTTCTAGCCGCCCTGCACTGGCGGTCTGTGCCGTGCGACCTTATGAACTGCACTGTTAAAAAAAGTCATTAATTAGCAGCAAGTGCTGCTAACCAATGAAAATGGCTGACCAATTGTCCGATGAAAGTGGCTAGTCATTTTGAAATGATAAAAACCACTCTTTGGAATGGCTAAAATCAACCAAAAAGTCATTAAAAAGTGGTTTTGTCATTTCAGAATTGCCAATCATCGATGATCTTGCCATTTTAAAACAGTGTTTTATGTTGTTCTCAAAAAGCCCTAACCATTTCCAGAGCAGCCATTTTAAAATGACTTGCTTATAACAGTGTGGTCGTGGCACATCGTCAGCGAGAGCTAAGCCTCGCAAAATTTCTCATTCGGATCGTGGCTGCCGCCCGCGGCGGGGACACTGATGCGGTAAAACCGTGATCTGAATCCGGTTAAGTTCTTCTCGTCATCTTCTCCACTTCCGGATAAGACTTCCCGGAATACCCTACTCGTCCCGTGCGCGGCGCCCGGCCCGGTGGCCTGATCCGCGGCCAGGAGGCCGGCCGGCCGCGGGAGCTGCGGCTGTGACGGCGCGCATTGTTTTGACTGGCGAACGCGGCGGCGGCGCGGCCGCGCGCCCGATAATATTTTGAGAGTAAATATGAGCTGCTGCCGCCGTGGCCGCTTCCCCCCTCGTCACTGTCGGCTCGGCGCCGACCGCGCGGTGTAGGTCATCTTTTGCGTGGGTGTGGGCGGCTGAATATCCCCCCCCCCCCAACCCCCCCGCTGGGTGTGAGGTGTTAAAACGAAAAGCGCGGCGCGCCGCCCGCGGCGCTGCCTCCCGCCCGGCCCCCTTCCAGCGCCTCGCCATTAACTCGGCGTCATTCACAGGAGATGGATCGCGCAGCGGCGGCGGCGGCGGCGGCGGCGGCTGCAGGGCCGCGGCGCACCTCAGCACCGTACTCGCACACACGGCCGTCCGCGGCAGTCCGCGGCCCTAAGCGATTCATTACGGCCGGGATCACGCGGTCCGCCCGTGTTGATCCACTTGCGGCAGTGCGGCCCGCAGGGGCATCAGGGGCGGCCCGCGGGGTGCTCAGCCGGCTATCAGCGGCGTCGGCTCGGAGGAGGAGAAATGAAATAAAAACACCGCGGCGGCGGCGGGCGCCCCAGCGACGCGACAGCGACATGCAAGGCGCTCGTTATCGCCGTACACACCTGCCGCCTCGCGCGCCAAGCCCTGGCGGAACAGTGCGAAAACAGACAGAAAAGAGACAAAGCAGCGTTATATGCTGCATGTAGAAAAAACACATTTTTCCTCAGGGCGAATTTCTTATTAATAATCTGACAAACTTTTCTTTTCTTCGAGCGCGTTTCTTTATGTTGGGCTCGAGCTGTGCATAGTTTTGTTCTGTTTTTTTATTGTTACGTGGAGGGAAATAATTAGTGTGTGCATCCTGCTTGCTGGAGTCTGAAAAAGCCTGGAGAAGGTTAAAAGGGTCTGGAGAAGCCTGCAGATGCCTGGAGAAGTCTGGAGACACCTGGATGGATCTGGACCTGGAGAAGTCCGGAGAAGACTGGAGAAGCTTGGAGAAGCCTGGAAAAGCGTGGAGAAGGCGGAGATGGTCCCCCTTTCCATTGTCCGCGTCCACCTGCTGCCCGCAGAGCCGGGCCCCGCCGGGCCTCACCGCTCCTCAGGGCCGCAGGGACCGCGGCGTATGTTTACGGCTTTAAAGTATTTCGCACGCGGCCCGGAAGTCGTACCGCTCGCCGTCCTCAGCCGGCCGCGAGAGGACGGGCGTCGCAGGGATCCGACGGCGGCTCGCTGTCCTCAGCAGGCCCTGAGAGAGGACGGGCGTCACGGGGGGAGGGGGGGGGGGGGGAGAGAGACACGGAGTCTGGCCGAAAATGCCTCCTTCAGACTCACACCTCCACACGCCGACCCCCCGCCACGGGCCGCCGTGCGGGGGGCCTCCGCCACTTGCTATCGGCCTGTGAGGTCCAGAGCCGGGAGGAGGGCCGGCCGGGGGCGTTCCGCGTCCTGCGGCAAAACAAACAGTTCTGCTCTACATCCTCGGGATAAAAGGACGAGGACACTCGCTCCCAGGACGAGAAGTGTTTGCCTCCCTTTCCCTGGCGGGAGTGCATGGCCCCGCTGCACTGAAGGGCCGAGGCAGGCCCCGAAGGGAGCTGCCGCGGCCTCAACGAGCCGCCCTATTTTCTCACGCCTTGGCACTGCCCGGCCCAGCCCCGCCGGCCCCTCCCGAATCGCCCTGTGTGAATACGCAGCCGCTAACGCACCGCGCGCTCTCTCCCTCCGCAGCTGGACGATGCCGCCCTGCAGCTCTACAAGGACGGCGACTTCGGCCCCTACCTGGACCTGGACGCCTCCATCGCCGAGCAGCAGGAGGACTTTGAAGACTTCCACGCCAAGTGAGTATTATTTCCATCCGGGCGAGCAGGGCGCCTGCGGAGTCGGGGATAGGCAGCCCCGCCGACCGGAGCTGCGCGCCGGGACTGCCTACCCTCCGGGCGTCCGCCACTCCGTCGAGCGGACCGTGCCGGGGATAGCGGGCTGCCGCAGAACTCGCCGCGCCGCGTCCGTGTAGCCCGACGTCGGCCCCGCGGCGGCCCCGGCGTCCCGGCGTGTCGTTGCTGGAGCGTGCGCGAGCGATGCTGGAAAAGTCTTTCTGGAGCGTGCGGGGCCGCCGGCCGGCCGGTCCGGTCGGGTCCGGTCCGCGGGGCTCTCCAGCGGTCAACCCTCCGCGCACCGCGCTGGAGGGACTCGGAGGGAGGCTGCTCTGGAGTCTCTCTGTCTGCTCGGTAAGCGAGCCCAATTTATTTTGCCAGAGAAACTGACCGGGCGGCGCGGGCAGCAGGCCACGGCAGGCGCGGCGCAGGGGTCCCGCGGAGCAGAGGGCACCGCTGGCCGCGGCCCGGCAGCGGCCAGCAGCGGCTGCCCGGGGGAACTGTCAGTGCTTGGCCTTTCTCCGGCCGTTTGCCTACTCGCATTTCTGCGGGCGGCGGCGGCTTCTACCCGGAATACTTTATCCTGGCGTGCGCCCGCTGCTCCGCAGTCCCCGCAGTCTCCGCCCGGGACGACGGCCTGCTGATTGTCACCGCGAGTCCTCCCCCCGCCCCTCCGGTCCCACCCGGTCCCACCCGGTCCCACCGCCGGTACGCAGCAGCGCGCCGCACTCGTCTGGTCCCCGCCGCCGCCGAGGCGTTCCGCACGACGGCAGAGTCACGCAGGACTTGGCAAGGCAGTCCTGTGGAAGGTCCTGGAAGGGACGGCGAGGGGACAGGACATTTAGCCCCATTACAATTAGGGCTCGCGGCGGGTAGAGTTCCAGGCCGCGGCGGCGGCGGTAGTCCGAGCGCGGCCGCACGGCGCGCAGCGAGGCGCGGCGCCGCGCGGGCCGGGCTCCAGCGGCTCCAGCGGCTTCAGCGCGACTATCCAGCGGCTCCGGAGCTTTGGTCACGACCTCTGCCTTATAGCGTCTCCGTCCCTTTAGAGATGCGGGCGCCGAACGCCCAGCGCTGCGCCGCCCCGCGCCGCCCCGCGCCGCCCCGCGCCGCCCCGCGCCGCCCCGCGCCGCCCCGCGCCGCCCCGCGCCGCCCCGCGCCGCCCCGCGCCGCCCCGCGCCGCCCCGCGCCGCCCCGCCGCCGGCCGCCGGCGCTGTGGTGTGCGCTGCGCCGATATGGGTGCAGCCCGAGTGATCCATTTCGGGCGCGCGGGAAGGCCGCGTAATGGCCGGGTCACGCTTTGAATTATCATTCTGATTAGGACCAGTGTGCGCCGCCGAGTTTTGGGATGGCGTCGTTCGAACCGGCGCAAGAAGAACATGCCCGCCTCAAATTAGTGCCAGAAACGCCACGCAATTTTTAAAAGTGCTATAGCTGCGTCTCCGTATGTCCAAGGCGTCTGGTCGAGGCGGACAGACGCGATATATATATATATATATATATATATATATATATATATATATATATATATATATATATATATATATATATATATATATATATATATATATATATATATATATATATATATAGAGAGAGAGAGAGAGAGAGAGAGAGAGAGAGAGAGAGAGAGAGAGAGAGAGAGAGATTTTCTTTTTTCCTTCTTTTCATTATTTTATTGTGTGCCATTTACGTAAAAGAGGCCCCGCGCGCTCCGTTTCGTAAGTGCTTCCATCATCCGCTTTCGTTCCAATCTCCTCGTGCCGCCATTTGTAAGAGTGCGATCCCTGGCCGGCGTCGTGGTGGCGCGGGCCGACAGGCCCCGCCCGGTTCTCTGCCCGGCTCTCCGCTGGGATCCGCTCAGCCCTGCCCTGCACCCGAGCGGGACACTGCAGGAGATGCACCACTCCGAGAGAGAGAGAGAGAGAGAGAGAGAGAGAGAGAGAGAGAGAGAGAGAGAGAGAGAGAGAGGGGGAGAGAGAGGGGGGGGGGGAAGAGAGAAAAAATAATGGTTTCCCGCGAGCTCCAATCTGCATCGTCCCTCCCTCTCCCGACCCGACCCGGCCCGATCCGACCCAGGCGTCCGGACCGGGGCAGTCAGACCCAGCTGTTGGCGCTATTAATATTCCCGACGCAAGCTTTCTTTCCGATCTCGGGGCGTACTTCTTTCTCGTCTCCTCTCTCTCTGTCTCTCTCGGTGCCGAGCCCCCGCGGAGAGTGCTCCCGAGATAGCGCACCGCCGGGGCACAGCGGCCCCGCCCCGATGCCTTTGTCTCCATTACTCCAAACAGCCCCGGACAGTCCAGCGGTGCTCATTCATGGTCACGTCCAAGTGGAGCACAGAGTGCGGCGCTATTGACTCGTACTGCCTGCTGTCTCCATTCTTCTTCCCCTCTTTCCCAGCTTTCCTTGTATCCCTCGACCGACGTCTTCCCTTGCATTACATGGAGGCCGCTGGAGATAGAGTGGTATTGAACTCGCGAGGAGCAGGGATAGAATGGTATCCCGTTTTGGAGTGACACTTTAACTCGTGGAGACCGCGCACTGTCACAAATTCTTTTGGAAAATTCCCCCCCCCCCCTCCCTCCTCCCAAAAAAATTATAGGAAAGTTTACAGCACGAATTGTTTGTGCTTTCCCAACAAAATTTAGGACAGAAATTCTAATGCGTTATTAAATTGCCATACTCGAAAACAACGTTTTGCATGTCAAACCCCGATTTTAATGGGTTGAGTAGGAAAATTTGCGGCACCAACTGTTTCCAACAAATTTCCCACAATTTTTTTCCGGTGCGGGTCAGATAAGCAGGCGAAAGGCAGACGTCGTACTCGAGATGACGCGGGGTGTTCCGCTATGCCCGCACGGTCCTACCGGCAGGTGCTCAGAGCCTAGGTCGAGGTCATGAGTGCAGCGGCGTGCACCGCCAGGTGCGTCCCCTCGGCGCAGCCACCGGCAGCAGCTGCCCGCCCGCCGCGGGTATCGACTCGGACGTCCGCAGGCACGTCTGCGCACCAGGCTCTGACAACCCGGCCCCTGGTCAGACAGATGAACCGTCTTTTTCTGGTTGCGTGTTCTGGCCGTCTCCTCCCATGTCCGCGTCTTCTGTCTCTCATACCTCGGCACAACAACGGCAACAGGTTACTCTTGCTGGTTTCTTGGGGGAGGGGGGGGGGGTAAAAACTCCCTCAGCGTTACCGCACTCTCATTGTTTTGTCGGCGCGAATGTTCTGCGCCGCCTTCGGAGCGCAAAAAAGAGGAGGAGGGACCCTTTGAGGACGAAACTCACCCCGCTGCCCCCCCCCCCCCCCCGCTTGTTCTCTTCGGTTACCTTATCAATGGGATGCGAGAAGGAGGGGAGAGGGGAGGAGGCAGGCGTTCCTTCATCAAACAATGTCAGACAATTTCAGAAGAAAAAGATCAAAAGAAAGATTTATCTAAAATGGTCAAGGAAGGGAGGGGAGAATCGAATCTTGAGTTTAAATTTTGGATGTATCATTGTTACGGGTGAGGAACTGAAAGGGTGCGACGCCGAGGCCGGTGTTTGAACCTATCCGCCGCTGCACACGGCGCCTGCGGGGTAGGCAGCCGCGCACCGCGCACGAGCGCGTGTCGTGCGGGCCGGCCTACCTCGGCGTTCGCAGGCGCGTTGAGGGTATTGGCTATGATGAGGCCTCGCACAGGAAGGAGCAGCTTGCCACGCGGCCTGCCACGCCGCCGGTCCAGCAGATGAGGGCCGCCGCAGGCTCACTGAAGCGTGGCGGGCGCAGTTCGCTGGTGGGAACCACCGCGGCGGCGAGCCGAGCAGCGTGGAGGGGCGGGCGGTGCGGGCGGTGCAGCGGGCGGAGCAGAGCATTCCCAGTCATTTGCCGCGAGCAGCGAGCGGCGGCGGCGGAAGTCAGAGGGGACACGACGCTCGTTGTGATGTGATGTGTCCACAAAACGGCGGCGGTGTGGCCGAGGAGGGGCGGCCGGCCGCGGCCGTCTGTGATTGCGATGCCCTTCCGCGGAATGCAGCGGCCGGCGGCGCGGGCGGCCGGTCTCTCGGGTCGGGGCTCGGGTCGGGCCGCCGGCGTCGTCGCCGCCGTGGTCACCGCCGCCGCCGCCACTTTCCTCTCATCTTCCTGTCCGCCTGTCCGCGCGCGCTTCCGGCCGTGCCCCCCCCCCCCCCCCCCCCCCCCGTCGCCTCCCCGCTCTCCAGACGACACTGCGACCGCAAAAATGTAACCGATCCCGAATTACGATCATTATTAAAGTTTTTACCAGATGGTGGCGCCGCGCGCGGCGTGGGCGTGGCGAGGCGTTTAAAAGGCGCGGCGCGGCGCAAGAAGCGGTGCGCGGCTCTCCGCGCCGCGTGCGCTTCTCACGACCGTAAAACAGCGGGCCGTCCGGGCCGCCGCGTCCCTCCGCAAGCAGAGCAATCGTGGAAGCGTTTTTGTTGCTGTTGTTGAGCAGGCCCCCTCATCTGCTGTAAGAGACGCGGGCTCGGCGTCGGCCGCGAGGGGAGCGGACTGCAACCCCTCGATCGACCCCGTCGGTTGTCACGCGTCGCATCGCCGCGTAGGACCGGAGGGGGGCCGGAGGGGACGCGACGCGACGCGGCAGAGAGCCTCGGCGTCCAGGCTCTCTGGGACGAGGCGCCGACAAGCGTCGTTTCGCGGCTCGGCGGCGTGCAACCGTGCCGGCGGCGGTGTGCGCCGGGGGGAAAGGGAACGAAAGGGCGCGCATGGCCATCGGTTCCGGGTCCGGCGCCACGCGGCGGACCGGCGCCCAGTCAGCGAAGGCGGCGGCGGCGGCGGCCTGCACGTTTCGGTTTCAAAACGCGAGCCGGGGCGCACGTCCCGCCGGCAATACTCCACGCTCCACCGCGGCGCGGCGTCGATGTGTTTGGCATGGAAAGCCCAGGCGGCCGCCGCGCGGCGCTCCGGCTCTCCGGCTGCAGCTCTCCGGGCCGTGAAGCGTCCCTACGAGCAGTGCAGCCCGCAGCTGCCGCAGCTGCCGCAGCATGATGCCGCCGCCGCCACCCGCCGATTGTCTCCCCTGCTTTGCATGGGCAGGGTGTCGTGCTGCCGGGGCATTCATGTCTTCTTTCGGCCGTGTCGTGTCTGCCGCTGCCGGCACTGCCGCTCTGGTCCCCGAGCCCCTCCCCCCCCCCCTTCCCTGCAGCACCGCGACGAGCCCGCACTGTTGGCGCGGTGACGGTTCGTGTCCGGTCCGCCGCGGTTCGCTGAGGGTCGCTTGCCGCAGCGGCGGTATGCCCGGATCCGCCCCGTCCGAACACCCCTTTCTCTTCAAGCGATTGCAGATTTTGAAAAAATAATTATGCAAATGCGTTTAAAAAAAAATCTAAACGAACTTTTCAAAGGGTGCACATTGAAAAAAAATTTTTTTTGGTGGGGGGGGGGGGGGCGCAAGCGACCCCTGTTTCCTGGCCTCACTTCTAATTCATTTTATAAATCATTCTCTCCCTCGCTTATCGCCGGTGGGACTCGCTCGGCTCCGACCTGATAGCACAAGCGTCATGGGATTGTCGGACATTTTCAGTCTAGTCACGGGAAGAGGCCGGCCCAAGTCAGCAGCGGTCCGTATGCACCCGTCCACGGAGTGAGGTACTCTGGTACCCCCGGCCGGGGCGGGGCGGCTCCGAGGAGGGAGGGGCCCGCTGATCATCTGGGTCCATGCTCCGCGGCACGGAGTGCATTCTCGTCGCCTCTCTTCGTTTTGCTAATGTTGCTGCACTCCTCCTCCGTCCTCCGTTCGCCGCATCCTCTCTCACCCCGTGTCCGCAGCCCCTCCCCCTCCCCTCCCCCGCCTCCGCGCGTCGTCGCGCCTTGTCCCTTGCTCTCGCATTCCTCCTCACATCGACCTTCGTCGTCCATTTTATTATTCTCGTGCTGTTGTCGTATTTTAATTTTCTTTTTTTCCGATTTCATTTTCTCGAGCATGTCCTGCTATCACGCGCGCCCGGCCTGCACGCCTCCCATTCGCACAGCCGTAACTCGCCGGGCCTCGGCCTGACCCCTGCCGCCCTCCCGGGAGGATGGCTCTCCCGTGGTGTGAACTACACCATGAAACTACAGTTAAAATGTAGTTTCTGTACAGAAGACTACACACACTGGAGGAAAAAGTGCTATTGATAATTGAGACAAACTGAAGTTTTTCCTAAGGTTTCTAGTCCCAAAATTTTCAATAAAATCCAGAAATTAGAAAAATTTTGAAATTATATGGAGTTTCCAAAAAAAAATGGAACTCGAAACCCTACGTTTTCCACGTCAACTACAGTACAACTGCAATAAAACTACAGCGGAACTACAGTTGGCCCACGTCTGACTCCGAATCGGCCTCCGCCTGCCCCGGCCACGACTCCGCACACCTTTCCCCCGGTAATCCCCTCCACCTCCACCCGCGCGCGCCGCGAGCCCGGAGCCGCTCTCATCGCCAGCTGCGCGGCTCTCGTTAGAAGGAGTAACGTTGTCGTGTTTGGGCCACTGCGAGGATTCGAGTGTATCCCCCCCCCCCCCTCCCGCTCCTGGACGCGCCAACACCTCCGCTCCGCGGGGCCGCACAGGGCCCCGGCGGCGCAGTTGTTGGGACCGGCAGGGAGTCCGATTCGGGGCCGCCCCGCTGCAAGGCTGATTCCGAAGGGTCGTCGTCCGCCGACTCCATCGCTCTGTCTCTCTCGCACCCCAAAGTGGGCTGGACGCCCCGCATGAATGCGACAGAGACAGAGAGATACAAGACGTCGCCCTTTCGAACCCAGCCTGCTGATTGGCTGCTGCTGCGTGGGCCTTCGGCCGGCAGGCCCTGGGTGCCCTACGGAGACTTGCACGCGTGGCGGCATGGAGGTGCGTCGCCGGCCCCCGCCACGGCTACCGTTACGGGGCAAACATTTTGGCCAATGTCTGATGGCGGCGCAGCAACGGCTTGGCCACGGCTGCCGTCACCGGACAACCAATTTGGACCGGGGTCCGTGCCGCCGCGCGAGGGCTCCCCGTCGGCAGCCTCGCGGCCTCCTCCTCCGCTACCGGGCGGCACCCGTGCCCCCCACCCCTACCCACACCTGGCCGCATATTATCGCCACAAACTGCAACACAACACGGCACTGCATCGGCACCTCCAGGCCGCGGCGGCAGTGCAGCAGCGCAGATCCGACTGTCGACAAGCCCGTGGCCTCCACCGCCACCGCCAGGCCGGGCCCCGGCCGGGCCGGCCGCAGGGCCGCAGGGCCGCAGGGCTAACAGCCGCTACCCATGCGCGCAGCCTGGCGTGGCGTGAGCTTCGCAAGCCCGATACGGTTTGGGGGGGGGGGGGGGGGCGGCTTGGCCAGTGTCTTTGCCTCGGTCTATACTGGCAGTCAGAGAGCCACGACCGGCCTCGACTATTATCGTCCGAATTTGACAAGAGGTGGTGGCGCTGCCTCGGAACTTCCTCATTACCTCGGAGAACGATAGGTTTGGCCGTGAACCTGGAGAGCCCGAAACCGAAGACAAACCCTCGAGCCGCGCTCGGGATCGCCGCATACCCCTATACGCGCACACACGCACACACACACACAGTCGCACACGCACGCACGCCAGAGGTCTGGGGTCCACCCGGTCCATCAGCCGGTCTTTTAGCCGGCCTCGGCCGGGCCCCGACAAGGGCAGTCGCGCGCGGCATACGCACGGGGCACGCACGGGGCACGCACGGGGCACGCGGCGACAAGCTCGCCACGCTACACGGTGCACTGCGCAGTCGCAGTCGCAGCTGCAGAAAATGCTGCCGCCCGGCAGGACCTGGGACCTGGCGGGGCTGGGCGGGCAGGCGGAGGGACGACTCGAGTCGTCTGTCGATGTGCTCTGGGAGGGAGGAAGAGAGAGGAGGGGAGGGAGAGAGGGAGAGAAGGAGGGAAGGGGTCTGCGCGCGCTGGACCAGCCGGGACCGGCCGGGACGGGACCGGCCGGCCGGTTGCAGCGAGCAGCAAGGTCATTGCCATGAGCTCCTGCCTCCGGCTCGGCTGGCCTGGTCTGGCCCCTTTCCTATTGCAGCAGCTATACAGTACACGGCTTTTGCACTCTCTCTCCCTCTCTCTCCCTCTCCCTCTCTCTCTCTCTCCTCTCTCTCTCTCTCTCTCTCTCTCTCCCTCTCTCTCCCCCTCTCCCCATCTCCCCCTCTCTCTCCCTCTCGCGCTCTCTCTAGGGCTCATGGGGGCCCATCAGTATGTGGAGGACGGAATTCATATATACTAGAGTTTGTGTGTTGTGCCGTGTGTCGGGGGGCAAACAGTGCCCAGAGCACAAAGTCAGCTGGATACTGTCCAGTACGCTGCGGGGGAAGGAGGGAGGGCACTGCACTGTGTGTGTGTGGGGGGGGGGGGGGGGCGGCGTGACAATGGCCGTAAGGTTCATGCTCGTGACCACTGGTCGTGTCCCGCATAGGGAAGGGAGAGAGAGGGAGAGACAGAGGGAGAGAGGGAGAGACAGAGAGAGAGAGAGAGAGAGAGAGACTGGAAAGGTTGCTGCCTGAAAGACTTGCGGGAGACCCAAGTCCTCGTCGCGGATCTGCCCCCACCTCCTCCTCCTCGGCCGCTGCCGCCGCCTCCCTTTTTCAACTCCTTAGGGGCTTTCGCGAGAAGCATTCGGAAGATTTCTTGGAACACTGCAGCAGGCTGGCGCTCAAATTGGCGTAACTCAGTAGGGCCCTTTACCGGCTGCAGGAGGGCCCGTGCGGGGGAGGGGGAGGCGGCGCGGCCCGGCCCGGCCCAGCGGGCCCAGCGGTCTGGCGGCCCCCGTCCGGTCACTCGATCCGTCCTGGATCCATCCCAGCAGCAGTGCCCCGGCACGGCACGTACAGCCTGTTGCTGCCCCAGTCGCAGCTTTCACAGTCGATCGCCAAGGCACTTTGGGTCATTCCGGGGAAACGGGCTGCCACGAGCGGCGCGGCACACCAGCGCCAGCACCGCTTCGGCGGCACCCCTCCGCCGGAGCAGCGACTCCGGGACGGCACGCGGCACGCCACAGCCGCCCTCGGCGATGACGACTAAGCACCGTCCTTAACGGGGGCACGCCGACCCCCCGTCGTGGGCCACGGCGGCCTCCCTCCGGGCGAATGCCCCGCGGAGCTGCTGGAGCCCCCACCGGATACGGGTCGGCCGCGCTTGCTGTTTTCGCACAGGCAGGTCCGCGAAGATCCCCTCCGGGCCTCGGGGCCTCTGGGCCTATCCGGGCCTTGGGGTCCCGGCCCGCGCGCCTCCGGGGTCTTTGTGGAACGCCACAGGAATCCGCCGAGGCTAGCTTCGCGCAGTCCGGCGCGCTGCCTCAGCCCGCCGCAGCCAGGGTCCCCCGGGTCCCCCGGGTCTCACAGGAACAAGCACATTCCGCGTCCCCTGCGGCTCCAGCGTGGGCCGGGTGCCTGGAGCCTGGGCCTGGAGCCTGGGCCTGGAGCCCGGTCCTGGAGCCCGGTCCTGGAGCCCGCGACCGGGAGGGGGGACTGGACGGATTAGCGTGTCATCCCGTCATCGTGGCGCAGCAGGCGCGGCCGGGCCCCGCCACGCCGAGCGATGACATCTCATTTCGATCGGGTCGGGCCTCACCGCCGCGTCACAGCCTGTCAATTCAATAGCGCTAATTATATTTTCCCAACGGGCGCACAGGTTTACGCCTCTGCCCACGGCCGACTGCATCTTGCTCGAAAAAAGTGGACTCCTCCCCCCCCTCTCTCTCTCCTCTCTCTCTCTCTCTCTCTCTCTCCTCCCTCCCCTCTCTCTCTCTCTCTGTCTCTCTCTCTCTCTCTCTCTCTCTCTCTCTCTCTCCCTCTCCCCCTCTCTCTGCCATTTACGCAAATCCCATTAATGACCAGCGTGATCTGGTAGTCCGCGGTCACAACGGGTTCAGGGAGAGGACGACCTTGGAAGAGCAGGGGGAAAAATTACGCTTCCCGAACAAAAAGTTCAAGGGTCGCAAGAACAATGCCAACGCAAAGTTCTTCCCCAGAGTCATTGGCCACAACTCCGCCTACCACCCAGGCCGCCGCCGCGGAGCCGCAGAGCCTCAGAGCCGCAGAGCCGCGGAGCGCAGCCAGAGGGCAGCCAGGGCACAGCCCCGCGAACCAAGATGCAGCTAGCTTGGGCTCGGTTCTCAAACGGAACCAAAACGTCGCCCCTCCCTCCTCTTTCTTTTACTACTTCTTGTTTCCCTCCTCTTCTGGAAAAGATGACTTTTATTGGTTCATTTCCTCCGGAGCGGCGGGGCGGCGAGGTGCGGGCGTCGTCGTGACTGGCAAACGGCCGGACAATGTTGTTTAATGGGCAATTTGCCCGCGGCTCGCAGATGTGTCATTGCGCAGCGGGCGGGCGAAGGGAGGGGGAATTGGGGAGGGTGGAGGGGGGCGGGGGAGGTGGCACCGCAGCTGTTGTCGCTCTAATGAAAACCGAAAGCAGGGATGCCACGAGTCATAGAACGCACGAACCCGTGTAGTTGCGCGTGCGCGTCTGGTTCTAATGCGGGGTCAAAGTTCAACCCCATGTTAATTTTTTTAAAATAATTTTGCAGTAACATTTTTATTGCTGAAATTTAAACAAGGAATTTTCCTCACAACAAAAACCGTTCGGCGCGGTTCGTCCGTGGATGTTTTGCCGCCACCGTGGCGCTTTTTTTATTCCTCCCCCTGGGTGAACCATGGTTACAATACTCTATGATTGTTGCCTTCGCTTCCCAGCAGTTCTGTCTGCAGGCTGCGGCCTCGTAGAGGAGACTAGGGGGGGAAGCTACAGAACTCTTGGGGTTCAGAGTTCTGTTTTCCCCCCTCGGAATCTGGCACGTGCGGACACGCCACTACTCGAGCGGCCACCAGGTCTATCTTGTAGAGTGCAGCGGCTTCGGTCGTGTACGCAGGGAACCTATATCCCCCAAATCTTCGCGGGGGCGGATCTCCCATGTCAGTACCCATTGAGGTCCGAACCGTTCTGCGGTTGAGGAGACTACAGTATGATGGAGTTCTCCAAAGGCCGTGGTTGGGCGGAGGGGGCCTCGTGTGAAGCACGGGCTAGGGGTCGCCGGGGGGTCCGTCCGCGGGCTCTCGTGCTGTGCCCCGGGGCCAACTAGCAGCCGGAAGCGCCGGTTCCCGTAAGATCGCCGAAGCAGCAGGCAAGGGTTCTGGCGGAAGCCGGGGCGATATAGGTTTAGTCCCTCCGGGCCAAAGTCCCATAAGGCGCCGTTTTAGAGCAAGATATGTACAAAATTGAAAAAAAAATGTGGCGTTTTATAGCTGTCCCCGTGCGTGCTTGAGATACTCGCATATGAACGTGAAGAACCACTTTTCGGGACCCCCAAGGGCCAATCAGCAGTATACTGGCGCTGGATTTTTTTTCTGGTGGAAGGTTGTGAATAGGATATAAGAGGCCAGAAACAGGACCGCGGCTGCACAGCGGCGGCCTGCATTTCCAGCCTCGCAGCTCCGCGCCGCCGCGCCGCCGCCGGCGTGTAGCCATTACACACGTGTCAAACGGACATGCCATAATAATGGAACGCAAAACCTAACAGGACTTTACAGCAACGATCTTGTACGCTGTAAATTATTTATCACCCTCATCGTCCTGCAACCAACGCCAGTATCGTGTGAGCGGCTCGGGCTGCGGCTGCACATACTCGCTTTGCACACACACACACACACACACACACACACACACACGCTGCACTCTCCTGGCCCGGCAGCAGTCCGGACACGACACTGGGGGAGGAGAGGGGGCGGGGAGTGGCGACTCCTCCCAAACAGATGGCCCGGCTCCCCCTCCCCCCCCCCCTCCCAATTCACCGGCTTCAGCTCCCGGCCGAGAGGAGGAGAGGGGAGGGGTCGCCTTCTGGGCGAAAACGGGTTCGCGATTAAAAGCGGTAATGAGATGCCCCCAGCTCCCCGCGGGCGCCCGGCGGCGGGTAGGCAGCTCGGGCCGCGACGCGCTCGCGTGCGGCGCGGGCTGCCTACCCTGCCGCCCGTAGGCGCTCGGCCTCGGCGCTCGAACGGTACGGAACGACCTCGGTCAGAGTGCAGCGCCGCGCGCCGCGCCAACCTTATTTTATCTTATTTCTTACCGCCGTCATTACTGAATGACGGACCGGCCGGCCGGCAGGACCTTGAACCCTTGAGTCCACGCGCCAGTCATGGTCAGGGCCATTACGCGGTCGCAAAGGGAACGCAGGATTTTTGTTATTTCGCAGCAAACGATGTTTTCGACAACGACACCGCCTTTCTCCTGCGGGCCGGGGCAGGGGCAAGGCCGGGGCCGAGGGGGGGGGGGGCTGATCTCGCCCGTGGTTCCCTCTGGGCTGCGGCCCGGCGCCCCCCACTTATCGGGCTTCAACATATCACACTCACACACAGGTAACTAGGAGATCCACCGCAGGGCCTCCCCTGCTGCTCACCCGTGGAGACGTCCTTCCCCTTTGCCCCTCGGCGGCCCCAGCGGCCCGGTCCCGGCCCGGTCCCGACCTGGTCCCGGTCGGCCTGATGATGGCTCCATCTCGTCATAGCAGCCCCCATTGTGGTCTTGTTGGCTCAACACCTCGGGGACGAGCGGAGCGGGGAGAGCAGAGGCGCACACTTTCTACTCTCGTCACACAGAGTGCAGGCGGGCGGGCGGCGGGAGGCCGTGGGCTGGCGGGGCCTGCACTTGACGCGCTCTCACGTGCGGACACGCACGCACACGCACACACAGACATGCACACACATACGAACAGAGAGACTTGTCCCGCGGCCTTGGGCTAGAGGTCGGCTGGGCGGTGAGTGCACCCATAAGCGCGATGGCCGCGAAGCGCAAGGCACCGCGGCCAGTCTGAAGGGTCGCGCTTCGTCACTCTGTCTCTCTCGCGCCAACAAAGGGCCGCCCCGCCCCGTAAAGTGCGACAGAGACAGGGCGAGGATAGACGCACCTTTTCGGAATCATCAGCCTGCCGCGGTGGCAGCAGCAGCGGGCCTGGCGGCCTGGCCTGCGCTCACAGTTTGACAGTCGTTGGCGCAGCCGCAGCCGCTGTGCCCGCACGAGCCTCTCGCTGCGAGCGCATCAGGGGCTCCACTTCCCCGATCACAATGAAGTAACTCACGCGCCTCTTGACAGCTGCGGTGGGACGCCGTAATAACCACTCCCCTCCTCCTCCACCTCCTCCATCTCTTTTCTCTCTTCACCGGCGCGCTGCTCCTCTCCCGTCGTTCCCTCATCATCGGCGAGTGTCAGAAACGTAAACACGGAGCCTGCCCATACCACGTGTACTAATGCGCACGTGCGCGTGTGTGTGTGTTCTCTTGTTGCAGCCGGAAGAATTCCCTCGTCCTGCGCACTCAGCTGTCCGTCCGGGTGCACACCATCAAAGGTAAAGTTCTAAAATAAAATTAAACTGTGTAAAAGTGAAAACTCTAAAACTGTTTTGAAAAAATACCAAAAAATCAGGTAAAGTTCTAAAATAAAATTAAACTGTGTAAAAGTGAAAACTCTAAAACTGTTTTGAAAAAATACCAAAAAATCAGGACATTTAAAATTTTCAGGAAAAAATCAAAGGATTCAAAAATATACTCTAATTGTTCCACTTTACATCTCTGAAAATTCCGGCTTGAACGCCCCCGTCCCCATTAACGTCCCCCGTAATCTGGTGTTGCAGAGAAGCTGGTTACCTCCGAGGGACGTGAGCTGCGGCGCGCCCTCTTTTCGCTCAAGCAGATATTCCAGGTGAGGTGGCGGCGAGCACGGCGCAGCGGCGCGCGCGGCTGCCCGCGGTACACGGCCCTGTACCGTACGGCGGCGCGGCGGCGAGCGCCCGTATGACACGACCCCGCGCGCTGTGCGCTGTTCCAGGAGGACAAGGACCTGGTGCACGAGTTTGTCCAGAATGAGGGGCTGTCGTGCCTCGTCCAGGCCGGCTCCACGGCGGACCAGAAGTACCAGAATTACATTCTTCGAGGTGGGTCCACTAGCCACTTGCCGGCACCAGTCTCTCTCTCTCTCTCTCTCTCTCTCTCTCTCTCTCTCTCTCTCTCTCTCTCTCTCTCTCTCTCTCTCTGTCCGCACCTCCCCGGCGGCAGCAGCCCTCAGCAGCCGCCGCGCAGTGGCAGGCAGGCCTGTAGGCGGGCCGCGCGATGAACTCTCTCAATGGAGTGGAGTGGAACGTTTTCATGCCCCTAAGACCTCATTATATATCCCCCGCGGCCCCGCGCGGTCCCGCGTCCCCCCTCCTCCCGGCGGTGCTCCGGTACACTGCCAGGCCGTGCCCCCCCCCCCCCCCCCCCCGGGTACGGTGACTCTGACTCTCGTGCGACAGCCCTGGGCCAGGTGATGCTGTACGTGGACGGCATGAACGGCGTCATGGAGCACCCCGCCACGCTACAGTGGCTCTACTCGCTCATCGCCAGCCGCTTCCGCCTGGTGGTCAAGACGGCCCTCAAGCTGCTGCTCGTCTTCATCGAGTACACGGACGCCAACAGCCTGCTGCTCATCCGCGCCGTGCACGCCGTCGACTCGGCGGACGGTGAGTGTCGCACGCGCGAGGACACGCGAGGTCCCCGATGACCCCCTGACGGCCCCGCTCCTCCACACCCGCAGGGCTGACGCCGTGGTCCCGCGTCCTCCGGCTGCTCATGGACTACGACGCGGCCGACACGGAGCTGCTCATCTACGCCATGACGCTGCTCAACAAGACGCTGGCGGGCGTGCCTGACCAGGACACGTACTACGACCAGGTGGACCTGCTCGAGGAGCAGGGCATCGAGAACGTCATCTCCAGGTACGGCCAATAAAAAGGTAGACAATACACCTTCCCCTCCTAAATCTCTGAAGTGCCGCACCGCTGCGCCCCGGCCGGCCGGGCTCTTTCTGTAGTCACGACCCGGACAAGCCTGCCAACCCTATGCACATCGCATTATGCGACCATAACTAACAACAACACGTTGCGCCAGTGCCGCGCTCGCCGCGTGCTGGCGTTGGCAGCACTGGTAGCGGCCTGCAGTGGGGCCTGCGGGCAACAGGAGTGGGGCGCCCGGGGCTGCCGGGGCACTCGGGCAGCACCCGGGGCACCACCCCGACGCCGCCTCCATTCTCCGGAGATCGATCGATTTCGATGTCGGTGCCGCGAGAACGGCGCACCCACGCTGTGCACCCCTTAGAAACACCACATTCTTATAATAAACCTACAAGTTTCTCATAGAATCTTCTAAGTTGGCCTATAAATGTATAACGCGCCTATAAGCCGTTTACAATTCCACCGAAAGCCCATAATCGCTGTGTCGATGCCGCTGACTCTGTCTCTCCGTTTTCCCCCCGGCAGGTACATGTCGCGGCAGGGCACGGACCTGGACCTCCTGAGGCAGCTGCAGATCTACGAGGCCGTGCTCCAGTTCGAAGACGGCCTGGACCGCGGCCTCGGCCTGCCGGGCCTGCCAGGCCTGCCGCACTCCCTCCGACAGCTGGACGACAACCTCAGGTCCATATGTTTTTAATTAAAAACGAGACATCAGGGAAGGGATGAAGATTACATTTTGGCATTGGCATGTGCCTGCGTTGTCACGCTCCCGCTTCCCTATGAGGCCGAAGGCAGACGCTGACCTCCCCCTCTCCCGCTCCGCAGGAAAACGCTTCGGAACCGCAAGTCGATGACGTCCGACCTGGGCATGGGCGTGGACCGGCGCCGCTCCCGCCGCCACTCGACGGGCACCGTGCCGCCGCACCTCCGCCTGCAGGGCTCCGGCGGCGCGCCCGGCGCGGCCGCGGCCGGCAACGGCGGCAACGGCCGCGCCGGCCGCGAGGACGGCGAGGACTCGAGCAGCTCGCAGTCGTCGCAGGCCCTGGAAGCCATGCAACTCAACGGCAACTACAAGGAGACAGGAGGTGAGCGGCGCGGCCACCACCGCGGCAGAACTAAAACGCAACCAAAACCTGCCGGTTTCCAGAGTTACATTTTTTGCCGAGTGAGTTTCGCTAATCGCTTTACGGAACGCCTGGGAGGTAGGCCGGCCGCTGTGTGACGATGCACACGTGCGGTGCGGGATTGCCTACCCTCCCTTCGGCAGGCGTTAGTCCGCTTACCTAACTCGCCGCATGCCAGTGCCGCTAGTGTTGTCACTGCTTCTGCTGCCCGCCACCAGGGGGCGTCCACGACGTCGGGGTGACGCCGGCGCTGAGGCGGCGCCGGGAGCGCGCTGAGCGCCAGCGGTGCTTCCAGCGCGAGCAGGCCGAGTTCGGCGCCGGCGGCAGGCCCATCCAGGGCGCCAACTCGGACCCGGGCCCCGTGACGCCGCCCCTGCTGCCGCCGCCGCCGCCGCCCGCCTCGCCGACACCGCCGCCGCCTCCCCCGCCGCCTATGCCCCCGCCGCCGCCCACCCTGCTGCTGCCGCAGCTGCCGCAGCACATCACCGTCCCGGACGAGGGTAACAGCCTAGGCTCCGCGCGTGTTGCTCACTAACCGTAACTAACCTAACAGGAGCGTTTTGTGTCGGAGGGTTGACCGGTCGGGTCTCTCACTCACTAAATATATGTGCACGATTAATATCTGAAAAAAAAACCCAGAGAACTTGTCTAAAACAAAAAATTAAAATATATAAAAGAGGTTTTCATTAGTCCCAATATGTTCAATGAAGTTTTTAAAGACATTGTCTGGATATTTTCTAAAAGTTTCTCAGCTTTGTTTTGAAAAAATGTACATAAAGAAAGGGTCAGTCAAGGTCGAACATGGATGTCCAGCACGGTAATCACGAGTGAGGCCCCGTCAATCGTCACCGTCTTGTGCAGGCCTGACGCCGGGGCTCGCGCAGCGCCTCGCCAACGGCACCTCGGGCGTGCTGTGCGCCGGGCCGCCCGCCGGGCCCGGCATGCCCGGGCCGGACTCGAACCTGCTTCGCGCCGCGGACCGCACCCCGCTGCTGAACGCGGTGAACCGCATGGACTCCCGCCACGACAACTCGTGGGCGTTCGCCGCGCCGCCGTCCGCCGACGACACCAACGGCCAGGGTCCCGACGACCTGCCGGCGCGCCGGGAGAACACCGTCAAGGACCTGACGCAGAAGCTGGCCAGCCAGAACATCCTGCAGAGTCCGGTACGGAGAATAAGACGCATGCCGCTGCCCGCTGCCCCCGTCAGGCAAACCTATGACGCATACTTATACCGCAGGTCGACGAGAACAAGTCGTTCATCAACGACATGTCGGGCATGGCGGGCATCATCTCCAAGGCCAAGGAGGGTCTGGCCAAGTCCAAGTCAAAGCAGGACGTCACCCCGGGCGCGCCGCCCCCGCCGCCCGCCGCCCCCGCGCCCAAGATCAAGTCGGAGACGGAGCTGCACTGGGAGGAGCTCGTGTCTAACCTGAGCCGAACCCTGGAGCTGTGCGACCTGGACTTCACCGATCTCCACAGCGACGTAAGTGTGCAGAGGAGCCGGCAGCAGGGTGCCGAGCGGCGCGTGGTCTCACCGGGGTCTGCCCTCCAGGACGAGCAGGACGTCCTCTACCACGCGGGGGCGTCCAACGGCGTCCCTCTGCCGCCGCCGCCTCCCGTCCCCAGCGCCCCCGGGGGCGGTGACGCGCCACCGCCGCCGCCCCCGAGCAACGGGAGGGTGTCCACTCCCAACGGCACGTGCCCGCCAATCATGGGGCCGCCCCTGTTCGGCGTCAGCCTGCAGATGAGGGGCCGTCTTTGCTCCACCACCGTGGACGGCGGTGCCAACGTGCCGCCGCCGCCGCCACCCCCGCCGAAGAAGAGCAAGAAGACGGTGAAGCTGTTCTGGAAGGAGGTGCGTAACGAGGGTCGGCGCTGCGCCGCGGACTGTGCCACCGCCGCTGCCAGGTGGAATTAAGATAAGGCGAGGGCTACGATCGTATGCGACTGCCATTAGCACCCCGCCTCCTCCCCTCCCCTCAGGTGCGGGACGACCCCACGGCCCAGGCCAGGACGCACTGCGCGCCCATGATCTGGGACGAGCTGCGGCCCGTGGACGTGGACACCCAGAAGCTGGAGCACCTGTTCGAGTCCCGCGCCAAGGACCTCATCTCCAAGGTACGGCGGCGCCCGCACTTCGGCGCGGCGCGCACGGCGGCAGGCCTCGTATGGCCGCCCCACTCTCACCACTCCACCCACTTTGCACTTTGCACCCGTCGGTGGTTCCGTGGAGCCGTCCAATCACTAAAACACCACTAAAACCAGACGCACTGTATGCCACGCCGCATAACGCATGCCGGAGGTTGGGACTCACTGACACAGAGCCACATGGTCGCTGCACTTGGCGCTGCACTTGGCGCTGAACTTGGTCACGGCGGTAATGCTTCCTGGACCTGCGTCCACCACACTCACTCCTCACGCTTTTCGTCGTCACTTTGCATCATCTCGTGTTTCTTAAATACATATTTGTATTTAAGCTCTAGATCTCACCAATCTCTCATGTCTATTTAAGTTCTTTTAGAAATTTTTTGTAGTTTCCTTATACATGCTACAACTCAAAACTATAATTGCTGATAAATTACACAAAACATGCTACGATTCATTCTCTACTATTGTATTATATTTTGCGCTTTCTCTCATCAGCTGTTTTTTTCTTTTTGCAATTGTATATACCATGGGGCTGCTTCATTAATGGGTGATTTTTGTGCTGTCTCGAAAGCTCGCCTGCGGTCAGATATAATTCCATCTTTTACTGGTCCCCCCCCCCCCTCCTCTCTCTCTCACTCTCTCTCTCTCTCTCACTTTATATTTTTATAACATTTATCATTTCCCCCTGGTCGAGTGCTGCGAAAATTTAAATGGTGACCGCGGGCTAGTTTTGGAACGCATTGCTGGCGGTGGTGTTGGTAGTGATGATAATGCTTGGTGTTAATGGCTGTATGTTTTCTCTCCCTTCACCCGGCGCGGTGTGTTGATGGTGGTGGTGTTGGTGTACCTGCCACAACTCGCAGGAGGTGAGTGCCCCCCCCCCCCTCTCTCTCTCTCTCTTTCTCTTTCACCGCAGTCCTCGCGTTTCAACAAACTTTTGAAAACTCAAAAAAAGGACGAGTGTCTTATTGTATAGGTTACCACTCTTTCCCCCACTCCGTAAGGCAGTCGCACTTGAGAGGCGCGCTCGCTAATCTCCGGTTCTGGCTGTGTTCTTCTAGAAACAACAAGAACTGAACAAAAACAAGGAGATCATTGTCCTGGACCACAAGCGCTCCAACGCCATCAACATTGGCATGACCAAGCTACCCCCGCCGCGCTCCATCAAAACGGCCATCCTCAAGATGGACGCGACCGTCATGAACCGGGAGGGCATAGAGGTGGGTCGTCCTGGCGTCGTCGTGGGCACGCCGTGTCCTCCTTGATCCCCTGTCATGCTCACGGGCCTTGTTGTCGCCGCAGAAACTGCTGACGATGCTGCCGACGGAGGACGAGCGGGCGCGCATCCAGGAGGCGCAGGCCGCCGCCCCGGACACGCCGCTGGGCTCGGCGGAGCAGTTCCTGCTCACGCTCGCCTCCATCTCCGAGCTGCCGGCCAGGCTCAAGCTGTGGGCCTTCAAGCTCGACTACGAGAACCTGGAGAAGGTGCGGCGCCGGCCTCGAGTCTTTGATCACTCTGGACAAACGCACTTTATTTTTATTGTTTTGGCTCACACTGTGGTACATCTCCAGGAGATCGCGGAGCCCCTGATGGACCTGAAGCAGGGCATGGAGACGCTACGCGCCAACAACACATTCCGCTGCATCCTGCAGACACTGCTGTCCATCGGCATCTTCCTCAACGGCAGCCACGTCAAGGGCTTCCAGATCGAGTACCTGGCCAAGGTGCCCGAAGTCAAGGACACGGTGCACAAGCACTCGCTGCTGCACCACCTCTGCCACATGGTCATGGACAAGTTCCCGGACTCGTCAGATCTCTACAGTGAGGTTGGTACCGGATTGCCCGGCCCGATCCGTAATGGGAATGTCTATTTAGGCGTAACTTCTCGAATCGAACCAAATTTAAAGGGGTAATAACGTGACGGTAGTCCGCGGGACCTCGCTCACCTTGGAGGCTGGTCCCGCGGTCTACCGTCACAAGCAGCCCTTAACTAGTAATTAGATTTAAAAAACTACTTTAAAAAAAAAATTAAAATATTTTTTCTGTCGAAACTTGAAAATGTCTACGTTTCTCGACGTTTCATGACCTCAGAAAACTTTTCAGTCAAACTCATTTTTTTCCCTTTTTTACGTCCAGGAGAGGGGGGAGAGGGGTAAAATTGAACGAAACGTGTGAAGTCATTTGTGGACGTCCCCTGACGGTGCTGCTGCTCTGCTTCTCTCCCCCACAGATCGGCGCCGTCACGAGGGCGTCCAAGGTGGACTTTGACGAGCTGGCCGCGAACATCGTCCGCATGGAGACCGAGTGCAAGGCCTCCTGGGACCGACTGAAACTCGTGGCCAAGCACGACGGCTCCACGATGGTCAAAGTCAAGTGAGTCCTCGCGCTGCGCCGCCCGTCGGGGAGCTCCCCGCCCGTCATGGCTCTGATGGACGATTCTCTGCCCAGGATGTCCGACTTCCTGGCGGACTGCGCGGAGCGCATCATCGTGCTGAGCGTGGTGCACCGGCGCGTCATGAACCGCTACCACCGCTTCCTGCTGTGGCTGGGCGTGCCGCTGGGCCGGCTGCCGGACACCAAGCCCAGCGAGTTCTGCCGCGTCGTCTCCGAGTTCGCCCTCGAGTACCGCACCACCCGGGAGCGGGTGCTGCAGCAGCTGCAGAAGAAGGCCAACCACCGCGAGCGGAACAAGACCCGCGGGAAGATGATCACCGAGGTCTGTTCCGCCTCTCTATCTCTGTCTCTCTCTGCCTCTGTGCTTCTGTCGCCCCTCACGCCGCCCCGTTCCCCGGCTCCCCTAGGTGGGCAAGTTCCAGAGCAAGGAGGTGCGCGCGGATGCCGAGCTGCGCCAGCTGCTGGGCAGCGACATCTCCGACGTGGAGAGCATCCACGGCACCGTGCCCTGGGGCCGGCGCCAGCGCAAGGACGTCGGTGAGTGCGCCGCCGGCGCCGCTGACACCGCGGGCTCCTTGGGCCGCACGGACACTGACTCACTCGCTGCTGCTCCCAGGCCGCTCCGTGCTCAGCCCGCTGCTCAGGGACGACGCCGGCAACGGCGACAACCTGACGGACGGCGACGACGAGATCCTGGAGAGCCTCGTCAAGACGGCCACCAAGATGCCGTCGACGCGCACGGTGCCGCGCGAGCGCAAGAGGACGCGCCACGCCGACCGCAAGTCCCGTGAGTACCCCGCGCGGCCCCAGCGGAGCGGCCTGGGCCTGGGCCTAGCGGAGCGGGCGCGAGCGGGCCCGGAGCCCCTGCCGGTAGGGAGCCCATCGCCACCCCGCGACCCGGTGGCGGCGGGGCTGGCCTACCCGGAAGGGGCTCCCGCGGTGTTCCGCTCCGCTGTGCTGGCTCCGCTGCCGCGAGCGCCGTTCCCTGCTCGGCTCCGGTGGTGGCGGTGGTGGTGGTGGTGGTGGTGGTGGTGGTGGTGGTGGTGGTGGTGGTGGTTGTGGAACTGTCTTTCTAAGCGCGCTCTGCGTTCTCATGTCTCTTGCCCCGCTAGTGAAGCGATCGCGCACACGGGAGAACGCTTCCATTGCGGGCAACATTAGCGAGTCCCCGTGACCTCGAGACCTCGGTAAAGTGGAGACCCTCTGTGTGCACCGCGATAACCCCAGTGTACGTGTGTGTGTGTGTGTGTGGCATGTGCAATGCGGCTCACCCCTCTAACGCGACGCGTCTGGCATGCTATCCGTAGATGACAACTGTGTGGCAACTAACGTTATATTCTATCGCCGAAGGTGCAAGAGCTTAGCCGCTGTCTGTGGCCACCGTGCTATCGCCCGGCAGGAGAGCTATCGGGGCGCTATCCTGCTCGTTGTCGGGCCTGCGAGTTTCAGCTCGAGGAGAAAAAAATACGCAGTGTTGTTGCCGTCCCGTTTGTAATGACAATGTTGTCTGTACTTTGTACCCGCAGTTCGCCGCACCCTCAAGAACGGGCTGTCAGATGAGGACCGCAAGCACCTGGCCGCCTACATCAAGGGCTACTAGCAGCTCGAGAAGAGCCGACTGTTTTGTTGAAATTGTTATTACTATTGTTGTTGTTGTTTTCCCTCCCAAAACTGTACATTAATTCAATTAATTATTACTCTTTAATAAAAAGAGAGGAAATAAAAAGCGCGCGCTGTCGGAGCGCGCGAGCGGCATGCTAAGTCAGGGGAGCGGGAGCGGGGCGCTGGACACTTGGCGCCCAGCTTGTGCTGCAGTGGAGCAGTCTGTGATAGTGCCGCTAGCTGCGCTGGCTGTGTCACGATGCCGATGCCGTGTCGGTCCGACTTCGCGGCCGCCCTACGCACCGACTGACACCGAATCGCCTCCAGTTTAATTTGAAATATTATAATATTATACATTATAATAAAATAAAGTCGGGCGGTCGTCCACACGCCCGCGTTCTTAGTGCACGAGTAGGGTGACACAGTACAACGGGGTTAGAGAGGAGAGGCAGATGTGTTGTTCGTCAATACTCTAGAACGACTCGTTCCTATTAGAAATCAATTCAGTCACCTTTCGTAGTTTTAGTAAAATAATTTTATTGCACGTGGATCCTCTCCCCTCTTACATGCCTTGCAAATGTGATATTGAGAATGTAAAATAATGCTAAAGTGTTGCTAGTCTTTTTTTTACAAATGAATACTGTGTATTTTTACGCTTTTGTTGAAATTACAGAGCTTGATTCAGATCCTATGAATAATTTGTAAGGGCACAATAAACGTTATGTGAGCAGAAATGAATGTCCTTCCTCCTAAATGACCTTCACTCGACTGGGAAGACGTATCCCTCATAGATAAAGGGCTAAAGAGAACGAGACACAACCGAAAAACATGTGTGTTACCGTAAATACACGACCCCGTGTCGCGATTGATCCCGTGCCCTCCATACAACCGAACCCGTCTGCCGAAACATTTTACCGCGAGCCGACCGGACTTCCTGCATAGTCCCGCCCCCCAGTAAAGCACCATTCAGTCTGGGGACGTCGTTCTGGCGTCGGAGGGAGCACCCCGCGCGACCGTCGCGTGACTGGTGACAAGCAGCGCCATCTCTCGGGACTCTGCAGTACTACACCCCACCCTGCCCCTCCCCCAGCGCCTGTAAGTATGCTCTGCCAGGCCCGCACTACAGCGGAGTAATGAGGGTCCGGCAGAGCATTCTTACAGGCGCTGAGGGAGGGCAGGGTGGGGTGTAGTACTGCAGAGTCCCGAGAGATGACGCTGCTGGTCACCAGCGGCTTCTAGGGGTGCTCCCTCCGACGCCAGAAGGACGTCCCCAGACTGACATTCGTCAGGGTGGCCATTAATCCGCGAGGCGGCGCTCGGGACGTTGCCCAGACACGCTTGAGTAATGGGCTGGCGGAGTATGCCAAATTTACCCGCGGTCTTTGACCGCCCAGAGGGCTTTTCGAGCCCCGGTGTGGGACGATAATCTTACTCCCGCGATGATTGTACTGGGGGGTAACATTATCGCACGATAATCATACTCCCCCAGCCGGTCCACCACTGGGGAGTAGTATTATCGCACGATAATACTACTCCCCCAGCACGCCGACCACTAGGGCCTACAGTCCGGGGATGGGTGCCGAGTGACGCGGTAGAGTCACCGGCCGCGGAGACGCAGGCAGGGAATCTAGCCCATTTTGCCTTATGCGCAAATGTTTGCGACGCCCCGGTTTTCAGGTCTCAAAAGTAGGAAAAAAAAAGTGCGGCTCAAAATCGCGTAAATACAGTGTTATTTATTTTATAATTATTGATGACTTCAGTGTTCATTGGTATTAGAGAAGCATAGAAGAAGTTTAGAGGGTTCTCATATGGTTGTAGCTTTAAAATACAAATGAATAAAACATCTCATTTAAAATTAGCTTTGACATTTTAAATCACTTTTTATAATTTTTAATTTATAAAAATGTATCATATTGTATATTATAATTTCTCACATGTCTCAAAAGTCTTCAACACTATCATTCCACTTGTTCATTTTTAATTTTTATATGTATTTTGGATTTGATATTTGTAAGATGAAAAGTACAGTACTACCCTCTGGGGTACATAGTCATATATAAACAGCTGGTGTTCAAATCCAGCTGCCTAGTCAACTTGAACGAATGGCATGACCCCCCATGCCTCCCAGTAGGGAAGTCTCCTCGGCCGCCGCCGGCCTAGGCCGGCCTAGGCTGCCTAGTCCCTGCCGGCACTGCACATGTTACAGGAGACCCGGACGTGGGGGGGCAGCACGCTGCGGACGGCCGCCACCTGCCGGCTGCACTCCTCGTCCATGTGGTTGTCCTTGGCGGTGCGGTGCAGGTGCAGGTTGGCCAGCATGGGCGACTTGTTCGCCACCTTGCTGATCGACAGGTGCACGTCCACGCTCTCGTGCAGCCTGACGCGCAGCACCACGTTGCTCACGGAGGCGGCGTACGACTCCCACAGGCCCAGCTGCACCTTGAAGGGCAGCGTCATGTAGAGCGAGCGGAGCACGCAGGACTGCTGCGGGGGCAGCCGCGGCAGGTGGCCCACGCAGCCCACCACCTTCAGGTTAGTCAGCCCGCGGAGCAAGCCCAGCAGCGGGATGTGCTCTGGCTTCACCTAAACACAACCAACGAACACGGTCACCACACAATACTGAATCCCACTAGACAAGTGCGTGGAAAACATTTCTCACAAAGACAACTTATTTTTTAATCACCTGTTTGATTTCGAGGTCTTTGAGGTACGCTGAGTGCTTCATGATGAGCTTTGTGGAGAAGGTGGGGTCTTCGTCACATTTAAGGCCCATGATGTGAGTCACCTGTATGGGAGAAGTCCTAATTAATCGCACATCACAAACAATGCGAAACCAAGTTTCCAAAATAGAACAAAAAATGCGTTTGTACCGGAATTGAGGACCGGAGCAGAGCAGCCTTCTCCGGCCCCTTCTGGCCGGAGGGAGCCTCGCCGATGCCATTCATCCTTAGGTCCAGCACGCCGTCCTTCACCATCTGCGGACAGAACGGGTTCACACCAAGGGGTCCTTCAGTCCCAAGATTATAAACAAATTAGTTTTTTAAAATGATTTTTCAAAAAAGTTTTTCACTGTTCCTGACGGCCCGCTCTCACCTCGCTGGCGCAGTCCCCGGCACTCGCCTTGAAGTCACCCTGCCCCAGCAAACCCGGCCCGCCGCCCGCCTGGGCGCACTTCTGCACACCAGGCCGTTTCCCGGTCCCTGCGTGCGGGGTCGGGGTGTGGGGCTTGCCCATTTTCTGCACGAACGCACACAAATTCGTATTAGGACACCTCCATTTTCACCTACTCGGCGAAATGAGCACGGTTCCAAACGCACCCGAACGTTCTGCTGAAGGTGGCCGTGCTTGTGGAGCAAGTAGAAGAAGACCCTGGCCGCGACGAGCACCTCTCGCCGCTGAGCCTCATCGGCGATGGCCTCCAGGTTGACGGAGGACACCCACGGCCCCGCCGCCGCGCCCGCCGCCGCGCCCGCCGCCGCGTCCGCGCCCTCGCCCTGCGCGCCCTGCAGCTTGAGGTTGAGCACGCCCTTGTCCAGCCCCAGCAGCTGCAGACCCCGCTCCAGACCCGCCTGCTGCAGGGACAAGTCCGACGCGGCCCGGATGGCCTCGGCGTCCTGTGCTGCAAAGCGCAGAGCAGGCGACACGTCAGCGCGGGGGCGCGGGGGGGGGGGGGGGGGGCACAGAACTGCTGAGGTGGTTGTTGCTGGTCGTACCCAGGGAGCCGCTGACGGGGGCGCCGAGCTGCAGAGCCAGCTCGGCCGCCTTCTGCTGCTGGAACCGGATGTCCATCCCGACGCCGTTGGCGACTTCGCCGAAGTCCAGCACCTTCAGCAGCGCCTCATCCAACAGGTTCGCGTAGTCTCCCACCATCTTCCGCGCGAGCTCGGTCTGCGGCAGAGTGTCCGTAAAAGAGACGCAGGGAGGCGGGGGAGCGACGTTCTTTGACAGGATCGGCGGAAGGACATCGCACCTGTTGCGTGCGGTGGGCGACGAGGTCCTTCAGCGAGTGGTTGTTCCTGGGGCAGGTGGTCTTTGCCTCGTCGCCGCAAGTTGTACAGAAGAACTGGCTGAAAGTTACAAGCACGACTCACATATCGCGCGTGTGGTGTACCGTCCCAGCGGTGGTGCAGAAAAGGCCGCCCCTGGTTACCCGCACCAGACTGTTTGGGATAATAATGCCCCTGCCCAACTGCCGACGTAGCACCGCCTACTATGCCATGACGCTGGCCTAGACGCTAGCGAGGCCGACCCAGACATTCGATACCAAAAATTAATCGCGCTTTCGCGAGGGGAGTACCCGACGGCCAGCTCCACCTACTTCTTTGGAGTGCTGCTGGCTTCGCTGAGGATGGTAAAATTGGTTTCCAGCTCTTCCGGCTGCCTGACAATCAGCTGCAACAGGGTAGATAAGCGAGTGTTTAGTACAACCGGGAGAAGGTTTTCCACGGGACCAGAGACCGGCCGCGTACATACCCTGACGCACACAGGGCACTTCAGCAGCCCCGAGGACTTCTTATGCTCCTTCAGGCACGACAGGCAGTACACATGACCGCAGCCCGTGTTCTTCGGGATCCTCACTTCAGAATCGTACCGCTCGAAACAGAGTGTGCACTCGGTGATGGACATGGTGGTGACGAACTCGGATCGGAACGGGCGGAACGCGCCAGACGTCGGCTTCTTGACAGCTCGGACCGCAGTGGCTCACAGTGATAGTGAGCAGCACTTGTTTTAATGGCCGCCGGCAGCGCCTGTGGTGGCCAGGGTTTCCAACGCGGCGCGGCGCGCTCGTTCGTGCTCAAGGTTCGTGCTCGTTCAAATCTATATCAAGTGCGCTAGAAACTTAAACATTGTCCGCAAAATATTCGACTTTTTATAATTGTTTGTTTCCCTCACTCGTTAAAAATCAAGGGAATCAGTACAGGTTATCATCTCCGTTGTTGTAGGGTTGGTTCTGATGGTTGGTGACTCTTGCTGTTGTTTACACCTAGTTTATTTTTTGTTGTTAACAGAAAAACACAACAAGGTCCACAGAGTAGAGAAAGTGCAGGAAGGGAATAATTAATTAACCAAAGCCTCTTTGTTGGTCCCTTGTATCACTAACTGCAATGGGTGACTTAGAACAACTGTACCTACATGGTATGAGCTCATTCACTCATTTTGTTCGATCTATTCCTGAAGTTTTGGATTGTTGATGAGATCTTTGCTAATTATTTAGTTTGATCCCACAGAAATACAGTTGATGATGCATGGCTGTGGGGATTGTGCAAGACCACTGCTCTCTACTGTAAGGGTTGTAGCCAGTATTGTACAGCAACAGGTCTTGGGCATAGCGTGGCGTTCTGAAGAGCAGGCAACAAGGAGGGGTTCGAAGACTGTCACACCAAGAGACATAATCTTTCTCATGAGAAAGAAACCGGACAAGCTCCGCAGACTCTACAGCTACTTGTGTAATTATTAAGTGTCTCATTTACACTGCATTAAGGATTTAGAAAGAACATGAGACTGAATTTTAAATGTACTATTTCTGTCTAGCTGTAAAAGAGATGAGAATGAACCTAACCGGACTAGGAAATGACTTCAATGAGTCAGCAGCAGATGATGTAGATGGAGATGTTTCAAACCTTTTGGATTCAGCAAGGCGTAGCAGACAGTCAAGTCTACAAGATATGTTTGCAGAAATAGACGTTAGTGGTGAGCTTTTAGAAACATTAAACAATCCTTCTTTGGATCCGATACGTCAGAAACGTGAACAAAGGGCTGACTCAACTGCACTAAGCCTGGATCCTGCTGGGTAAGATCAGGCATGGAAGTTTAGGAACCTGCTTATAGTTTATGGAGCTGTGACCCTTATTTTCAAATTGTAGGTATATGGAGTTTTCCACGGCTCGGCGAGCAGCGTTTGTCAACAACAGATTAACACAGACCCGATTTCTGGAGTGGTTAAGTCTTAGTATTGACACAAGTCAAGGTATATCCACTTAAAATTTTCTGCCCCTAGTGTAATGTGTACAGATATTCCAATGTTTGTTTTTACTACTCAGGCCTGCCTGGAGAACCTGTTGCAGCTTTACCACGAATGAGTGGTCCGGCAATTGACATTTTAGCCTACCTAGCAAAAGAGACAGTTGCTTTGCTGGTTGACTTTGCATTACTTGTTAGACAGGATAGTGGGACGGCCCCTGGGGGACCATTAAGACCACTCACATTGCGCCCTCCCACATATAATGGTGTCTCCGACAGAGTGAGTAACTTTCTTGCAACTTTCTGCAACCTTATTTTGAAGCATTTTTATTTTAACTAATTTATATGAAATATTTTTAATCTAGTTGGATAAATTACCACTCACACCTGCCGAAGTAAGGGAAGCAATTCGCAGATGCCTATCTCCGCTTTTCACCCAGTCAGCCGGGTTGGTTCGTACGGGACCGCCTTCATCAAGTCAATTGATTGCATGTTAAACTTTATTCCGCATAAATTTTGGTGTTGATTTTTATTGATTAAAATGAAATATTTATATCACATTTATATCACATGTTTCTAATATACTTAGCTTCTATGAAATTGATGTATCACGTCACACTAAAAATAATCTTAGGCCTTCATTATACATTGTGTAAGATCTACAGCTGGTCCCCAGAATTATTGCTAAGAATCATTGTAGCAAACTGTATAGAAAAGAAAAACAAAAGTATATATCTTAACACTTTGCGGCTTCAGGCTGAACTAAAGTGGTGAAGCACCTTTGTTCACATCAAAGCCTGGAAGTGCCACACTTAAAGAACAGTTTACAAGTACATTTTTCAGTATATGGAGAAGATCACATAAATGACACATTTCATCAAACTCCTAGATAAAGACGTCAGAAACACCAATTGACTGAGTATAAGACATACATACCACTAATTTTAAATTACCTTATCAATAGTTTTTGGCAAAAGTTCAATAAAAATATAAATGCATTTGCTAAGACATCTTATCAGATCCCAGAGAATTACTAAGGAAAATGAGCATAAACAAGAGAGACATTCATAATTGTTATGACTAAATTGAACAGATTACATAAATGCTGTATCGAGGGCCATATTGAGAAAACAAAGTGTACATCCCACATGCTTTACTCATTCACCATTTTAAAAACACATACTTGAAAAATTACTGAAAAAAATATGTACTACAAACCCTGAGAGAAAAGAATCAACGGTGCTTTGACATTCATAAAACCAAAATTAAAAAATTTGAAGTTGAAAAACTGAAACTTGGCATATCATGGAGTGAGAAGTGTTGACACTGTGATGCTGCCATTAGCATGAGCATTGAGACACGTGCTGCATTGATTTGCGCTTGCCCAATCAATCGCAACAGTGGGACTACGTTGAGATGAAAGCTCCAACACCCGGTCCATTGAAGATCCGACCTGCAGAATGGGACATTTTGAAGACCTATAATGACTTGGTCTATGAATCACTCTGCTGTTGCAATCACCTTTATAATGAGACGTACCTGACAAACAACAGAGCCACCAGCACAACGGATCAAGACATGGCTTCCCGATTGATGGAAGGCAAAGAGCTGGGAAGGTTGGAAAACTGTACTATTTGGAAGTTGAACGGCAGATGCCAATTCTGGAATTGCTGCCTCACAAAGAACTTGACCACTTTGAGTCATACTTCTTCCACAAAGCTGATGGAAAGAAGAAGTATGTAAAACTAGGTAACAGTGTACCCAAATGACATCAAAACAAAACACACACTACAAGAAATGGGTTGATAGAATACCTTATTGTCAGATCCAGCTGTGTAACAAGCGGTGTCATCGGGAGTAAGCTGCAAAGCAAGAGCGGACCCAGAATGTGCAGGCCAGCTGTCAATGAATGAACCTCGACGAATGTCAAATACTTGAACACTTCCATCTGAGCATCCAACAGCCACCAGCTGACCGTTGTGGTTAAATGCAAAGCAATTAGCTAACACATTTTGACTACCATTTAAACTAATAGACCTCTGTACAAACCACAAAAATAAAAACCATAAATATTTTTGCTTTATAAAAACATTAAAAAGGAGATGTGGAACAATTTTACCTGTTGCTGCTTTGTCTTGATATCAAACAAAAGCAATCGTCCTTGACCCTGCAATGGTGCTGCAGAGCAAAGGAAAACAGGCTCTATAGGGCTGCAAGCTAAATTATAAAGTCTAAAACAGAAAAGAAAATTAACAATTGACAGTCAGCACATTCACAATTATTTTACCTGCATGGAAAAAAAGGGCGGCTTTACTTACTTTAATCCCTTAAGACTGCCATTATTTTCACTATTGAGTTCCCAAAGTGTACGGCTTTCTTGAGTATCTAACAGTCGTATAGAACCATTTGCACTCGCAGCCATAAAATAACGCTCATTTTTTGAAATCCAATCCAAAGCTAACAATCTTGATTTAGCATTGAATGATGCCACAGTTCTATTTTGCACATATTGTAACAAAAAAATGGAGGAGATAGAATTGTCTTATTATATATCAGTCGCATAAGATTATACACAGGCAAACCATACTCACTTCAAAGTCTGAGCAGCATCCCACACCTTTATAATTCCATCAACATCTGCACTTGCCACCATAGTACCAGATGCATTGAAGCGACAGTGGCTTGAGGCAGTTTTGTGTTCTAAGTAATGCTCCTACAATTAAATTATATGTCAATGACATACAAATGCATTCTTAGGTAAAATAGGTAGCACCTTAGTATGCTTCCTACCTGACTCAGAATCAAGAATGCTCCTGCTGGTGGTGTAGTTGGTTGCCGAGCAGTGTTGTTCCCGTCTGAAGGCACCTCCCGTGGCCTTCCTCTTTGAGGCACTGATGTAGTGGTACGAGTCGCAACTCCAGAAGGTCCATGAACGTTTAAAGTTGGTCGAGAAGAAACTGAGGGTGCTTCCAAGCTTTTATCATAAATGAAACAGGCATAAGATGAAATATCATTTGAAATCTACAGTCATAATTTTAAATCAGATAAAATATTTTATAAAGCAGGTGTATTGCTATATAGAAGAGGTATTACCCAATATTGGGGGAGCTGCGGCCAGGGCCTAATCTTTGTTTACTGCTTGATCTCTTGTGCTGGGATTCTGATGAGGCAACTACTGATCCTAATTTGGATTTTGCACCAGCTGCTGAGCAGAACTAATGTCAAAGACAAGATAGGTCCAAAGCCAAGTTACAATAAGATCAGACAGTGCCACTTACCTGAGTGAGACAGAAACATGGATTGAGAAGAAGCAGGAGTAGGTTTGCGACCTAATATTGGACTGCTTGGAAGGCCTCCAATGTTTCGAATTAGACTCTTCAGAGTTTTAACTTGGCTATCAGACGTTGCTGGATGAGAGCCACCCCCTTCCCTGAGAGGTAAAGGTTTTTCAGAGAATGAAAGTTAAATAAAAATAGGAAAACCAGGCACAGCACTGATAAAAAATTGTGACATGTCAGGAGACTTACGGAGCAATAACATAGAAGTCATCCATAAGATCTGGGAGCTGGGGCACTTCTAGAGGGACAATGTCAAGAATTGATGATCCTTGCAAAGATGAACCCGTGGATAACCCTGTATTAGCACCTGATAGGCCAGAGTTTGAAGATGATCCAAGGGTCTGGTTATTAATTGAGGATACAATTGCAGACGCATTTGGAAGTTCCATGAGAGCTGCTACTTTTTGCCTCAAGGTTTCATTCTCTTCCTGTAAACGCTTGACACGTGAAGCATCTTGTTCCAAACTCGCTAGAGTAGGTAGAGGCATTACCTGAAAATCAAGCACACAATACATGAGAATTGGCAGTTTTACAGATAAAATATGAAGACCAAAACACTTGAAAAACAAACTTAAAAAACTCACTTGAAAAATTGTAGCAAGGAAGTTGTGCAAAGATACCATAAGTGTATCTTGCCACTGTCTTGTAAAATGCACAGCAAAAGTAGGGCTTTCTTCTGGGTTCTTCAAAAAAGGTATCACTAGAGGGAAAATTACAAAATAAACTAAATTAATCAGAAAGTGCAAATAAAGAAAAAATGATAAAGAAACTTTTAATCACAGTTCACAAAAACTTACAAAACCAATCTTTCCACTCTCCTTGTCCTTGCAGATCTGGGGCTAGACGAGTAAAAAATTCGTTGAGCTTGTCTGTTTTTCCATTGACAACTGCATTGACCACATACATTTTTAATACCGCATTTTCTAACTTTCGAACAGCTATAAAGAAAACACAAGTAAAGAAATTGAATGAAGAGATAAGATATAAAGTTCCATATGTAGTAAAAATAAGAACCTGGGGTGAATTCTTGTTCTAAGCGAGTAAAAATTTTATGGTCAAGATGACTCCAAAGTTCCCGAAGTGCAGTGAGGTCATAGGCATATATATGTTGAGTGAGCTGCTCCACTAACTTATCAACCTGATAACAAACAGGCCAAACAAATAAAAACTAGTTTTATTCTTTTTCAAACGTGTGCATGATTGGTACAGCAATTTAATCAAATAAAAAAGAGATTATACTAAAAATGACCAAAATGGTACTTGTCATCTAATTGAAATATAGGTTACATTACCCTAAAGCCTTTCTCTTTATCTGCTTTCAGCTCCGAATCGAATGTTTTGAGGGAATTGCTAAATCCACGAAAGAGTAAATATTCTCGAACGAGCTCGTCAACGTACTGCAGATGAGCCATTTCCAAATTTTGAGAAAAATCACTCGTCTGTCTTGGCCGACGGACTGTTTTTGTTTACAAAAGCAGGAGCTGGCAGGAGGAAGAGGCGAGAGGAGGGCTCTTGGGAGGAGGGGGCGGGGGGCGGTAACGAGAGACTGAAAGCAGAGATTGGGCTGGAACTGGAGAACTGCCAGATCCGGTTTAACACCTCTGCTCGGCTGCTCATGTTTACATGCTACCCGCGATAGCCGCCGCCTGGTAGGCCTGGTCCGTGTTTGTTTGTTTGGTGCTTGTTGCTCGCTGGTGTAAGCTACTGTTTTTCAGGTGAGCTGTCGATTTCCTTGGAATGCCATCGCTTTCTTGTCGCATTTGCGAACGCGTAAACTTCTGCGGGTTACATTCATAGCTTCATGTGTTCAAATAGTGTCAAAAATTTATTGTTTACTGTCTATCTCCTGTCCATGTACCCTCTTCCCCAGCCTACAAGCGGCTTTTTTTTTGTTTAAAAAACAGTGTAACTCATTTCCCTGGGGTTAGTCTGCACGGCTGTAGACTTTCTCTTCTTTTTTCTATTATAACAAATAATACACGCACATATCTGGGCCCCTTCACGTCCCAACATACCCCCATGTGCCTTAACCAACATTTTCTTCTTCCCTTACAGATCGTTATTTCTAGCAGTATGTCACCTCACCGGCGGAAAACTCGAGGCTCGCTGAGCACAGACGTTCAGGCAGCTTTGAAACCATTAGCTTCAAAAAACCTGGCAGTTCGCAGGACAAGATCAGGCCACCAGAGTGCAACACAATCGCTATCTCCATCCAAGACCAACAAATCCCCCAAACAATCTCCTTTGAAACAACAGAGATTTCCTCATGTCTCATCTCCTAGAAAAAGTCTGGTTAAACCAAGTCCATCAAAGAAAGTGTCTAATGCACTTGGAAAAACACCTAGAACGCCTGAAAAGAGCCCAAAGAGATCACCAGTGAAAAGTAGAAACAACAGCTCGCACAAAGGTACTTCAGGGAATGTTTTGATATCCAAGATAAAAAAGGAACCCCAGAGTCCATCCCAATCTGTAGTGGAAGTGAACGGCAATTTGAAAACCAAAGTAGTTAAAATTGAACCCGAGAGTCCCTCCAAAACATCTATGCCTGAAGTAAAATGTGAAAAGACTACCCCAAAGAGCTCTGGTTCCAAACTAGTCTCTCACAATGTTCATGAATCATCTCCATCACATCTGCGAATCACAAGAGGTACTTCTGCTGCAAATTCACCCGTATCTGCCAAGCGCAATGCTTCCAAATCCTCTCCGCAAAAATTTTCCAAGGTAATAAATTCCCACTTGGAAGAAAACTCCTCAGACAGTGTGAAAATGCTAAGCCCATCATCACGGAAACGTCACCTACCATCGCTCTCTTCTCCTCGGAGCACTAAAATAAGGAGATCAAGGGGGAATGTTCTCATCTCTATGCACACGAATGATGCAACAAGTTTGGAACAGGAATCTTCAGTTGTTGGTGATGTCAAGACAGAGGGAAGCAAAACATCTGGTTTGCCTCTTGTGACACAGAAAAGCAATCCACAGACGTCTGATTCCGATTCTCCAGAGCTTAATAGTAGGTTCATGAGAAGAAAGTGGTTTTCATTAAAGGTGAGGTTTTTTTCCATTTATAATATCATAACTTGGTTGAATAATTGGACCATGACATACTATTATAATCTTCTCTGTATTTCAGACTCGTGGTGGATTTACCTGTCTCCGATCTGCAGTCCTTACTCCCCAGGAGATTGCCCAGGAAATTCTACAGAAAACAATGTCAGACACTTCCCAAACTACTGACTCCAACTTCTTTACTACTAAGCTTATGGTCAGACTTTCAAGCAAGTAAGGATTTTTTGAACATTTTTTTTATTTTAGCTCTTTATTTAGAGCAACCATTTTAAGTCAAGTTCATGTTGAAAATCGTTGTCTTTTCTGCTTTCAGGCTACCTCCAGTGAGAGCACGACCATCATGTGAAGAGTTGGTAGATTTGATAAATTCAAAGCAAATCCCGAAAAAAATTGAGTTAATTGCTGATCCTAAGGTGGAGGGTACTGCTCTCCGTGTTAAGGTAGAAAAAAGATCACTTAGTGACACAATCACTCATGTTACGCGCAATCCGCCCCAAATTAAGCCAGCAAGCTCCGTAAAATCAAACAAATCACCCAAAGGAATCAGTAAGTCAGGTAGCCCTGTCAAACTGGGGACTAAAACCCAAACTGTTGTCAATTTTGGGGAAAGAAGTCTCACTAAGAAGCAAGAAAGAGACATTGCTCTGCGTCAGTTAAAAAATCTTAGAAACCTGTAAGTGTAGAGCTTCTTGTATAACTCCTCATGTTAATTATTTTATATCTTTTTTTCTACTTTCGTTATGTAAAATTGACAGAGTTTCCATACTCTGACATAAACTGTTATCATGCATAGTTAAGTGTTAAAAAATAATGTTATAAATTTCTGATGTTTTAAGTTCTTAGGTTTTTATGGTAATCAACTACACTGTGTAAATCAATTATTTCTAAACGGATGTGGGGCTGTGGTCCTAGTTAAACCATGGAAACAAACCCACACATGCATCACAACTCTGTTTTTGTTAGTAAGCTAGAATTCTAAGTAATGTTTTAGTGTTTATAGAATGACAAACCACATAAGAGTACAATATATGTTATTTTCTTAAGAATTTTTTATGAATGTAATTGTTAATATAATTTTTTTATGATGAATCGTTATAGTATGTACATGTTATTGAAATTTTATTATGTCTGACTTCTTGCCAGGAGGGAATGGAGATAATACGAAAAGCTCATACCTCAAATGAGTGTGTATGTGAGCACTGTAGTTTCTAGCATTAAGCTGTCTCTGCAGTGAGCAGTGATGAGATGCTGAATTGTGCCTGACAGTTTCGGGCAGCCCATCCTGGCCCAAGGGCCTGTAGGTGCACTCTGGGTTGCTAGAATAAAATTTGAGTCGTGCAGTCCAAGAGTTTCCTTGTGTTCATTTCTCTCACTCCCCAAGGCATACAGTTTCCATGGCTTTCCCGGAATTGGCCGTACGGCCAAAAAAGATGAGCCGCTCATTCCCAAAAGTACTAACGGGGGCAGACCGGCCACATTCGCCGAGTGGCGCGGTCGCCGTTACCGCCGCTCGCCTTTCCTTTCCGGCCCTCTGCCCCTTCCAGGCCGCGCCAGGCGCCGCCTTGTGTGGCGCCCGGAACCGCTCCGCGTCACTCCGCACCTCCCGTCCCGACCCGATCGATGCCCCCACCAGCCTAGGCCGCGGCACGGACCGAGGCTGCGGTAGCTGCGCCCGCGGGCCTTTGGGGGTGGCGGCCAGTCGCAGTCCTGCTGAAAACAAACATGGCGGACACGGAGTTCGAACAGTTCCGCCAGTGTTTCGAACGGCTGCCGCAGCACATCAAGGCGACGGCGCAGACGTACACGTGAGTACCTCGGCCAGACGAGTGCGGGGCACGTCCCTGCGAGGTAGCCGTCGTCCGCGGCGGCCGACGCAGGACGGGGGCCCGCCCGAGGGCCTCCACGAGGGCCAGCATGGCCTCCCTCCGGGGCTCCGGGGCTGGCTCGGCGCGGACGTTGCCCCTGGCTCACCAGGGACCCGAGGCCTTTGCCGAGGCCGGTCTGTCAGCCGTGTGTACCTAAATTTCTGTCCCGGCCGTTCTCCCCTATCACCCCCTGCCCCCTGGCCTCGCGAGGGGATGCTGTGAGGGGTGGGGGTGGGGGTGGCAGCCAGGGGGCCTGAATGGAATCCGTCAGCTGACTCACTCGCACCTATGTGCCCTGTCGGGAGTATTGCCGACAGCCCTGGTTCGAACACCGCTGTTCCGCGGACGCCCCGCCCCGGCTTCCGACGCCACACCGTGCGGGCAGAGGCGGCAGGGGACGACGTGTGGCCGCAGCAGAGGGCTGAGGAGGTTAGGGAAGGCCCGTGCCCTTTCAAAGACGACCGTGCTGGGGCACCCACTCCCGTCCCTGTGGGCGAACACTGCCCACCGCCCTCCCTGTGTCAAGTGACAGACACCCGGCGCGTCCTGGAAGACCCGCGACGACAAGACCCCTCCAAGCGCCGTCCGCAGCCTTCCGCGACTCGGACGGAGGGATGCTGTGCGTGTGGCCGTGACCCCTCCGAGGGGCGCGTGGCGGGGCCCCGTCCCCGACACCGCTAATTAGATAACGCGGGTCGGTAATGAAGGCGCCGGTCGGGGCGTGTTTTAGCCGCCGGCCGCCGTGGGGAGGCCCCCGACGTGAGCCGCTTACGCAACGCGCGCGTCGTGCGTCTTCTTTCCTGCGGGTCGCGCCGGGCACATCGCCTGCGAGCGCCGGGGTAGGCCGGCCCGCGCGACACGCGTGCGCGCACGGCGCCGCGGCTGCCTACCCTGCAGGCGCCGAGCTCAGCTGCGCTCCGCGCCGGCGCACGCAGCCCGAAAAAGCGAGTTCATGATGAACGTCCCCCCGCCACATGCACGGCCGGGCTATCGTTCGAGACGGCAGCGGCGTCTGGCACTGGCCTTCCGGCGGCCTTGGCGACCGCCCGTGTCTCCCGGTCGGAAGAGGATGAGCCGATGGGTAGGGGCCAGGGGGGGGGGGGGGGGGGGCAACGCCGACACTGGCTTCGGCCTGACCATCCGATGGCCTTCCGACGCAGCTGCAAGGTAGGCGGCATATGAAGGCGGGTTTAAGGTAGTCGAAGGGAGGTCTCGAGGCGAATATAGTTTCGCAGCGAAAGCACGTATGCTTTTAGTGCCGGAAAAGTGGGTCAACCTGAAGCCCGGTCTAGTCCCGCCTGGCCCCGCCGGAAGGGCGCGCACTGCGCGCTGGTGCATATGGACGCTGACATTTACAGGGGTCGTCCACATATCCCGTAGCGCTGTCTCTCTTCCACTCAAGTACGTCCCGTAAGGTGCGACTGGAACAGAGCGATCGGAAAGCCTTTGCGAATCCCGCACATGTCCCATCGGTGGAATTTCCACCCAATCAATCGTGCCGGTCTGCGAAGCTGAAACTCTCACGAGAACATTCCGTGTTCCGTAAGAATACTGTGGATGTCCAGATGACCACAGTCCCTGTTGCTATCGGACTGCCACCGCGAGCATTACTCCCGATCCGAAGCAACGGCGCCACCACCCCCAGCCCCCTGACACGCCTTCTGAATAATTAAGAAACCACACATACCGTCTGACCTCCCTTTTTTTATTTTCACTAGCCGAAGTTGGCAGAGCAAGTCCGGGCCCCTCGGGTCGGGCTGCCCTCGGGGAGCCACACAGTACCCCTCCAACAGCCCCCACCCTCGAGTTAATAGGATACGATACGGCGGCGTGGGCGGGTGAGTGCGGAGGGCGGGGGGAGGGCTGCGGAGCTGCGGCTGCTCTCTGGACGGTGACGTCACCGCCGCCCCGCCGCCCCGCCGCCCCCTGGTCTGGCCCCCGCGTGCATGCGCCCCCGCCTGTGGCGCCGCGTCTCTGGCCGCATCCCTCCAGGCCGCCGCCGCGCCGCCGCGCGGGGGAGCGGGGCACAGACTCCAGGCAGTTCCAGGCGGTTCAGTCCGGGAAGCTCATCCGCTAGGTGGCGCCACCGTCCGGCCGCGTCCCACGAGAGTCGGTGCACTTAACCCCGTGTGTGGTGCCTGAGCCGCACACGGGACCTTTTATCTTTCTATAAGATGTCGCTAAGCGCAGTTCTTTTTCCTGCTGCAGGCTGGTCCACGATCTCGCCCTCGATGACGACACGGACGGCTCCAGCGGCTCGACTCGGAGCGACACGGAGGAGGAGGGTAACGGGGGTCCTGGAGGAGGCGACGACGTCCGTGAGGAGGGCGCGCAGCGAGGCGCGCAGCGAGGCCCCCAGAGCCAGCGGCCCCTGCAGCCGCAGTTCAGCAGGTGAGTCCCGCCTTTACGAGGTTGTTCTCGCTGCTCCCCACTTCCTCATAAAACATAAGGGAAAAAAGTTGCCTGCTGGGGAAAAAATACGCTTGGTGAAGGAATGTGCAAAATGAGCTCGTTGTGGGTCGTGAGCGAGCGCGGGCGTTGTGTGTGTGTGTGTGTGTGTGTGTATGTGTGTGTATGTATGACCTACTTCGCGTGCATACCTTGAGATGACCAGTTACCCGATACTTATACTCCCCAGGTCTCCCGCTTCAGATCACACTAATCTCCCTGCACACACACACACACACACACACCGCGTCAGAAAGCACGGCAAGTGTCTTACGTAAAGTCCAAAAGCCTGCGTAATTTCTGGCACGCGTGTCGTAGGTGGGACATCGGATGCTGGGCGCGTCACTTGTCTCCACTCCTCGCTGCGTCTCATGTTCGTCAGAGTATGACGCAAGGCCGCCCGCATGGCGGTTTGGTTTCTCTTGCGTCATTGTATTTGGACAAACAACCGCCGAAAATTGGCCAGCATGCTAAGCAGCAGGGTCGCGACGGCCGGCCGCCCCCCTGAACCCCAGCGGGGCCCCTGCGGGGCGCTGGCGGGACAGCAGCAGCCGGAGGCCCTAGGACACGTGTCTCTAACTACGCATGTCGTTCTTGTCGTTGCAGGCTGGACGGCCACGGCCCGGCCCTCGGCCCAGGCCTCGGCCCCCCGCGGAACCGCTACGTGTGGGCGGGGCCCGGCGCTGCGGGGCCGGGCGCCACCCCCGCGGACGGCCTCATCGCGGGCCTCAGCCTGGGCGGCGGCCTCGGCGGCCTCGCCGGCGCGGCGGTCACCGCCGTGACCTCTGGAGCGGCCGCCGGCGGGCCCGGCGGGGCGCTAGGACCCCCGCGGGAGAGGAGACGCCGGCGATTGCCCGAAATCCCGCAAAGTGCCAAGAGTGAGTACAACTATCAGCAGCGACCGCGCATGGTCGGCGGCCAAGGGTGAAAGTGGTCTCGGACTCGATGATGGCGGCGCGGAGGCGCGCGGACGACGCCAAGGGCAGACACCGTCGGCGCGGACAAGGCCGCATACGCCCACCAGGGGACGGCTCCAACTCTGAGACTTATATTTTGACCAAATTTGGCAAGTCGACAACCTAACCTAATACCAGCAGGCAAAGGGAGGATAATAATTGATTGGTGCCCACGTTAACTTTCAGGCCGCTCTATCGGCCCTTATCTGTCGATATTTTACTGATTCTTACTCCTTAAAAGTCCTAAGAATTACATAATTCGGGCACGCAATAATTTTCCTGCCTTTGTCTATTTTCACGATTTGCCAATGCCACGATTTGGTCCAAGTCGGAGACGTTGGCAGGCGCTTGTCAGGCGGCGGTCCGCACCGGCCGGGCGCCGCTGGCGGGATGAATGGCCAATCACAGCGCCCCAGACCAGCGGCCCCCGCGGCCCGGCCGCCGCGCCGCGTGGGAGGACTGGCGACTGGTGCCGGCCGTCCTCCCACGTCCCGGCGTCTGAGTGCTCGGCCCGGGAGGCCCTCTGCCGACGGCTGCAGTGCGAGGGTTCAAGACCCGCACCGAATGCCCCGACCCCTGATCTCACCCCGTGTTGCTGCCTTCAGACGCCGCCGCCGCCTACTGGAACTCGGGGTGCGTGGGGTGCAGCACGTGCCGGTCGGCCGGCGGCGGCCTCGGCGGCGGCCCCATGTCTCTCGCGGCCGAGCTCGGGGCGGTGGGGGCGGGCGACCTCCCCGTGTTCGCCCCGGGCGGCGTCACGCGGCCGCTGCTCGTGCTCAAGTGCGGCCTGGACGGCGCGGGCTCACCGGACTCGCAGACCGACACCCTGGACTCGGGCCACTCCACGATGCACTCGCCGCAGCTGCAGCACGGTGAGTGTGCGCCGCAATGCAGGCCAGCCAGGCCCCCGGCCGCCGAGCCCCTCTCATGACCTCCGCCTCCCCCGCAGACTCCCTGTCCCCCAACTCCGGGTCCGCCCCCGGGTCGCCCACGTCGAGCGCGGAGGACGCGGGCGGCGCGGGCGGCCGCCTGCCCATGTCGCAGCTGGAGCTGCTCGAGGCCACTCACCGCGGCCTCTACAAGTTCGTGCCCCGGCACCGCGACGAGATCGACGTCGAGATCGGCGACCTCATCTACGTGCAGAAGGAGGCCGACGACCTGTGGTGTGAGGGTGAGTCCGAGCAGCACATGTCGCGGTTGCCTGCCCGCCGCCGTGCCTTCCCTGGACAACGTCCTCTGACTGCACCCACTCGTCTCTCCGCGCAGGCGTGAACCTCCGGACGGGGCGGCAGGGCTGCTTCCCGTCGGCGTACGCCGTCGACCTGGAGTACGCCGAGCTCGACCCCAGCGAGCCGCGAGTGCGGCGGGAGCGGTTCCTCATGCGCTACCTGGGCTCCGTGGAGACGCAGCGCCACAAGGGCACCGCCGTGCTGGCCGCCGCCGTCAACAAGATGGTCGGCGAGGACGGCCAGCCCCGAGGCCACACGCCCTGCGTGCTAGAGGTGTCCGACAAGGGCCTGCGGATGTCCGACAGCGGTCGAGGGAAGGTATGTAAATTGTCCAACACCTGGGGTCTACGGTAAAAACGCATTCGAACTGCAGTGCCCAAATTTTAGTTCAATGAACTGTAGTTTCTTTGTAGTTTACTGGAGTGCAGTTACCGTGGAAAACTATAGGTTTTCCTACTTACTATTTTTCGCCTGCGGAACTAGATTTTTCTGAAAAAAAACCTACAGATTAGCTGTAGTTTTATTTTGCGTAGTTTGCACTGGTGATCTTTTCTCCCGGGCGGTGCCGCCGCCCAACATTTCTTCCTCTTCGACTTATTTTGGTTTCATTTTCTGGTTCAGCGGTCGTCGTCGCAGCAGTCACCGCCCCTCGACTACTTCTACTCGCTGAAGCACGTGTCCTTCTGTGCGTACCTGCCCCGCGACCAGCGCTACCTGGGCTTCATCACCAAGCACCCGCAGCTGCAGCGCTTCGCGTGTCACGTCTTCCAGGGCCAGGCCTCCACGAGGCCCGTGGCCGAGAGCGTCGGGTCAGTATTACCGACAGACTTTGCACCTTTCGGAAATTTTGGCGGTAAATTCATTCTGGCTATGTTTTACAACAATGACTACTCCTTTTTTCAGGCGAGCATTCCAAAGATTTTACCAGAAGTATGTGGAGACTGCCTTCCCAGTGGAAGATATTTACATTGACTAATGCGTACTGCACTGCGGATCAGTGACATGTGAAGATTTCGCCAGCACCTTTTTACGTCTGCGTTGCAGATCACCCGTGAATCTTCTTATTGAATTCCCAGTTGACTCACGGTTAGGGTTAAAAACAGAAGTAATGAACTCGAACTATTTCTAGCAAGTATTAAAATCTAATCCTTTTTCGGACTGTGGAAATTGAATCCATTTGAAAGATGTCCGACGCTTAGAATACTTTCACTCCAAGGGGAATGACCAATTACGCGACTGTATTAAAAATTAGATTTCGCGCGTCAAACCATTTTCTTTCGGATTTTTTTTTTGGTAAATGCGTGGTGTGTACGATGTGGGGAAGCATCTACCTCGGCTGAATTTGGCGTGGCTGATGTGGTTAAAACAGCATTTGCCATGGTTTTTGCCGTTATAAGTCCTGGGGCTATAGGGACTTCAAAAGGAAAACTCATTTATAAGTGAATCTCTCTCACCAAATTTGGAGCTTTCGGTATCTGTAGCGGTACCAACCCCGGGACACCTCAGTATCCACTTCCCGTTAGCTAATTTCGCTTGAATCTTGGGTTTCTTCGAATGTTTTCTATACTTCTTGATATGTTGAATGGGATAAAAGAGACAAATTTAAAAGATTTCATTTACTTGCTGGAAAGTTACTTTGTTTCTTCACTACTGATTTCTTTTAAAAATATAAGCCAAATCCTCCTTAATGTAAGCTCAAAGTTCTTTTCATATATTTTTGGAAGGCAATCACATTAAAATTTCACCTATTTTTCTTCACAATTAATTGTGTTTAAAAGATTGTGATCAAAGAAATCATCACAATCACAACTTACTACCTTTCTACTTTAGTATCTCTCGATCGGTAGGGTTCGAACTGTTCGAACAAAAAAATAGGCGGTTTTCCCGGGTAATAGGCTGGAAATGAATGTTTATAATACCATATACGTCTAGAATTTCTGTGAGATGTGATCCCATTCCTTGCACAGACTGCATATCACCCGAAGGACAGGCATTTTTGAGATGCTGTATCGCGGTTTTACGAATGGTAGTTACCCTTGTGTTGTGTAGTGCTGTGCTTAGAGTCTTAATCTTAGCCGTCTATGGAACGGAAGACAAATTTTCGTGGCGAATATGCGTTCGTTACATCGCTGTGATAAAGTAATGACAAATTGTTGATTATGGTGACGATTTTTACGATACCTACAGCAATTGCGTTAGTGCAGAAAAAGTACAGTAGGCTTTGCCTGTCGTTTCTGAAAAAGCTGGCAAAACCAAATCAGTATTAAAATGCAGTTTCTGATGTTACCCATTATTTATCACACCCTTAGAGAGTGTCGATGTATTGAAAGTTAGACCAACCCTTCTTTCCCTTTTTTGTTTCGGAAGAGCGGAATGGACGTGCTTGCTGTGTTAGGACAGTGGTCGGCTGTCGCAAGAGCTCTAGGAAGCTAAATAGGAGTGCGTTTTTTTTTTCATTCCTTTAATTTATGGGGATCCGTTGTGCGTCACCACCATTCGCAGGGCATCACGAGCATGCTCCGATTTACACCACGGCTTTCGGCCAGCCCATATTTTCACTGTTGTGGTTATTATCGACTTATTACTGTTAGTATTATGTGCAATATATTTATTTTAAAGTGTATATTTCGATCAATTATATGTTCCTAGTTAGTGATTTCAGAGAGTTTGTTACAGAGATTGAGTGTGGGGGTTGTGTTTGTACATATAGTTGTAGGGCAGACAATACTCTCGTCTATGTATGAGTGAGGAAAACTGTGCAAATGGGGACATCTGTGAACGACTTATGAATAATTGTGATTAGTGGACACCAATAAAAGAGATGCGAATGATGTCATAACCTTGTCATATCTGCAGTAGCATTTATTTTAAATCCAAACCTTTTCATGAATTTGACAGCACTAACGTCAATTATACAGCAACACTCTTCGAAACAAGTATTTAAAAAAATGCCAGCAAAAGTTGCCATGGCAGCAGGTGATACTATGTTTTGTGGAAATTATAAATAGTGTGAGTCTTTTAGACACCTGCGGCGGATTGTTTTCTTTCTTTGTCATTTAACGGGCTGATTTAATTGGGGGGACACGCGGGGATGGACGGGGAACGAGCAGGCGTCGGCCACACCCGTTGTTCAAACCCTCCGTTTACGAAGGGGTGACGGCTGACCGGTCCGTAAGGATATGTGTACCGGCGGAATGCCCAGATTCTGGGCCAGGGGAATACCGCGCGTGGCGGCGGCAGGCGAAGGCGCTCCGCTGCAGACCGATGCGCGCCCCACGCGCCATTCTCGGGTACATATGTTGGGTGTTTTAGATCGCTCTAGGTTGATCGGATCAGAAAGATACGAATATTGCCGAAGAGCCCAGACGTTGTACTAGAATCGCCTCGCTTACACCCACCATCTATAACCAACCGTTCACGAGCTACGGCTGGACAAAGGGTAACGTCTGACTGGTCGGGCACACATAGGGCGCTCTAGATCGCTCTAGAATGGTCGGATCTAAAAGACATATGTGTACCAACAGAAAGCCTAGACTCCGTGCTAAACTCGGCTCGCTTACACTACCCATCTAAACCCGACCGTTCATGAGCTACGGGCTGGGAATCGCGGCCGCCCGTAAGCTGCGGGCGGCACTGGCGAGGCGCGCGAGGCGAGGCGCGCACATCCCCTGCTAGGGTCGGGCGGCCTATATATATTTAGCTTGGTCTCGCTGCCGCATGAGAGTAGAAGCCGCTGTTACATTATCTTAATTTTATTTCTTATTCTGACGTTTGTAGGTGGTGTTATATGTATCACCTGCTAAAAACACACAGTGTAATTGCTGTGATGGCTATTAGACCTGCTCACAACGGCAGATCTCGACAGAATCCGCACACCTGAGTAACGGGTCCATCCATATCACAATGAGGGATGTCTGATTCACTGCGGTGAAAGAGGACTTGAGGGAATCGCGGGTGCCCTCGACACCTCACGAGGTCATGTCGGGTCAGGGGCGGGTCCAGAGGGGAGGGGGCGCAAGACTGGTGAGCCAGGCCACCGCCGGGCTCCCACTGGACTACACCGCAGCGATACGCTGCACAAGAGCTGGACATTGGGCGAGGTCGGGAACATTATCGCTGCTAAAGTAAACAGCCAGCGCGGCGTGCGGCAGCGCAGTGGCCGACGCGCCGCACACCGATACGACCACTATGTGAACGGCATATATCCGTCAGCGTCTTCTCTTTGCACAAACGACGTGGTAAAGGTATCGGACGAACCCCCAAATGTCCACTGTCTACGAAAAATAGGCGACAATCACCAATATCGGTGGTGATACTAGGATCAGAGCTCACCGCCGCCAACGCCACGTGCCTCTCCCCTCCCCACCCCCACCTCTCTCTCTCTCTCTCTCTCTCTCTCTCTCTCTCTCGCCCTGTTTGAACTGCTATCTAGCCGCTGCATGCCAGCAAACACGCATCTGCTATCGCCCTCGGCCGAGCCCGCGGCCCCTACGACTGGCGTTGGGGCAGGTCAGGGCTGTCATGAGGAATTCCATGACGTTGTCCAAAAGGCTGGATGGACCTTTATGCCGAATGTCGTACTATATGCAGGCGGACCGCGGTTCGCTCTTTCTGTCTCGAATAACAGGCAGTCACAACACAACTCAAAACGCAAGGACGGGATCATAGCAGCTCGGAAACTGCTACAGCAAGCGTGAGAAACGAACGGAGTCTAACAAAGAGGTCCATGAGTCCGAAGTCGTCACAAAGAAATGTACGAAATATATAAAGAAAAATCGCGATCAGTCATAAATTTCCCAGCGTTCGCCGTTGAGACTTTCTTTTTACTTCGGTTCCAGAGGCATCTTCAGAGTACTCTAGTTATCATATGAACAGCCCTCGCACCACAACACGCATAGCCAGCATAATGCTCCCGAGCGCTATTGAGTGTCATCCCCTCCTCCTCGCCCCCTCTGCGTCCCCTTCTACCTCCCCTCTCTCCCTCTCCCCTTTCGCGCACGGCAAATATGTTGCTCTGCGTAGTCTGAGCGCGCCAAAACATGGTGCTCCGCGGAGGCCCGCCCGGGCCGGTGAGTGAGCTCCCCGCACGTGTCCTTGCCCCTCTCCACCCCTCACCCCGAGGTCAACACCCCCGGCACTCGTCAGCTGAGCCGGCCGCTCTCCTCCCTCCCCATCCTGGACGCCGATTGGCGAGCTGCATGTGTGAACCGCCGTGCCTAGCCGCTCGCTTAACCCTCTCGCCTAGGCCACGCTGCCACGCCGCTGGCACCCCCCGTTGAGGCACAACGGCTGCGCCCTCACCGCTGCCGCAGTGCGCGGGCAGCGGGCGGAGCGGACGCGAGCGGACGAGCCGACACGGCCTCCCGGGAGGACTGCAGGCCCTCCCCCGGGCTGGCAGCAGACACGGATTTTCGCAAGACAGCAATCATTGCTTCTGCTCAGCCAATCTCTGTAACTGCAAAGCGAGCTTGGCGCGTTGACAAGTCTTCCACGGTCTTATTTTTGGCCAGAATTCCAGGTTTTGGTGTTTGGTCGCCGCGCCGCAAATAGACGCAGCGATGATCAGAGAGACCCCCGTGCCGCCCCCGCCGTGAGAGGGAGCGAGACGGTTGTCCGGCAGCGGCGGCAGGCCGTCGGCTCCCCTGGACCAGACCCTGCCGGACCATGGAGATAACTATACGGGACATTCTGGGCGAGAGCGTCGTGCGGGCCGCCGGAGCAGGCCGCAGTCCCAGACGGGGAACGGGCTGCGCAGACATCACAGTCCACGACGTGCCGGGGACCAGGCCACCCCGAGCGCCGCCGACGATGCCTCGACCGGTGGGATCAGCGGTGACGCCGCCGCCCCCGCCTCCGCCCGCCCTGGAGCCGCCGGCAGCCCCGAGCGACAGCCCCGCCGCCGCGGCCGGCCGGCTGGCGCTACTCAAGGTGAGTGATATTGCAGGGTGCTCTGCGGGGAAGCGCCATCGATACTTGCCACACATCTCCTTAGCACCATGCAAACAGCCTAGGGCTCGTCGTCTTCAAGTGCCTCGTTGAAGGTCCGCGAATAGCTACTATCCCGGTCGTACGCAGCAATGCATGAGCCAGCTCCGTTCGTAAGGCGAGAACGTGCATACCAGCGCTGCCTCTGGGACAAGCTGATACGGGGAAGTACGCCATAGCAGCCCTAGGTGTTACGGGGGCTGCTACGACCTAGGGCAAACGCCAATGGGCGTATCCCTGCAGAACACCCTTGATTTGCAATGTGGACTCAGCACCTTTTTTTGGTGGGAGATAAACGGATCACTAAAACCAATTTGTTAAGAGCGAGTTGGGCAAAGTGGGTGTTGGCGGTCCAGGCTCCTCAAACTCGAATTTTAGCGATTAGTGAGTAAAGAATAGAACGCCTCCAAAATTCATCAGGGATCTCTGCGGTCAATTCCAGAACCCTAGAGAAATTGATACTCTTGATGTTCAGTTTCGGAGCCGTTCTATCCTCAACTCCAAAACTATCCATCGCACCGCCCAGTTTGAAACGCGCGCGCTCGCCGCACCCGGGCGCTTGTTGCGCTCGACAAGAGATCGCGCCACCGCCGAACAAGCGACGGTCGCTGGGAAAGGAGAACAATCATGGCCGACGGTAGTTTGTCGCTCGAGGTTTATTTCCCAAACGTAAATAAACAGTTTCTGCTAGTCGCGTGTCCGAACGTCGGGTGTCAGTGATTTTGTCTTTCGAATTTCGGTGTAATGTGTGAACTTTCTCATGGACTGTCCTTTAAGTCAGGATACGTAGACGGGGCTGAAGGACAAATCGCATCTTGAGTATCCAGGTACGCAGAAGTGTGTATGGTTATGGTTCGAAATCGAATGTTTACGTTTGTCGAGGCCGGCTATCTTTGGTACTCCGACAAATTTATATTCAGCTGTAAAGCTTTTTGGGTGAGCTGTGTCGAACTCAATGTTTTCTTCGATTTGGAAAGCAGGTGTTGATCGAAGGGGAATGTCACAACCCTTTATGCGCTGCACTGAAAAAACATCTGGCATGGCGATCGTTGCTTCGCAAATAAATTAGAAAAGCTCCTAGATCTAACACGGAGTCATATGGTAAGCCTCATCGCTTCCGCGCTCAGATATTCGATGCCAGATTACATGTGTTTACTAAATTATAAGCCTTGCGACCATCGCCGGTCAGGTATTGACTTCAGTAGTGACAACATGCCAGCAGCCAGCTCTAACCTTGACAGGATTGCCATTGAAAGTTGTTTTAATGATTGACTGATCTTGTAATGACCTAGTTAAATGACAACTGCCTCAGTACTTTGCTGTTCTTTGTTGTTGCAAAGTCATGGTAAATCAGGATTTTACAGGCATTAAGTGTCAGTCCTGTTGTCATGTTCTTATAGAGCCTTTCAGGTTGGTTGTGAGTGTTTTCACTGGTTTTCACAATCCACTGACTTCCATGTGGTCTTCTGCTGTGCACTTGCCCTCTTGCAACTTTCCCAGTTCTAGCTTTGGAGCAATTCTCCTGTTTAAGCTCCATTCAGAGGTCTTGACTATGGCACATGTCTTCTAATATTTAGCATGTATTTCATCTCATGGGTTGAGCGGCACATAAAGTCACTATTTCAATAACTAAACCTGGTCAGGTATACATTATTAATGAGATTTCTCAGTAAGAACTGCTGCAGTAAAATAGACATGAAATGTTTAATGTGCGTCTGCAAAAGCATTAGTAAATTGATACCTACATATTATTGTAATAACCCATTTTCACGATTGATTGAGCAGCAGCCATTTGCCAGTTACTTGTTACAAATGTGTTGGGTATTTTAAATCTTCTATTGCGTTAGTATTATTTTTTCCTACACATTCCGCCATGTTACTTTTAATGTAGGTCCAATACTTTAAAACCCAAATTCAGCACAAAAAGCTCTGAAAAATTTCTTGCAGCTTAACTTTTTGATCTTTCTCATGGAGACGTTGGACAAATTATTGTGAAGAATCTTGAATTTTGACTTCAATTAAACCAAAATGAAGTACCACAGAAAAGAATTTTAAATAATCTATACATTTATGCAATGAATGGCATGAATGGCTTTTTGCTTTCCCCTTTTCTGTGTCCATGGCGGAGTTCTCAATATCTAAATATTTTTCCATGTATGTTGCACGTTGTTTTTGTAGGCATGTCAAAGATTTGGCTTCATGCACTTAAGTTGACAAACTCAGTCCTTCACTCCTTTTGCAGCACACACTCATGGTATGGGAATAACCTGCCTTAGCATTGCTGTGCGTGGGCGGTTAACCATTGCGCTCAGATTCTGGCAGCAGCTTTCGGACAAAACACGCGTTTGTCGACGGGTCGAAAGGATTATGGACGCTGGCGAGTCGGAGACGAAATTACCTTTTAGGCTCCTCTGCCAGCCAGCGGCGATCGGCAGCGCCTAGCCCAGCGAGGGATGTGCTGTGCTGTGCAGTGCTGTGCTGCCCAGCCCGCCCGCCTGCCGAGCAAGCGAGCGACAGGCAAGCGACCGGCAGAGTCAATGGATGCGTTCGAGTCGCGGCTGTGGAGGCAGCGCGCTGTCCTCGTCGCTCCCACGGCACTGGCATTGAATTAGACAGAGATAGTTGCGTCCTACCGGAGGCAGCGCGGCGCGGGCTGTTGTTTCAGATGGGTCGCACCAGGTCGCACTCGCCGGCTGCTTGGCTGTGGCAGTCAGACGGCTGGCCACGGCGCGGCTTGCAGCGAGCGGAGGCTTTGGCCGTCTCGCTGGAGACGCTTGGTCTCCGGTGGTCTTCGGGAGCTCTCGCACATATGCGACTGATTAAAATCCTTCCGCCGTCATCAGTAATCTGTTTAGCCCCTGTCCTGGCCCTGCGCTACGCTACGCCACCATGGCCACCCCGCCGCGCCCCGTCCCGCCACGCCCATTGGCGCCTTCGGGCGGTCTCTATCTGCGCCTGGCGGCCCTAAGACCGCTTCTCTCTGTCTCTCGCCCTCATAACTAATCCGTCTCTCTTACTCTTACCTGGCGTTTGTGTCACCATGGCCCCACCCCTCCCACCTGCGCGTCCCCGTTTTACGCGGGCTACTAATTCCACACACGACACACAACACACACGCACGCGCGCGCACACACACACACACACACACACACACACACACACGGTGTTGTGGCCCTTTGATGAATGGAGACGAAGATATCTGCTTCTACATCTTTCTCTCTTGAGCGAAGGGACTTACGCCCGGTCTAAGCATACACACGCCAAGACGCTGGGCGCTCTCTAGGGTCGGTTGCAGTTTTGTTTTCTAGGCCCGTTCCCAGGGTGACCGATAGAAGGGCGACGCTCCCAGCTCCGAGCGCCTGTTTCGCTTCGCCGGCGGATCGCGCCGAGGCTTCTCCTCGTGTTTCTGCTGCGTCGGTGCCAGCTTCGGGATCATCGGGGCGTCCACCCGGCGGCACCGGGTCGACGGGCCGACGTCGCTTGCAGTACGCCGCTCCGACCCGCCGCGGTGCAGAGATGGCTGCCGGCGTCCGCGTCGCCTCGTATTTCGATCGCGCTTCATTTATTTCACCGATAGCTGCGGAACTCGACCTAGAAACGGTCCTTTTGTATTCGACTTAACTCGGGAAATGGCTTTGGCCGGTCGGCCCTCGCCCCCCCCCCCCCCTCCCTCCGGCCCCCCGCGCAGCCACGCCCCCGCGGTACTCGACGGGTACGAGCGGCTACCCCAGCAATTACCGCCCGACTCTCCGCGGCGGGCTTATGAATCGTTCTGCTCACAGAAACTGGCTGTAGACACGCGAAAAAAAATATGCAGTATACGCGCAATCATTCGAACGAAAGTAATAAAACAAAGAAAACGGCGGTTGTCACACCCGCTATAGGCAACCTTGCATAATCCGCGAGCGGAACGCGAACGAGTGCGGCTGTGAGGTGGTATGCGTTTCCTATCGTGCCGCGCGCCGTTCGAGAGAGCTTTTATGGGGAGGGGGAAATATGACTTTGAAGCTCTCTTGACCTTTCCACTGCCGTGTCGGGGAGGGGGAAGTGGAGAGAGAGATAGAGAGAGAGCGGAGACATCTGACGGCCGCTGACGGACGGTTCGCACGGTGGACGCGTTTCACACACTGGAGCGGTGCGCCTGACGACGGCTGCTCTTGTTTCTGGAATCATTAAAAAAAAAAAATCCCGGTGGAAGCCCATCTGGAATCGAAGATCGTACAATCAGCGGCGCGACCCTTCTGAAAGCGTTTTGCACTGCCAGCTCGGCGGCCGTGTTACATGACGTGCCGCCGTGTGGCGTGACCCCGCCTGCCCCGCCGCGGTCCACACACATCAGCAGGAGGCGGACTGACCTGCGAGTTGAGGCCTCTGGCAACGGCGCTGCTGCCGTGCAGAGCACCAAGCGCGGGCCGAGTGCGCTGGCTGCCGCTGGCTGCAGCGCGCTGCTCAGACGTGGTGGTTGCGAGCGGAAAAGTTTGGCTCCTCGCTCATGCCTCGAGCTGCACAGCAGCCTCTCGAAGCGTCCTGCCTGCCCGCGCCGCCGTTCCGGTGACTTGCTTCTGAAAGCGTTTACGTCGCGCGGCGCTCGTGTCCTCGAAGTGTCCTGGATCGATTTGGTCGGCGGCGAGAACGGCATGACCCGACCACTCCCAGAGGAATACCCGCGTTCGGATGATGCGAGCTTTGCTCTTTGAAGTGTGTGTCAAAAACCGCGGCCGAAATGAGAGAGACAGACAGACAGAGAGAAGGACAGAGAGAGAGAGAGAGAGAGAGAGAGAGAGAGAGAGAGAGAGAGAGAGAATCGCGGCTCATGGGCTTGGCTAAGGTGGGCTGGCAGGGGAGTGGTCAGGCTGTGAGCGGGGAGGGTGGGGGGGCTCTCCCCTTGGCGGGGGCCCAGCAGTGGCGGAGAAGGCTGCCAGCCAGCTGCATCCGTTCTCTTACACTTGAGAAGCAGCAGCCGAGTCGTTACACCGCGCGCCGTCCCGCCGGGCCCCGAGACGTGTCCGGCAATCGGTGTGCGTGTTCGGGCACACCGTATCCTCCTGGGAGATGGAAGACCCAGTGAACGCAGACTTCTTGGACTTCGTCTTTGCGAGAGTTATTGGGCTGGAGATTATGTAGGTTTGGGTCAAGACTACAGACTCGAAATCATTCAAAACTTTTGATAACTCTTAACGTCAGACTTTTGACTTGATCGAAGCGGAAAATATTTTTTTCTGGTCGAATAAACATGTCGTGCTCATTATGGTTTTGCCCGTTTTGCGCTCAAATTGCCACGATTGCACAACCCGAGCAGCATAGGCCGGTGTCGAAGCGATTCTGGAATCCAAATCCGTCCCCTGTTCCCCGTGCGGCCGGTTTGTCAGACGTTAACGCGGTGACGCTCGACCGAACGGGCACACGAAACAAACATACACTTCATTATTCACGTTCGAGCGGCTGCAATCTAACCCGCGAGTGCCGGCCGCGCGGTACAGTTATAGTCTCAGTGCCTATCGTATCGATTAGCATTGTAATAAATTCGATAAGAGCCCTCTCTACACACTTTGTGTTCCCTCGATAAAGGTGTCCCACCGAGGCCGAGTTTGACTGGAGGGGGTGAGATAAGGTTTGCAACACAACAAAAACATAATTGATACGTGGACTGAGATTATGGGCACCTATTGTAACCCTTGCTGTGGTGGCAGGCCGCGTACGGTGCGGGTGTCTGTTCTGTGCGAGGAAGACGGGAGGACCCATTTGTCTGCGGTGCAAGAAGGATGCTCGCCCGGCCGGGACGCCCGCGGCGTCTCTCTCGCGCTGCTGTAGTCAAACGCGGCGTCTCTCTCAGTCCGCCCGGGAAGAGGGGACGGTCACTCGAACTCGATGTGGGAAATTAGGACGATTCACCTTTTAAGGGTGTGGCCTCACGGCATTGGGGCTATCGCGACCTCAGGCCGGCTGACATGTTACGGTGCAGCGGCGCCCGCTATCTGGGAGTGATATCTGTGTGAGCCCGGCACTGCCGGGCCCTCCGTTGTGCTGCTCTTTGCATGTGCGCTCGGCGTGGGGCCTCCCGAAACGAGTCAAAGTCTCTCCTTGCGCCCCGCCGCGCGTTTGGAGCCGCGGGGAGAGAGAGAGAGAGAGAGAGAGAGAGAGAGAGAGAGAGAGAGAGAGAGAGAGAGAGCAGAAGGAGGAGGATAAGGAAAAGGGCAATCTGAGTGCCATTTGTGGGTGTTAGCTACGACGTGCACTACTAGTGGAGCAGGAAGGAAACTCCCCAGTTGTGACTAAGCTCCACACTATCGGCTCGGCGTGCTAATAAAAGTAGCGCGTATGCGGCGCTCGCCGAAGGGCGGATGCGCGGAGGCGGGCGGGCAGAACCGGGTACACGGATTTACTCTCCCCTGTTGTACTCACGGACCCACATACTTCTGCCGCCGCCTCTGCTCTCTATAATTAACCATCCGCATATCAATGCTACACAAGCGAGCCGCGCACTTTAATCATTCGCTGAAGGCTGCTTTACTCCCGGATATTGCGATCCGCACGGTGCGGACGCAGCGGGGCCTTTATTTTGATCTGCCTCACCTGCGGTGCCTGCATGCATTGCTGCATGCAGTGCAACTGCGAGGTGTGCCTCCTGCGGGGAGGGCTGCAGTACGCCGTGTGGCGCAGAAAAGCCTGGCCCTGAATGGCTCCCAGTCAATTGTGTGTGTTTTTTACCTCGATAAACGTCAAATGAAACATGATTGAAGATTGTGATCCCAGAGAATTGGGCCCCTTTGAAGACTCGATCCAGCCAAAAGTCAGCCCGCAGACTTAATTAAATACAAATAACCGCGGCGTTCAAAGCCTTGACTTGACTCGAATCAGCAATTAGGACTTTCAATAGGACAGAGAAAAGGCTCCCCCCTTTTCCCCCGAGGGTCCCGAGGGTGCGCGTGGGCAGGTGGACTTATGCGGGGCGTTGTGTTGCAGGCCCTGTGGGCCGACGGAGCGGCCGCCGCTGCGGCGGGCACGGCGGACAGCATGGAGGAGGCGGACACGGACCCGGAGGACACCAACGGCAGCGCCGGCCAGTCCGTCATCGTCAGCAGGTGAGTCAATGTCAATGCCTCCTTGTTGATGACCATTTTTGTTGCTGTTTTTTTTTTCTTTCGGCGCGGACCAATGTAGAAAGGAGAGAGAGAGAGGGGGGGGGGGAGAGAGGGGGGAGAGAGAGAGAGAGAGAGAGAGAGAGAGAGAGAGAAGACGATCGCTTATAAAAAAATAAATGAAAACGACGTTCGAATGATAAAAGCCGCCGCACCGTCGTCGGCCGAGACGCCGCCTGCGTATGACCGCTGGGCGTACGGCCGCGGACGGACGCGGGAGTCTCCTGACGTCAGTGGCGACGACGGTGTACTTTTCCGGCAGTGGGACAGCGCGGCGGCAGGTGCGTGCAGGAGAAGGGGGGGGGGGGGCTAAAACAAGGAGGGAAGCGGCCCTCCCTCCTCCCTCCCGCCCGGCGGCGGATGAAAACGGACGTGTTGGCCAAAAACTTGGTGAAGTGGCGTGCGGGCAGCAGACTCTGACGGCGCGCGTCGTCTGCTGCGTCTGCCTGGCTTCCTGTGGGCAACGCACCCGTGCGCACCCGCGGCCAAGCCGCGGCCGAAGCTGGCCGCGCCGGTACCCCGCCACGCCCGCCGTGCCCGCCGTGCCCTTGGACTTGACACCGCGGCAACGCCGGGCTCCGCCGGGCACCGCACACCGCACACCGTACACCGCACACCGCACACCGTACACCGCACACCGCACGCACGGCAGCGGGGCCGCCGCGATGGCGTTAACCCCCGCGCTCTAGCAGGGCCTCCCCTCCTGCTGCGCTCTGGAGTGTACTTCTGCATAGAATTACTTTGTGCATTTGTGCGGATTTGTGCATACCGGCGGAGAAACCTTCTTGTCTTGCAGCTTCACAGGCCCTACAAAGGACCCTTTTAGCTGCCTCTGTCTCAAATAATTCTTGAGCTAGGAATTTTCTGTGTATTTCTAGTATGGCCTGGCTCTGCCTAGTCCCTTCCCCCTCTTCTTCAACGTGCTTCATGTAGAAAAGCATACTTACGAATACTATTTAACGATCGAACACGGCTGCCTCTCTCTCTCTCTCATTTTTTCCCCCGCATTTATTTTTGTTTGCTCTAGTTTCCGGCGTATATATACCGTTTTAGCGTCAGGGAAGTGACGTATCGACCAGAGGCCCCGGCCGCCGCCGGCCGCCGCCGGCTGCCCTGTCGGACGGGGGCGGCGGGAGGGTGCAAGTGACGGGCTTGTCAGGCCGAGATCAGAACACAATCGCAGCAGCGCCACTTTTTCACTTTATTCTTTTTTTTTTTTTGGTCGCGGGACACAGAAGCAAATCAATTACAGACACTCGACGTCATGGGGCAGGCGCTGCGCCACGGGTCAGCGGCTGCCGGCGGGGGCCGGCGGGTGCACTGCGCGCCGCGCAGCAGCGTCATGAACCCCGTGTTCCCACACAGCGCGGAGCGTCGCACCTCCGCGTCCATACAACACCACAAAGTTGCACGCCAGATAAGCAACGCGGCGTCTAGTCGTGTTGTCTGCGACGTGATAAGAGAGCAGTGTGTGGTGATTCTCTCCCCGCTATCGATCCTAATCTCCGTCTCTCTCTCTCTCTCTCTCTCTCTCTCTCTCTCTCTCTCTCTCTCTCTCTCTCTCTCTCTCGCCCACCGCGATCCTCTGCACTTTCGGGTATTTACGGCGTGCGTGGATATGAGTGGAGGGATCACTAGCAGGTGACAACGCCGCCGCGGTTTGGCAGCGGAAGGGAAAGGGATGGAGGGGCAGTTGGGTAGGGGGGGGGGGGGGGAGGCTTTTCGAACCAAGGCCGGTCGGTCTTCTGCTGGGGGCAATGCAAAGGCATATGGCTGCGTTGTCGGAAACAAATGAGTTAAAGAATTGATTGCCCCCCCTCCCCCTTGTCCCTTTACCGGCGTCGCCGCGAGGCGCCGAGCCGCCTGCGGTCGCCAGGGTAGGCCCGTCCGGCCGGCACCCGTGCCGCGGAGGCCCGTCGGCTGCCTACCCGGCAGGCGCTACGAGCGGCGCGGCCTGGCGCGGCCTGGCGCCTGGCGGGCCTGCATCATCATCGTTGCGAGGTTGCCGATGCGGCTCCCCCTCAAGGAAGGCTCTTCTTTCACCTGTGCGCGGCGGCGCGCCTCGCCCGGCGCCCGACTCCGTCTGCCGCAAGGAAAGGAGGGAAAAAAAAAGAAACCGGAGCAGCAAGAGGATGTTTTCGCAAATGAGTTTTTTTTTCGTTTCGCCAGCGTGTTCTTAACCACTCCCATTAACACTTCAATGTATGCGGAATGTTGTTTTGAACCGATCTGAATTTTTAATGAAAATATTCCAGTGCATAATGCAGTGTGCGGTGTGTCATCTCACCGCCGTGACTATCTGCTTTTGTTTTCTAGCGCTGTCTTTTTGGTTTTTTCTTTGCCGCCGGGTCTAGACGGCTTTAAAATGGTCGGTGGCGTGCTCGCCGCGGTCACTCGCTCGGTGGGCTGTGCCAGCTGTGCGGTGCGGCGCTGTGCAGCGGGGCGCGGCCGTCACGACCTCGCCACGCCTCACGCCGTCGTCGAAGTAAAGTCAGGCGAAACAAGCCCGCGGAAAAATCATTGGCCGTGTCAAACCGAGAAGATTTTAGTTTCTTTCTGCTACGGGAAACACGCGTACAACACGTAAAATGGCGGGGGAGTAAATTCAGTGTCGAAGCTCAATGCCGACTTCTAACTGCCCATCACCTGCATACCTTTTCTTTTCCGTCTCCTTCAGCGGTTTCTGTTTTCCCCTTCCACCTCTGAATAACGCCTCCCTCCCTTTACATTAGTGTCACTCCCCACCTCTTCGTCGTGCAAACTTTTCGCTCTCGCAAAACTACACGTATCTCTCGCGCGCGCCCTCATTGTTCTCGCATACTTGTTTTTTCGTTGCTGCCCTCCCTATGCTGTCTGCTTCGCCCTACTCCCTATCAGCCTCTCTCTCTCTCCTCTCTCTTCTTCTTCTCTTCTTCTTCTTCTTCTTCTTCTTCTTCTTCTTCTTCTTCTTCTTCTTCTTCTTCTTCTTCTTCTTCTTCTTCTTCTTCTTCTTCTTCTTCTTCTTCTTCTTCTTCTTCTTCTTCTTCTTCTTCTTCTTCTTCTTCTTCTTCTTCTTCTTCTTCTTCTTCTTCTTCTTCTTCTTCTTCTTCTTCTTCTTCTTCTTCTTCTTCTTCTTCTTCTTCTTCTTCTTCTTCTTCTTCTTCTTCTTCTTCTTCTTCTTCTTCTTCTTCAAACGAGGTTGTGGCAGCAGCAGGGGCACCACTACTACTACAAGACCCACCTCACACACGACGGCGCGCAGACCTCGTTTTCGGGCGTTTTGCCGGAGCCTCGGCTGGCAGGCAGGAGTCTCCCCCTCCCCCCCACTTCTCCAGACAAAAGTTCCCCCTGCCATAAACGCTTCCGAGAACGGAGGAGACGCGTTGCCGGGGCCGCGGGGGCCGCGGGGACCGCCGGGCCGGGATGGTTGGGACCTCTTCATCCGAGCCGCCGCGGGCACGCTAATGGTCCATTCTCATTGTGCGGCGCGCACGGTTCGGCGGGAAGGTTTTCGCCGCCAGCTTTGACCCGCCCTGGCCGGGCCTCGCCCCGCGCTGCCCCGCAAGGCACCCGGCGAAACACGTATCGTGTCAGAATGTGTGTCATACGCGTGGCCGCACGGGGGTTCCCGTGCGGGTCGTCGCGCCGGCACACACGCGCGGGGGCGGGCGGGCGGGCGGGTGGTGTCTGTCGGGGAGAGGTCTTTTGCGGAAAGCTGGGGAAATCGGCGAGCGGGGCAAGGCAGGGCGATGGCTAGCACGGTCCGCGGGGCGCGGCGCGCGCTGCTTGCTCCGCACGTCGGACCACCAGGGACCGTTAAGCATGTGGCGGTATCTGACCGGCGCGGTCGGCCGCTTCCGCCTGGCGGATCGGCCGGCGCGGAGACGGGACAGGTGCGCCGCCGCGCTGTGCCTGTGGCTAGTTTGTCGCGCGGTGTGGTTCTTGCGAGAAAACAGCCACAACGGCAGCCGCCGCCGCAACAGCAGCAGCAGCGGTGTTGACGTTGGCAGTCCCGGCACCGGCGGGTTTTTGGCCAAAAGCGAGTCGGCCCCACGGCGGGGTCCCGGCGCTCCCCCCCCCCCCCCCCCCCAGTCGGACCCCGGCGGGACGGCGTGCCTTGCCAGGCCTAGAGAGAAACAAGTGACTGTTGATAGTAAGCTGGCGGGCGGCGCGGTGGGGGTCGCGATGCCGGGGGCCGGTGGGGGGGCGCTGAAGGCCGCGGCGTGGCGCGGCGTGGCGCGGCGGCGGCGGGGAGGGGCGTAGCGGCGGCCGCCTGCCGGCGAACCTGTCCGCGTCAGTCGTTGGCGACCGGCCGCTCCGCGCGTTTGCGAACCGCGCCGCCTCTGTGATCTGCGGGCCGCGCGGCACCGCGGCAGGAGCCGGCAGCAGCCAGGAGCAGGGAGTCAGGGGCGCGGACGCGGATACGGCAGTGCATTGCGGTGCCGCGGTGCCGCGCTCTCCGGCCGGACCTCCCGAGCCCCGCCGACTCGCCGGCCTGTTTTCGCGACCGACTCCGTGCCGGACCCGTGTATGCGCGCGTTGTGCGCGCGCTCTTCCTGTGCCCGGCGAGTGCGAGTGCGCGCGTGCGTGTGTGTGTGTTGTGTGGCGGCCCGCGTGTGCCGTGGCGGGGGCCGGCCGTGTGTGGCGACCGCTTAAACATGTGAAACCGTGCAAATGTGAAGTGGTCAGCCCAGTGATGTGTGGTGGTGGCCCAGTGCTAAACCCAGGATAACCCGGCTGCCGGCTGCCTCAGCGGCGGCAGCGCCATGTCAGGGTCAGGGGCGTCGTGGTACCTGCCGCCGCTGCCGCCCGGCGTGGCCAACCCCCCCGCCGGCTTCCTCCCCGGCATGCACGGCATGCCCTGCGTCCCCGGGATGGCCGGCGTCCAGGGCGGGGGCCTTGGCGCCGGCGGCCACGGCGGGGGCCTCCAGGACGTCATGGAGCACGGCATGGAGCACGCCATGGAGCACGGCGACCTCCCCACCAGGTAAGGAGGAGTGCGCGGGCCGGCGGCGGCGGGCAGACCTGCTGCACGGGACGTCTGCCTTATCGTGCGAACACACTCGCACACGTTGTTGTCCTGCCGGGCCGGCGGGGGCCGGCGGGGGCCCGGGGGCCGGCGGGGGCCGGCGGGGGCCGAGTCAGCGCGGCGAAGGTCAACCTAGCCGTGCTTGCCGGCAACCGCACGGTCGGGGCCTGTTATCACGGCGAGAGCCTGAAGAGACCTCGAGAGCGAGAGAGACAGCAGACAGACACCAGAGTGACAAAGTTACTATAGATGCCCCCCCCCCCCCATGATCTAGACCGACGACGACGGAGAAACACAGAGTGGGACTGTGCAATTAATATAGGCAAGCCAGGAGGAGCTGCGCGGCCGTGTGCTGGGAATGGCTGTCGCAGCTGGCGCAGCTGGCGTTACGGCAGCGGCCTGCCCGCCGGCCCCTCGCCTGCCGTACGTTGTCTTGGCCGCCGTCGGCTCGCGGTTGGCGTCCGCGTGCATCCGTCTCACCGCCATCGCGTCGCGGTGCCGTGATTGTAGCGGGGCCTGGCGGGGCAAGGCGGGAAGCCGCCGCGGCGCTGCAGGCCGCGGGCGGTGTGTGTTGACAGTGACGGACCAGGTGCGGATCCAGAGGGGAGGGGGGTGGGGTGAAAGGACAATTGCCCCCCCTCCCCCTTGTAGGCCCTCAATAGCCGCCCGAAATGTAGGCAACCAACATTACTTTCAGCCTGAAGATAGGCAAAAATCTTGGCATTCCCCACCTTTAAGCCGCTCCTGGATCCGCCCCCGGGCTGCACCCGGCTGCCCCCGCGCCGCCGTGGGCGAGGCGAGGAGGGTGTTGTTGTTGACCGGCTCGACGCGCCTTCCCCCCGCGGCCTCTGGCATGGCGTGCGTGTCGCCCGTCTCAGCTCCGGTTCCCCCCGGCGTGCCGTCGCCGTGTTTTGCTAGCGCGTCTTACACTGAGAATAAATGAGTCGAAAGAGGCAAAGAGTGTGTGCGCGTTTGTTCTGGACGGAAACTTACAGTGGCGGCATTAACGGTCGGCTGCGTATCTGTGGCTGCCCGGCAAACAGGGGACGAGTAGGGAGGCGGACCCCGAGGCCGCCGAGGCACCGGTGGGCACCGGCCGGCCGGGGTGGACTCTGTCCGAGAGGGCTGGGACAGGTTGGGCCAGGCTGGAGGCGGGGCGGGGGGCAGCAGGCACCCCTGCTCTGCATGTGCCGGGGGGCCGGGCGGGCCGGGCGTCGGACCGGACCGGATCCCGCGGCTCACACCGGGCACGTGCGGGTGTGCGTGTGCGTGTGCGTGTGCGTGTGCGTGTGCGGGTGCGGGTGCGTGTGCGTGCGCCCCGGGTCGGCCGGACGTTCCGCGTTCAGCGACGCGGAGTCGGCCGGCAGCCTGGGGCCGCGGCGGCTTTGGCGCGTGCAGATATCGCCCCTGTACGAATGTGAGGCGAAAAATCCTCAGAACCGGCTCGGTTTCGTACGGCTCCGGTTTTAATTTTTTTTAAATGCCTCTTTATAGCGTCCTTTGGTCGGCGCTGCTGGATCCAGCCCCGCCGCTGCTGCGCTACCGCACTACGCTGTGTGCACACACACAGCAAGCAGCTCGCTGTTGCGGACCAGTGTACAGTTAGTGTGCGGATCCCTCGTGCACAAAAATGTATTTGGGTTATCGTCTGCTGAGTATATACAGTCAGCATAAGAAAAAACTGTCATTTTTTTATTTTTGCTTTTTTTTTGTTGGTCGAGCGAAAAGTGCTGAGAAGTGCGAACATAACGCAGGGTCTCCTGCGTCGCCGCCTTGCCGCATTTTCCACCAAATCGTTTTTTTTTCTCCCCGTTTTGGATCCGCACGGATAGGAACGCTGTACAATTCTTATTTTGGTTTTGAGCATGTGCGCTCCCGGAGGCTCATCTTTTTTAGGAGTACACCGAGAATACTGAAGTTGCACCTGCGCTTTGCATCACACACATATTTGCGCGGTCGTGCGACGTGCGGCTCGCGTGTGTGGACGTCGTGTACGCGGCGAGATACGGAGTGCATCAACACCGCCCCACTGTCTCCGAAGCGGCGGCGGCGCGGCGGCGGCGCGGCCAGTGCAACGCACACAGGAGCGACACACACGCACTCTGTCAGCTCTGTCAGCTACTGCTGCTACTGCTGGGTGTCGGCCTAGAGTGGGGCACTCGTCGTTCCTCTCTCAGCCTCTTCTGCACTTGGCGGCGCGGTCGTTTTGATAAGGAATATACATAGTTCATGTGAATCACAACGCAGTGTGTGCGTGTTGTTTTGCGCTGTGCAGCTGCACTTCCTCCGCAGCTAGAAAATGCAGCATTAAAAAAAACGGGCGTAAAACCCTGGTTTTTTAGCCTGATGACAACAGAAGCAGAGATGTCGTTTGTCCTCTGCTTTGCCTGGCGCCCCGCGACTCTCTCTCTCTCTCTCTCTCTCTCTCTCTCTCTCTCTCTCTCTCTCTCTCTCTCTCTCTCTCTCTCGTTTTGTCTCTGATGTGCCTGTGTATGAGCATATCACACCATATTATGCTGAACTAGGACTGTTAAAATCTCATGATAGACGTATTGTTAGTCTAGCTACAATGTTATGGAAAATCCTCAAGACTGAAACGCCTAATTATTTGTTTGAAATGTTCAAGTTCTCAACTCGGCATCCAGATCGAATTATAATTCCACTTCATAGAACAGCTAAATATGCCAATTCATTTTGTATTTCCTCTTCTAGAGCTTTCAATAGGTTCATGGGTTACAGCTATTTAAAGTTTGAGAATGTTCATACTTTCAAAAAAGCTGTAAAGAAAGAGCTTTTGTTGCAATACTGATTGTTGATTATTACTGATTATTGCCAATATGTTAAGTTATTTTTCTGTTTTTGTTTTGTTTTTCATATCTTTTCGATGTTAATTTGTTCTGTGCTTTTTGTTCACATTGTTTCCTTATTTTATTTAGTAAAATATTTTGTTAATATTTGAGAGAGCGGTATGGACGCTCGTGGGACTTTCTAGTCCTGTTGTCTGTACCTTAAGCAAAATAAATCAAATCAAATCAAATCTCTCTCTCTCTCTCTCTCTCTCTCTCTCTCTCTCTCTCTCTCTCTCTCTCTATCTCTCTCTCTCTCTCTCTCTCTCTCTCTCTCTCTCTCTCTCTCTCTCTCTGTCTCTGCACGCAAAAAAAAAAACGATTTTAGCGTCGAAGCCAAATTTTTAGCGGTGGTACTAAAAATCTACCGCCCAGATAAGAGGCGTCCGACTTGGCTCAAGATGTTAGCTTGCGTGCTAAAATGTTGTAGCTGCGGCACTATTAGCTGGAGAGCTAAAATTTTAGCTTTATGGTCCAAATTTTTGCTACGTTGCAATTCCTTTGTTTGCGCGTGTCTCTCTCATCTCATCCCTACGTCACTTTGGGTCTACAACCGTATCGACTCCATCACGTCTGTCTCCAAATGGTCTTGTTTTGCCTCAGCGCCTTCGTGTCATCCTCCGGCATCGGCTGGCACACTCAGTGTGATATGCGCCGCCGTGCCGCTGCTGCCGCTGCACCAGGCCGCCGCTATCCGTGCCCGCCCCCACCCGGGCCCTCCCCCCCCCCCCCCCTTCCTTCCCACCCTTCCCTTTCCTGACCCCCTTGTGCGCGAATAGGATGGCGTTCTCCATGTATGAGCTTGGCGGGGCGAACCAGTCCAAGTGGGCAGGCCTGTGATAACAGGGCGGATATTCCAGCTTTAACGGAGCACAACGACAAAATCGAAGTTGTTGTGTGTAATAAGACGATTTAAATTTTTTTTTCTTTTTGCTTGAGCCGTTTGATTTTTTTTAATCAATTTTTTTTTGCATCTTGGGAGGAAAAGGCCTACTTTGAGATTACTGGAGGACAAACGGTTTGTCGTAGGCGGATCAAATTGAGTGTAAGGACTTTTTTTGCGTTTTTTTTTCAATCAGTATAAGACACCTAGACAGGCTCTCAACAGTGCTCTTTTAATAACCAAAATTTGTTGAAACATGAACGGTCGAACGACCGTACAGTATCAATTTCATCAAGAGCGCGCACCCCGTTCCCGAGGCATTGGAGAAAAACCACAAAATCGCCATAATTTTGTGCCATGATGGTGATGTTGTGGACGGAGGAGATTTTGCTGGGCAGCTTCGTCGTCAGTCTATTTTGAGAAAAGGGAATAGAATAGAGTGGAGGAGGAAGAGAGAGATGTGGAGGGCCGGCGATGGCATGAGTGAGCGGTCGCGGGAGAGAGGAAGAAGAGAGAGAAAGAGAGATAGAGAGAGAGGGGGGGGGGATCGTGGTGGTTAGTCGTCCCTTGGCAATTGGGGTCAGCCCCGATATGATAGCGCCCACCACCACTACATAGTATGCTCTCTCTCTCTCTCTCTCTCTCTCTCTCTCTCGCTGAGGGGGCGGGGGTGGGAGGGGGTGGGGGAGGTCTGCGAATAGTACAAATGCCAGACGAGGACGGCAAGCAAGGCGTCCACCAGCACCGCGGGGGTCGCCGCCGACGCCACGACGACCGCCGTGTCGCATACGGCGGACGGCGGAGCTGGCGGAAAATGATTCGGGGAGGGATCTGTGGCGGTGATTGGCGTCCCGTCCGGTTCTGTCCCAGATAGGTGCTGCGCAGCGCGGACGGGGCTCGGCCGGTGTGGCCGGGCTGCCGCAGGCTGCCGCGCCGCTCTGCCCGCACCCGGGTGCCGGGCCGGGCCGGGCCGGGCCGGGCCGGGCCGGGCCGGGCCGGGACGAGGTCGCCTAGGCCGTTTGGTCAGCGGGTGGCGTGGCGGGGCGGGGAGCAGAGAATTCGCGCATGTTTACAAGAGAGCAGGAATCCCGCCGCGAGCTCTTGCGCCGCCGCCGCCGCTGCTGCTGCTGCTGCTGCTGCTGCTGCTGCTGCTGCTGCTGTGCCGGTTACAGTCCGGTCGTGTGTCAGAGAGAGAGAGAGAGAGAGAGAGAGAGAGAGAGAGAGAGAAAGAGAGAGAGAGAGAGAGACGGGCTGCAAGTTTTTAAACCACAACATATTGTAAAAGATTGCTGTCTTAAAACGTCTTTTATGCGAAACTGAAAAAAATCAGGTCTGATAGTAAAAAGTATGATACCTGGCCATCAGGCGTATTTGTGAAGAAAAGTTGACTCCCGAGGTCGTAAAACCATATCGCACCGCTTTGCTGTACAATAGTATAAGTACTATGAAAGTGACCCAGATTTCTGATACTTTTCGTTCACGAACAAAGATATCTTCGTGTGAAATATGATGCGTTTTAAAATCGATGTCTTTCAGTTCTCGATGAATCGAACTGTCGCGGATTATATTTTTCTTTACTTTGCACATTGAAGCAGCGGAGGGTTCGTTAAGCAGCCCCGAGGGCTTGGTGGTCCGCCCCCACTTGCCGCGCGCGGACATGACGCAGACGGACTATGTAGCCAGAGCAGCGGGGTTAGAAACTTTGTTGTCGCGGAATGCCATGAATAATAGCGGCGCGATTACGTTGCTGATTGTGCGATAGCGATACGGGGAGGTACAGTGCCCCCCCCCCCCCCCACGGGGCCCGCCCCTGTGGACCCGCTGTACCGGCGCGCGGCGGCTGCAGCAGCACATGTGTTGCAATGCGGGGCACCCAACGCGCCGCCGCACCCGCCGCCCGGTGCAGGACGCGATGACCCGCGGCCCGTCGGAACGACCTGTGCGAGGCGCGCAGTGCGGACCCCCCGCAGAGCGGAGCCCGCCGCAGAGCGGAGCCCGCCGCCGCTGAACTCCGACACAAAGAGGCACCGCTGCCGCACCGCCGATTGGTGCGTACTACATTGGCGCACAGGCACGAATGCGATAAAGTGTAAGCAGTGTGTTGTGCGCTCACGTATCGGGACGATATGATAAAGCGGTTATGCAGATCCACACATACACACACACACACACACACACCTCCGAGGCACAGCCAGCGCACCTCGAGGAGGACCACATACGGACTATCTGTCGCAGTCTGCGTCGGACCATCGTAACAGTCATGACACAATCGCAATTGCTTTAATTTTATTTTTTATTTTTTGCGGATTTGGGGGGGGGGCGTCAAAATATCAATTTACATCATACACCAGACCTGATGGATTTGTTTTGATAAGCTGCCCCTTATCGCCGCGTATACTCGCTTGCTGCCCCGTCCGTTAACAGGTCCCCCCGGTGGTTAGCGAGGTGATGTGACATTTGGCGAAGAACCGCCGGGCGGCGCGGGGCGGCAGCTGAGTGTTCTGGGCCCTCCTCCTCCTTCTCCTCCTCCGCTGCCGCCGCTGCCGCCGCCGCCGCCGCCGCGCTCGCAGCCGGTTCGATCCCCGCCCGATCTTCGCGTCCACCGGTCTTGCTACAAATAAGTCGGCCTCGCGGCCCCCGTGTGATCCCCGCTACCGCCGCCACCGCCACCGCCGCCGCCACCGCCGCCTGAAGCCAAAGTCGAGTCGTTTTTATTATTTGGATTTCGCGGAAACGCGATGCGAGTGGAAAGTTTCTGGTGGCGCCTGCCGCGGTGCCGATGGCCGCGCCGGTGCGTACGCCTCCTGCCTCGTCTGCTGCTGCTGCTGCTGCTGCTGCTGCTGCTGCTGCTGCTGCTGCTGCTGCTGCTGCGACAACGACGCTCGGGACGGGTGGCGCCTCACGCAGTTGAGAAGCCCTTACTCTCAACGTGATACATGTACCGGAGAGCCGCGTCGCGCGGGCAGCGGGCGGCGGCCGCGGCTGCAGATCTGGCCTTGGCGCGACCTTGGGGGCGCGGCCTGTCTGTCGTGAGGCGACGCGATGCGCGGCGTCGTGGTGTCGTTACACACAGAGTGTGCCGCGGCAGCCGCGGCAGCCGCGCCGCGTCCCCGCCGCGTCGCCCGTCGGCCGCATGCTGAACGCCTTTAGGACGTTCGAACGAGCGGCGACGTCAGGAATAGCAGTTTATTGCCCCGCTGCGGTCTTTGGTTGGAGCGGGCCCCGCCGTCCCCTCCCCGTGCCCCCTCCGCTCCGCCTCCCTTATCCCTTCGGGGATTTGGCCGCGGGGCCGCGGGGCCGCGGTGCACCTCTGCACACCTTGGAGAGGCCGGAGAGGCTGACTGCGGAAGCGAGTGGCTGGCACGTCTTTCTGTATTTATTCAGTGCAGCCTATCTATCTGTGCTCGTCGTAATTAGTGCCCCACAGTTTGCCCCGTGAGAGAAATTTTTACAAATTGGATAGGCCTTTTTTTTTGTCTGAATACTTATACTGGTTCGATCGATGACACCAATGCTTATTTCAATATCGTCGGTATTACGTAACCGAGGTGATTTTGACAATATATTAATATAATTAACAAGTGCTTCTTTTTTTGTGTGTATTTTTTTTTTAAAGAAACTTTGGAACGAAGACGTTGGTACAGCGCATCGCGCGCGGCCACCTTGGATTTCCGCGCTGACGTGTTTACTGCGGTGCCGCGGCGCGCGGCGACCGTCCTCCTGTCGGGGGCCCACTAATGCGGCCCGGGACCTCCGCTCACTCCACCTTATTTTCGTTTGTTGTTTTATTTTAGCACGACGAAAATTGTTCATCAGTTAACAACCATAATCTCAATTTCGCGCTGCAATTTTTTGGGGGTGTTTTATTATTATTGTCATTTATTATACTTTTTACGGGGTTATGGACGCGCTCAGCGAGCGACGCCCCCTGTGCCACAAGCAAGGTGGATTTCCACCTTGGCCACAAGGTTTACAGTGCGTAAACAGCAGTCTCCTCCCCCCTCCCCCCCCCCTCTCTCTCTCTCTCTCTCTCTCCCGTCTCATTTTTGCCCCCCGCCAACAGTGGAAACTCGGACCATATATAATAATTGCAGCCGCAAACTCGAGTAGAGCAGCTCCGCTTCAAAATTGGGAGTTACTTTGGTGTCCGGTCGTCAGATGGCGCTGCTGTTGCGTAACTCTCCTCACTGCACCACAGAGTTTCTCTCCGGCTTCGCGCGCGGGAGCCCGCGGTGTATATATTATATATATACGAGATCGACTGGACTCTACAGTGCCGCACGGTCGCGTTGGAATAACGTGTAGTCTCTCGGCGTGTAGCTCTGTGCCGGCCGGTGCGGCCCGACACTGTAAACTGTAGCTCCGCGGTCACTCCTTCTTGATATGATGCGGGTCGTTATCGTGTCTGCCTGCAAACTCGTGTGTACAGTAGGGAAGTCGGGAACTGGTTGGATTGGCCTACGTATGTTATTTGGTTGCACGAATGCCCGGGTTTTATCAAATCATCGTTGATTGCCTTTTCCGCGGTGCTTCAGACGCTGCCGGTGATTTTGCTCTTTTTATTAAAAATAAACTTTATTTTTATTTTTTAAAATACCGATTTTGCTGTTGTCTTAACGACTTGGCGACAGGGGCGGCGCGTGCTCGTCCTGAGTGACGACGGACAAACGATTGGAAATTTGTCGCGCGATAAACGTTTAAGGCGAAGGGCGTCGCCGGGAGCACGTAGATTGGATAGTAATCCCATCTCAAACTGGAGGGGCTGTACTACGCGCAGCACTCCGCCCCTGCTTCCCTTCTTCCTCCTTCCCCCCTATTTTTTTTTCTAAACAAAGGAAAACGTTGTTAAACTCTGGGAGACTGACGATCGCGCTATACCACATTAATTAAATGTTGCCGAGAACGCTTCAAGGAGACGTGCATAGCGAGACGGACTGTCCGCTCTGCTGGGCCGGCACCGCCAGGCGGCGGCGCCAGCCCACGTGCGGTGCGTGGCGCCTGGTGCGACCGCGGTATAATGACCAAGTCAGTACGGACAAAACAATCGCAGGGGGTTAAAAAAAAATAATCAAATAACTTCACGCGTTTGCAGTTATGGAAGGATGCCGGTCTTTACCATGGGGGGAAAAATGATTTTACCCCGGTGGGATATTTGTTTCGCCGCATTTGAAATTTATAATGCCGTGACTATGCCACCGTGTTGTCTGGTCCTTGTCCACTTGTCCGTTGGCCCACGTCTTGCTCGCTAGCCGTGCCATGACTGGTCGACGTCGCCGCCGCCGGCAGAGGCAGGAGGGTTTATTGAAAGAATCGGTCGCAAACAGCCACCCGTGTAACGGCTCTGACCCAGCTGACCCCGGCGGGCCTGCCCGCCCGCCCGTCCCTTGGCGGGCCAGATAACGAGGCGAGGCACTTCTCCTTGGCGCACGGGGCCTCGGCGGGCCCCGACACCCCGGCGCAGTGTGTCGGCGGGGAACCGGCAGGAACCGCGGCGGCGGCGGCGGTGCCCGGCTTTTGCACAATACTGTGGGGGCAGCGCGGATGGAGGGTGGTGGGCCAGTGATTCCCTCAGTCACAGCGCACAATGACGTTGGATCGATATGTCACTTTTTACTCTCATTAAATTTCCTTTTTAGCAGGTGATACATATAACACCACCTACAAACGTCAGAATAAGAAATAATATTAAGATAATGTATCAGCGGCTTCTACTCTTGCTTAGCCAAGCTAAATATATATAGGCCGCCTGACCCTACCGGGGGATGTGCGTGCCCGCGCCGCGCCGCGCCGCGCCGTGCCCGCGCCGCGCCGTGCCTCGCCGCGCCGCGCCTGTGCCGCCCGCAGCTTACGGGCGGCCGTTTTAGCTTGAACGGTCGGGTTTAGATAGTGTCGAGCCGAAACGGAGTCTAGGCTTTCTGTGGTACACATATCATTACGATGACCATTCTAGAGCGATGTGAGCTCCCGATGTTTTGACCAGTCAGACATTACCCTTTGTGAAGCCGTAGCTCTTGGACGGTTGCTCATAGATGGTGGGTGTAAGCGAGGCGATTGCAGTACAACGTCTAGGCTTTTTATACGTATCTTTCTGATCCGATACCTAGAGCGATCTAGAGCACCCAACATGTGTGGCCGAGACTGGCGCATGGGGCGCGCATGGGCGCATCGGCCTACAGCGGCGGGGCCCTCCAGGGCGGCAACAGCGCCTTCGCCTCCCCCCTCCCCCCTTTCACCCTCCCTCAGCATCTCGCGCCCCGCAGACCGACTAGACCGGCAGGACCGCACTGGATAGGTGGCCTACCCTCCAGGCGCTTCTCTGCTCCCAAGGGTCACAGCGCACATGACGTTGGATCGATATGTCACTTTTTACTCTCATTAAATTTCCTTTTTTTTTCTTATTTTCCCCCGATTTAGTTTTTTTGATTTCTAAAACTATGTTTTGATTGATTTTTGATCATTTCTTAAAGCAAATTTTTGATCTTGTTTTAATTTTTTCGATTTTTTCTTTAACTTTTCGACCCCTTAGAAGGATGAAGGGAGAATAGTGGGTTGGGGCGGGGTGGATGTGATCGGGTCGCTACGTCGGTTTCAGAAGGTCGCGGCGAACCCCTGGTCTGACCAGGTACCCCACCACCCCATTTTTAAAAAATTCTTTTTCGATAGTCACGGAAGTGGAGATAAGACGGGTGCGCGTGGCTGTTGTTTTAGGGTACGGCCTGGTTACCCTGGTGAGAAGGCCACCCCGGACCTCGCCGCTACGCGCTGTGCCCCCGGCTCGCACATTCACACCCGGTGCGGGCGGACGCGGCCCGCCGGTCGCCGCCGCACACTCAGCGGGCCAATCTTCTCGTTGCCCCGCCGCCGCATGGCTGCCTGGCCGCCGCCGCCGCCGCCGCCAGGGTGTCCCCGGGACGTCCTTTCGTGTCACAGAAATGCAATATGGGGAGCGGGCGGCGGCGGCCGGCCGCGCGGCCGACCTCGGCCCGCCCTTAGAGGCCCTCTTGATGTTGACGGCGGAGACGGTGTGTGCCGTCGCCGTCGCCCTCTGCGCGCCGCGCAGCGGTCCGGAACGGGGAAATGATGGCGCTCTCTTCTCTCGCTGGAAGTCGCACGCGAGTGGAGAGGCCCGCCCCGGGGAGGGTGAGCTGAGCTGGAGAGGCAGCAGCGCGGGGGAAGTGTGTTGTATAGTGCCGGCGGCGGGGCCGCTCCGACTCCAGCTCCAGCTCCAGGAAGCCGTCGGAAAGAATCGCACGCGCGTCGAAGTAGTGTCGCTCGGTATCCGGCGGCCGGGTACCGCAAACCTCTGATGTTCGGCCGTGTGGGTACGTCGTTGCAGAGAGAGAGAGAGAGAGAGAGGGAGAGGGAGAGGGAGAGAGAGAGAGAGAGAGAGAGAGAGAGAGAGAGAGAGAGAGAGAGAGAGAGAGAGGGGGGGAGGGAGAAAGAGAGTCCGCGGGCGCTTACCCAGAATATATCAAAACAAAAACTTTGGGTATCCGTTCTTCCTCGTGAGGGGTAGAAGCGAAGGAAAAGAGAGACAGAGAGGGAGAGGGAGTGCGGCGACAATGTGGGAATTAGCTCACTCGCGAGATAGGCGATTCGTGCTAAGATTACACGTGGTACGAGGACAGGCCAGGGCGGGCCAGGGCGAGTAATGACGTCACGGGAGGAGACGCTCCCGACAACAGCGTCATGTTGTGGCAGCCGCAATGAATACGGATCGGAATCGGATCGGTTAGTTTCTACGCGTGCGATCACCCCCTGTCTTCACTCGGCAATCAGTCAATTAGTCCCTTTTCACCGCTCTCCGTAGCCCCGTGCCGTGACCCGGCGCCCCGTGGGGGGGAAGCCGTGCCGTGACTGGTCCTATCGGAGATTCCATAGCTGCATGCTCACGCGCTCACGGTCAAAATGCTCACAACAGCCAACCCGAAAAATGACAAAAATAAGTAAGTATGTAAATGTATAAGATATGAAGCAGCCGCGTAGTTGTCCGTTTTTTTCCTCCCCTCAATCGGTTGTCTATTTTTATTTTAAATGTAGAAGAGACTGAACGGTGTATGGAAGTGCTGCGCTGTCATCGTGACTCGGGCCTCGTTGAGAAGGTAGAAGGGGGGGGGGGGTGCGGTTTGTGTTTAGGGGGAGTGGGGAGGGGCGTGACTGACAAACCAAGAGGGGGGCGGGGCCGGTCGGGCTGTGCCGGGCGAGGCGTGCAGCGCCGCGCGCCGTTGTCTAGGGTCAAGGCACAGCACAGCGGCAGAGCAGAGCTGAGCCCGGGGCCCGGCCGGCAGGGCCGTCACACCCGCATCCACGTAGGCTGCCTGGTGCGCGGCGCCGGCCGCGGCGCGGGTAACGCGCAACCGGCTCTGTGTGTGTGTCGGCAGCCGTGTCTGTGGATGTGTCCGTGTGCGTGTAGTAGTAGTTGTAGCAGTAGTAGCGGCGGCGGCGGTGGCAGGCGGAATAGAGCAGAGGCAGGCCGGCGTTGCCAGCTCGCGCAAGGCTCTCCTCGCGGCTCTCGCGGCGTGTTTGCGCGGCGCGGCATCGCGTCCCGCCGCCACGCCTCGCCGCCCCGTCCCCGCCGTCACGAGCCTATGGCAGCCTGTGGCTGGACAGCCTGTGGCTGCCAATGACAGCCTGTGGTAGCCTGTGACAGCCTATGACAGCCTGATTTGAGAATGAAAGAGTCAGTTTTGGGCAGTATGGGGGAAGCCCTATGGGAGGCGCTATTTTAAGAACTCGACCTCAGCCTCCAGATTTGAGACCTGAGTTAGTCTTGGCTTGATCCCAGGCTTTCAAAAATGGGGTCAACATGACGTCTTCTGATACAGAAACTGCGAGAAAGGTGATTTGAGTTCACCAACGTTGATGCGTGCCACAAGTCTTAGCAAATATCAGAAAACTGCATGTGACCCCATTTTTGGAATTCTGTGACGAAGCCAAGACTAACTATTGGTCTCAAAACTGGAGTCTGCATGAAGTTAGGTTTTGAAAGTAGCCTCGCCATGCTCCTTAACTGCCCAAAATTTGGCGATGTTTATGACTCTTTCATTGCCGGTGATATGACAACCCATGGGCGGCAGCCCTCGGCAGGCAGCCCTCGGCAGGCAGTCGCACGGCCGTCACGCTGGCCGCCGCCGCCGCCACCGTTGTAATGTGGGCTCGGTGGAGACGACACGAGTGACACGAGACAGCACGGCGACGGCGTCGCGGCGACAGACCAACGCCGATGACAACTGCTGTCAACGCCGCGGGGGTCGCGCGGCGCGGGTCACACAGGAGGAGAGGAGGGCCGCAGCGTCGGCAGGTCAGGTCCGTCACCGCCGCCGCCTCTCCGCAGGGTTTTTTTTTTCGGTTTTCGCAGATCGGTGCCACCGCTGTTATAGTCCGTGCGATAACTGATACGCGGCGCCCCCCCGAGCGCGCACCCTGTGTACGCCACACTGCGCGGCGGCGCGTTCGCACCTCCACTAGCACATTGGCGGCGAAGAGGGGTCGGAGCGATAACGAAAAAAACGAGAGGAAAACCTGTCGAACCAGAGTAGAAATATTCTTTTCTCCCTGCGCGCCCCTCTTCGTAAAAGCAGATTTCCCGCTCCGTCCCCGCGGGAGCGCCGCCGCCGGCCCGGCCGTAGTTTGACATATAGCGTTCAAAGGCTGGTGTGTGGGACGCGGGCCGGTGTAGGCAGGAGGTCCACGTAATTCGTAAAGTAGCCTCCGAAAGTCCAGAAGCTAATCTCTCTCTCTCTCTCTCTCTCTCTCTCTCTCTCTCTCTCTCTCTCTCTCTCTCCCTCTCTCCCTCTCTCCCTCTCTCTCTCCCCCTCTCTCCCTCCCTCCCTCCCTCCCTAACCTTCTCCCCCTTCTCTGTTGCCGGCGTGCGCATAGCGCCGTGTGGGTAGGCAAACGGCGACTTCTCCACGCGCGCGCGTCATGCGGGCCGTCCTACCCCGCCGCTCACAGGCGCACTGCGCACGCGCCCCGCACGCGCCGCCTCGCCTCGCTATGGCAACAAACGTCCACTTGACCTGTTCATCTGTTGTTTCGCGGGGAGGGGCAGCGACTAGAACTCGCAGACGCCGAAATGAAAGAGCGCGGGGGGCCGGAGCGCGCGCCGCGGGGTGGGGGCCAAGGTGTCCCTGCCGCCGCCACCGCCGCCGCCACCGCCGCCGCCTCCGCGCCGTCCTAGGGAGCGCCATCCCCTTTTACACCGCGTCCTCTCCCTCTCTCTTTCTCTCCATCTCTCTCTTTCGCACACGCCGCTGCACACCGCTAATAAAACGGTCGCCAATCCCGCCTATGCGGCGCCCGGCAGCAGCGGTGGCGAGCTGTGCGGCAGTGGTATCGGCTGAGGTGGCGGCGTGCTGTGGCAAACGGAGCTCACGGGCGGGTCTGGGCGAGCCGATCCGATTGCTGCGGGGGTAGCGACGAGGCGGGCCCAGCTCGCCCATTGCAGATCTCTACTCAAAGCTGGCTCTCGCGCGGGTCGGAGTGGCGGCCCCGGCGTCCCCCGGCCCTCCCCGGCAGTGCATCCGCCCCGGCCAGCGGCCAGCCCGGCGGCAGCCCGGCAAAACCCTGGCCTCCAAGGCCACATCCTTGCAGAGCCTTGTGGTGCCCAGCAGTGCTGCGTACCTCTTCGTACTCGTACCTCATACAGTATGGGGCTCGAGTGGGGCGCAGACTCCGATCATGCTCATGCGTCACCGCGCCGGTCACCGCCGTCGTGAAATCTAGAGAATCGCCCTCTGTTCTTCTTCTCCTTGTCCTCTCTCTCTCTCTCTCTCTCTCTCTCTCTCTCTCTCTCTCTCTCTCTCTCTCTCTCTGTCTCATCCTCCCTTCCTCCCCCCTTCCTCTCTTTCTCTCTCCATCCTCTTCGCTATCGAGGTGTAAATAAAGACGCTACATTTGTGAGGATCAGTGCCGCCTCGTAGCGCCCCCCCCCCCCCTCCCTTCCCCCCCTCCGGACGCCGCGTGTTGACCTGCGCAAGCTCCGACGGCCAAACGGCCCGCGCCGCGCCGCGCCGCCGCCTCACGTCCGTGTCGCAGGTATTTTTAGCGCTATATTGCTCCGTGATTTCATTTCGCAGAGCGGACGCCGTGGGTCACGGGGGGGGGGGGGGGGGGTTACGACGGGGGCCTGCCGATGCCAAGTGGGACCCCCCGCGGCGGCGACCTCGACCTATCGTGCGTGCACTGCGTTGCACCGCGGGCTGGCCTACCGTGAGACAGAGACGGTGTGTGTGTTGTGTGTGTGCGCGAGGGGCCCCGCCGCGTTGAGGGCTGTGCGTGGGTGGTAAAGACACTCCCGGGTCGGTATCGGTGCGGGACGGCCGGAGTGGGAGGGGTATCGGTATAGGGGTCCCCGATGGGGGAAGGGAAGGCGGGGGGGGGGGGGGGCTACCGTCGCGGAGCTCTGGCTGATCGAGCTTGCCTGTGGGTGCGTGGGCCGTGCTCCGCAGGCCATGTTACGCTAGGTCGGCAATAGTAGTAGCGGCCGCCACGCCGCGCCACGCCGCGCCACGACGCCGCAGGACGGAGGCTGGGTGCCGCTGGGTGCCGCCGGGTCGCGGGCGGATCCGCCGTGTCCGCGTTGCGGCGCCAAGAGTCGCGGCCCGAGCCCAGCCAGTGTGTTGTTTTGGGGAGAGGACGCCCCCTCCACCGTCACTTTATTTATCATGGTTCGCAAACTCCTCGCGCTCCTCCCCCTCCTCCGCCTCTCTTTTTGCTGCTCGTCCTCTCGCGTCTCTTTCGCTCCCCTCCTCCTCTCCGCCCTCCGCTTCCGACGCGTCGGTTCGCACGGCGGCGGCCTGGCCTGCCCGTCGACCTTGTGTAAGGCAAGGGCAAGGATAATTATCGCTGTGCTCACTTTGTAGCCCGGGCCTCTGTCTGAGCTTCATGCTGGGCCTGGGCTTCAGCCTGGGCTTCAGCCTGCGGGCTTCCTGCAGGGCTTCATGCTGGGCTTCATGCTGGGCTTCATGGTGGGAGCGTGGGCTTCATCCAGGGCTTCACCCTGGGCTTCATACTCCTTTCACTTTACATTTGCATCCGCCCCCGAAAAATGATTGCAAAAAATATAAAAATCCGCGATGTTTTTTTGAAGGGTGGTCATTAAAGGGAATTGTGAGTAGGGCTGGCGGGCGGCGGGCGTGTTTTGCAGCGCCGCACTGTACGAGACGAGACGTCTGCTGACGAGTGGGTCAGTCCTCTCGGTCCCGGCGGTGACCGCGGCCCTCCTGCTCGGTGTCGCTGCCCTCAAGGCGGCGGCGCCAGGGCGCCAGGGCGCCAGTACCGCGGTACCAGGCTGCCAGAAAGCGACCGTCGCTATGGGAATATCACTCGTAATTCTCGTAAAGTTGCATTTGCCTTTTAATTCCCGCGTACTGAAACGAGTATTTGCGTCGCTGGCTCTTCTCAAAAAGCATTTTGTTTTCTTACAGTTTTCAATTTCCGTACATTTATTTATTTTTTGTTTTCCAGTGGACGTGCTCGAGACGGGGAAAACCATGATGCTGCACCGGGTGAAGTGTACGTAGAAACTAAACAAACAGCGAAACGACAAATACCCGTTGCTCGCATTTCATACGAACTCCGCACGAAGTGAATGGGGAATGCTTGCCGCTGCTGCCGGGTGCGTGTGGCGTTCGCGTGAAGTACTCCCCCTCACGAGTGGGAGAGAGACGGACTCTGAGCCGTCGGCCGGCCTTGTCTCCACTCGCGGGCGCGGCCATGCGGCTTATCAACGTCAATTAGGGTAGGGCGAGAGCCGCGGCTGACGAAAAAAAATTAAAAGCTGCGAGGAAGTTTACAAGTAACATTGACGAGCGAAGGAGGGCGCCCGGCAGGTAGGCCGCGCCGCCGCCGGCGCGCGCAGCCGTGCGCGGCGCGTTGCCTGCCCGGGTCCTTGAGGCGCTCCCCGCCGCCGCTCAGCCACCGCAGCCTGGCCATTGACTTTGACCGGCGCGGCAACAGCTCTCTAATCATTTTCTTTATTCTGTCTTTCGTTTCCCCCTTCTCCTTTTTTTTTGCGCGAGAAGGTTCGCGGGGATGGGCGGGCGCGGCCGGCAGCGGCGGCCCACCTATTGGCACGAGACGAGTGCGTGGCCGTCTGGCTGGCCGTCTGGCTGCTCGGTGCCGCTTGGTACACGATATGATGACTGGTGAGGCGGCCCCGCCCGATAGTGAGTGCGGGTAGCGGCTATTCCTGACTGGTTCGTCGCCACCCCGCGGCAGCACCCGGCAGACCGCGGCCGCCCGCCGCCGCCGCCGGACCTTGTGTGTGCAGCGGCCGTGAAGCCTAGTGGACTGCATGAGGCAGGGCGGGATGAGGAGGTGGCCACCGCCGCGCGACGCCCAGCGTGTACCAAAAAAAAAGAAATTATAAAACAAAATCGAACCAAGAGGGGGGGGGGCGATACGGAAGATGAGAAGGCACATAAAACAGACCGTTAGTTTTGTAAACAAAAAGACGTTTAGTTCTGTGGTGAGTAGTTTCGTCGTTCTTTTTCTTCAACTCGGATTCTGTACAGTGTTTCTCCTACTCGCGGCCGGTTTGCCGGTTTGCTTTGCTTCCTGTCTTTTCGGGCCGCCGGGCCGCGCCTGCTGGGCTCCGTGCTGAATAATTGCTGCGGTATCGATCTCCGTGGCCCCGTCGTCGCCGCCTCCTGTCCCCCCCCCCCCCCCCCCCCCCCCCCCCCGAACACTCGGCTGACCCATGCAAAGGGACGACACTCTTTTATTGCGTCGCAGAGAGAGAGAGAGAGAGAGAGAGAGAGAGAGAGAGAGAGAGAGAGAGAGAGAGGAGAGAGAGCGAAGGAAGACTGTGTGGGATCCGGGCGGCGGTGGCGGTGAGGGGCCGTGCCGTCCCATGTTCGGCCAGATTCATGCTGCGCGGAACCGTTTGCCAATTTGCCGTCCCTTTGTGCTGCCTTGCGCTGGTCATGCACACGGCACGGGGGGCGCGGCCTGCCTGACGTCCCCAACTATTTCCTTTTCTTTTGCCTTCATTTCGCTGCTCCCGTGACGTAGATCCGGGCGGGACCACTGTTAGTATCGCGCGTGGTGGTGGTACTGGCGCCGCTGCTGGCACTTCTTTCTGTTATTTTTGTTGCGCTCGTATGTCTTTTTTAACGCCAGCCAGGCATTAGTTGTGCTACCCTTGCGGTGCATGCGGTGCCGGGCAATAACAAAACGTTGGTTAGGTTAGGTTAGCCAACTTTTCCCTGATGTTGCTAACATTTTGTCTTCTCACAACTAAATTTAGTGATGCGGGTAATTGCAAAATCGGCGAACAAATTCGTTGTGACAACTATATGATGGGTTTCGAGCCCTCCCTCCCCCCGGCACTTCGCGGGGCGGCGCGGCACCTGCCGGCGTTAGACGGAGGCGTTAGTCGCTGTCCTCCCCCCTGGCGGCGGCGGCGGTGCGGGGCAGAGGGTCACACCGCGCAGGGGTCACGGCGGGGTCACGGCGGCGACGGGGGGGGGGGGGGGGGGGGGCGGCCGCGGGAGCAGCGCGTGTGTGGCCGCCGGGACGCCTCCTGGACCCGCCCCTGCCCCCTCCCCTCCCTCCCCCTTCTGATCCCTACACACCCTCCGATACGACCGCGCTTATGCTTGTGCGTCGGCGGCAGTGGTGAGTGTGGGAAGTGCATCCCGTCATGGTGATGTGGGTGATGTCGCCCCCTTCACCCTCTCTCTCTCTCTCCTCTCTCTCTCTCTCTCTCTCTCTCTCTCTCTCTCTCTCTCTCTGTCAAGGCCGCGCGGTACCCGCTGCTGTGGCACGCGCCCCACACACGCCGCCCGTTGCGTAATGGCAGGTAAACAACTTTTCTCGTTAGGGACGGAAGGGGCGGAAAGGTTCCTCCCTATCCCCCCTTTTGCGAGAGGGGGAGGCAGAGGACGAGGGGAGACTGCAGACTTGCGCGTGTCCAAGCAAACGAGGGCGGGAGATCTTATACAACGGGCAACGGAACCAGGAGCGACCAAACTACTTGCCTATAGGATGCCTACCTATAGGCATCCCAGGCCTGGCCAGGCGCTGAGTCCCCCCCCCCCCCCCCCCTTCCTTTCTCCCCACCAGATGATTCAGAAACGCCGCGTTTTTTCTGGGATATGCAACCCGCAAAGCACTAGCTCCGTCTCTATCTCTCTCACGCGTCCGGCCGACCGAGAGAGAGATGGAGATAGTGCGTTGCGGGATTGCATATCCCAGAAAAAACGCGGCGTTTCTGAATCACCCGGTATAATAGTTCTCGCGGTATATCTAAATTTTCGTGCTGGTCCCAACCATGTGCATGCGTGAGGGCCCCCCCCCCCCCCACACACACACACACTCGGCGTGGAGGGTGCCCGGCGGGTGCCACTGCACAAGTGACAAGTGCCGGCACTGCTTGCCCTTGTCGAGGAGGACTTGCTGTGCGTGATGCCGGCC